>JABTTQ020002004.1:0-492543 GCA_016081115.2 Rehmannia glutinosa
CCAGGTGATGAACATCTTGGAGAATATGGGAGGCATTCCAAGAGACAGAGACACGTATGCCATTTCGTATGCTCCAGACAGAGCCACGATCGCCTGACGAATTCAAAACGCTCGACCAAGGATACTTGCAAATATGTCCATGGCTCGCTTGGGACTTGTAATCGGGAAAAGTGGTCTTACTATAGCAGGCAGTTCGACAGCAATAGACTTCCAGTACTACTGGGTCACTCTACCGGGTCACTCACCGAAAGAAGAAGACCCAAAGACAAAGATACGCCGCAGGTAGATGGCTATAGCAGAGGAGGAAGAAGCTTGCACCTGTAGGCTCTCGCCCAAAAACATTGAATACGTGATCCGTGAAAGAAAGGAGGGATCTATGGCCGTGCTTTGACCAAGTGGCAAATTTAAAAGTAGCTAAAACTAACGCCGAGTATGCAAAAAGATTAGAAGAAGAAAACAAGAGACAAACTCAGCCATGGGCAGAGAGACAGAAAGATTAAGAAAAGATGAAGCCGCAGTGAAGGCATATGAAAAGAAAAAGAAGGCTTGACGACGAGAAGAAGAGAAGAAGATAAGAAGATGTTGAACAAGATGGAAGGAGACAACGAAGGAGATGAAGTGTTGTCATTGGCCCAACCCTTCGTATTTTATTATGTAAATACATACAATGTAAGTCTTCAGAATAAAGCTATTTTTTTTAAGACAATTATATACTCGATACACCTTGTAAAAATTGTGTTAAGTACAAGAATGATATGATCAATAAAAAGATTGATTCTCACAAGATACATTCTATGTCAATACACTATCTCAGATGTATCTTTGTTATTTGCATCTTTGTATGATTTAAGTTTTGGCATCATCAAAAAGTGGGGAAATTGTTAGGAATTTTATTGTTTAGATTTTGATGAATGCCATGTAAAACTTAGAATAGAAAGTTGGCACCCCAATTCTTGTTGTAAAATGCATTGTAATGAATAGAGTCGCCAAACCGAGTTAAGTCGCCTACGCCCTAACATGCAAGAAGACAATCAAGATGAAGGAAAACTCGCTCTCGAGATATGAGTATGGCAAAGAAGAGTAGACATGAACCCATCAAGAAGTTAACAGATGCACAGTGGAGCATCACCAAGTCAACTCAAGAAAAGCCAAGTCTCAAGTTACAGTGATGTAGAGTCATCCATCGATTGGAAGTCGACTCTAAGTCACCTGGGGAAAGCAAAGAAATGCAAATAAGTCGAGATAATCGAAAAGAACCGCAGTACGTAAATCAAGAGATTTACTTAAACAAGTAATATCTCCATACCACCTTTCTTGGAGTGCTCACCCCTAAGCCGCAAAAGGAATGAACCAATGGGAAGCACTACACCGTGTCGTAACTCAAAAGGTGAAAGAACAATTCATACGAGGAAACGGTAATTCCAAGAACGCAAGTTAACGACGAAAGTGACTTTCAAAAATGAGCCTATCTCTTCAACGGGCAAATTTTTGAAAGTTCACTATAAAAGGCCGAGGAGTTTGTTTGAGAAAAGGGATGACACATACGTGAGATATACAAGTACATTAGAAAATGAAACAATCTCAATCCTCAAGTTTTACACTACGAAGACATCAATCCAACACTCACCGTGAAGGAAAGAGAACTTCAATCGCTTGAAGAGGAAACTTTTTGAAAAACAAGGGGTCTACATTCCAGAAGGATTGTAGAAAGGTTCAAGGTTGAACCAAGTCTTAAGCTTTTTGGAGGGCTTCGTGATCAAATCCAAAGAGCTTGAGCAAGTGAGTCAGAGTAGCAAGGCATGCGCCTGGGAAGAAGCCGAGTCGCACGCAGAAGCCACCGAGTGATCAAGCGCGCCTCCAGCATCGAGTCCCTAAGGATCAAGTCGGCCGTTGTGATCAAGATTTTCTTGTATCCGGACTGTTACCACTTTGTAACCGATCATTACTTAGTGGATTCCTCCAGTGAGTTGGAGAAGAGAGGAGTAGAAGAATTACCCCATCTTCGAACCTCTATAAAAACCTTACCGTGTCAAAGATTTGATAATTCCCCGCACTTTTAATCGCTTATATCTCACGATAAATTTGCTATCCATTTGATAATTTACAAGATTAAATCAAGTTCTAAAATCTTGCTTAATCAAACTTAAGGGTGTTAAGTCTTCCACAAAATAAAACCACATTGAGTTAAATTATAGCCAACAAATGAGTTACTCCATCAAAATTTCACCGAAATCGTTGAGAGATTAACTTACCGAGTGACTAATTCGATCGCTCCATCAAGGACACAACTGTAGAATCAACTCAGATTTAAAAGGACTAAATCGAAAATTTGGTAAGGTTTATTCAACCCCTTCTAAACCTTACACTTACACCCTGGGACCTACATGCATCAAGTTTTGGTTGGCAATCAATTCTTCAAATGCTTTGTGCGACAAATATAATGGTCAAGGCCATCACAAGTGAACAAGGCAACTCCGTATATCTTTCTTCTCATCAAGTAGTGTCATCAAACACAAAATAACATTATGCCCTTTCGAGGAAACATCGAGGGGATGAGGGTGGAGAGCCTACGGGTTGCTTCAAAGTGGTGCCCACACAAGACTCCAAGTCGGCACTCGGCTGGGCAACGAATATACATGGCACCCTATTCTTAGCAGCTTTGGTTGTGACAACACACAATTTGGCGACGCTTGGGATCGCCATATGCCCGCACTTGTGGCGCAGGTGGGAAGCCGTAGATGTCAAGTTTTCACAATCATGCTTTTATTTCGTTTCTTTTCTTTCCTAATAACCTCAGACTCGACCGCCATGCATGCACGTGTTTCCTTTACCAAGAAATAGAAAGAACCCGTCCGCATGGATAAGCATTAAAAGCTTCTAGATCATCCACAAGGTGAATATACTACCCACAATTCTTTTGGTTTTTCTGTCTCTTACAAGAAGAATACAAAGATAGAAAACAAGCAAGACACAACTTCGTGGTCATATCTCCGTCCCTTTTTCTTTTTTTCGACCATTATTTCAAAGCGCTTCACGTGTATCGCATAAAGGGATTAAACCTCCTAAAGCATTTCTTGAAGATCCCCGACGACGATGGAATAGTAGACTCGACCCAAAACCAAGTCATGTGATCAATGCGATTCTGTTATTCCAAAGTCTACCTCTTGTTGTTCAAGTGGAATGTTATCTTGTCAAATGACATCGACTTGTCTTGTCTAAAGAGAAGGTGGAGATATAATCGGCCTTGAATTTCAATTTTTGTACATCCCGGAATTGTCCAAAGCAAGATTGCCTGAACTTTTTCTATTCCGATCGCCAAACAACCAAATATTTTGTTTAATTCTCATTGAAATTGCAACGACCACTTAATCTCGCCGCAAATTGATCCTTTTCGCTGGGAACAAGTGCCATCTTTTCTTGAATCGCACAATGAAAAGTAGTGTTAGATACAAGTGGACACACATGTGGGCAGCATCGCAGGCAAATAGTGGGCAAGATTAAAAATTTCGAAAAACCCAAGTCCATACATATTCCAACCTAAAAACACATTATAGACTCTACAAAAGATGATCATAAACCCACAATACACATCACGCACTCCACAAAGTGGGGAAATAAGTGGGCAAACGGGGCATGAAGTGGGCAAAGACGGCACTCATGTGGGCAAAGCACATGGCTAATAAATGGGCAATGTAAAAATATTCAATTAAAACCAAGTACACGCACATTCCAACCTAAACACATCATTAACTCCACAAAACATGAATTATTTAACGTTAAATCTCGAACCCTAAACCTTTATTATTATTTTTTTCAAAAACAAACCCAAAATTTCTACCATATAACGAAACCCTAAACTGCTTATTATTATTTTTTTCAAAACAAAACCCAAAATCCTTCAACACAACTAATTAAAATATACATACAAGAGAAGAAGATGAAAAACAAACCTTTTCAACCAAGGAATGACCTTTGATTTTCAAACCCTCGACGTCGAACAATCGGGAGTGATAGAGTGAACTCGTTTCGGAACAGGTGCTCGCTCGGAACAGGTGCTCGTGGGGACATTCGCGGGTCGAAGAGAGAAGAAACGAAGAAGGTAGGTCGAGAGAGCAGGGGAGTCGGACGTGAGGTGGTTTAAAGATGAGAAGAATGGAAAAAGATCGGACGTGTAAGAGAGTGGGCAAATGAATGGTTCCCGCTATTCATATTCTTTTTTCCTTTTTTTTGGTTTTTTTAAATAAAAGGACATTTTAGACTTTTCAGAGAAAAAAAGGGGTATATTTCCTTGTTTAATAATGAAGGGGCATTTTTCCTTAATACCCCTTGTTGGGGGTATTTTCCTAATTTTCATTCAAAGAAAGCCTATATAATTTCGAATAAAAATTGATGAGATCTATTACTTCTATAATGAATTCAAACTATGCAGTTGAAGATTTAATCTCGAATTTTCATCGACTTCCTCCTTTTCTTTTCTTTTTTAGAAAAAAAGAGGCTTTCATTATTCATCAAATCGAATGCAACAAATTACAAATGGTAACCTGGGTGTATTATCCCAAACTACTTAAGCGAGACGAGAATCTGTTTTTAGCTAAAGCATTATTGACAAGATTCACCGACCTTCCTAATAAAACACAAGAAACCATAAGCAACTCCTTGAGAATATTAAAACAATTACCAACGAGATCTCTAAAATAAGAATTGCTAGATGAAAGCCCCGAATCGCACTAGTTTTCATCTAGTTAGAAGTTGTGATATCTTCGAGACCCTCCAATTATGGAGTAGAGACAAAGGCATTAATTGTATGTGGTAACCAGTGGTTCATCCTGTGGCCTATACCTACGGGTGCTCACGGTGTGGTTTTTGTGTTTTTGCATCAATTATAAAATCGAAATGCCATGTGCGTTTTTTTTTTAAATTTAATTCAAATTGTGTGTTTTATTGAGTCAAACCGAAAGTGTGGTTTTAAGCTGGTTATGGCTGTGCCGTTTTACTCTAGTATAAGAAAACAATTATAATTCCCAAAAACTACTTCATAGTAGGAATAATAAACACTTAAACGAGCACGCAAAACCCGAAAGTCGTATACATAAAATGTAGTTACAACACTTTGCAACAAAACTTGTTTAAGTTACAAAAAGAAAACCGCATTCATTACTAAAGATATACAAAAAGTCCATGGGATGGAATAGCCTTCATACTTCATGTGTTACTCAACTTGACAGAATCCGCACTCGCATTGGCAATAAAATAGTCACTATAAGTCTACTATATTTGAATTCAAAAATAAAAATAGAACTCCATATAAACTCCATACTAACAAATTTACACTCTATTTTACTAAAATATAAATATCTACACAATACTCTTAAACTACTTATAAATATGCTTAAAAGGTAAAATTGTGAGTTATTGCAAAATGAAGTAATGAACAAAATTGAACTACCGTAAAATATATTTCTTTTTATCAATCATCTAAGACTACGTAGAGCATGAAGCCTCGAAATCGCAAAATAACAATCATTAATACAAATAAAAACTAGTTAAAAACATGATTAAAAATATAGACAAAGTATTGAAATATTTTACCTTTTTCTATGTTCTCAAATTGTTCAATATCATCAATATTGCGCTAAAATCAATTGAGAAGGTGTAACACGAACCAATCTTGAGAACATATGAGGGCTTTTACCATTTTTGGTGATAAAGAGCTTTTAAATGGATCAATCACACGACCACTTGTACTAAAAAGCGATTCGAAGAATAGTGGATACCGAATAACTAATACATCTCTTGCAACTTTGGAAAGAAAAGGATATTTTGGAGTGTTCATTTTCCACCAATTCAATACATCAAAATCCTTACTCGCTTTTTTCACAACCATCAAGTAAATATCTTGCTACTTCGCATTTGCTCTCAACCCAATGTTCTTCTTCTAGATGCCTAGCAAATTGAGATTCTAGCAATTTACTTGAGTCATCTTCTTCTTCTACATGCATGTAATTATAACCTTGCATTGTACTTTCATCTCTACCCTCGGCTAAAATTTGAATCCGCATAATTTTTATACAACAAAACCAACAAATCTTCAATTTTTTGAGTCATTATACTCACATAAGAAGATCCCTCTTGATACATTGTTGCAAAGAAGAAATTAACATACTTTAACTTGTATTTTGGGTCCAAAAGAATAGCAACAAACAACAACCAATTGATGTTATCAATATTTCCTCAAAGATTTGTTGAACTTCTTTCATTCGAATAGCCATACAAGTCATATTATCGCCTTCCTTGTTGATCATATCGATAAGCCAACATGCAAAGTAGCAAGTTCACGAAAAATGCATTTGAAGTGATATATGAAGAACCACAAAATTTTAAAGTAACATTATAGAAGATTTTTAGGAACTTGACAAAATTCTTAACAATAATCCATCTATGTCCATTGAGGTCCAATGGTCTCATTCTCTTTCACTTTTTTTTTCTTTCCATCACATTTATCATCTTGATTCAATCCATAACAATCAAAGTAGTCTATATACCTTTGGTCTTCATACCCCATCCTCTCAAAACCTTTGGTCTTCATCCCCCATCCTTTCCAAAGCTTTTCAAACTTCTCTCGGCAGCCTCAATCATCAAATAAGTTGAATTGCATCGTGTTTTTACATCTAAACAAACAAGGCTCTTTGAATCAATTTTCTTTTCTACACATTTCTTGAATGCATTTTGCCTACTTGAGAAGACTTACATACTTCACAAAGATTCTTAATCCGCATTATACTCTCATTTTGTTCTTCTAGTCCTTCTTTGACAATCAAATTAACAATATGGGCTTTAACATCTTACATGCATATAATCATTATTCAAGATGACATATTTCCACTTGCATTTTCGCTTTCAAATAACCGATTGCTTTATCATTGAGCTAGATTATCCATTGTAATCGGGAAACTTTATCGATATTCCATTGATACAAACATTTTTCTATTTGTTTCACTATTGTTTCCCTTTATGATTCCCAACAATACAAAAGTTTATGATTCTTTTTTTCAAATTCCAATCAACGCCTATCCAATGTGCAAGACACATATAATTCAAATTCTGCAATGAAGTCCAAGTATCGGTGGTTAGGCATACTCTTTCATTTTTCAAAACTCTTTTCAATTTTTTTTTTCTCTTAAAGATAAATTTTCATGCAATCCCTAGCAATAGTATGCCTAGACGGTACTTGAAACCTTGGTTCCAAAGATTGAGAGTAAGCTTTAAATCATTCCCCTTCCACAATCTTAAAAGGCAACTCATCAATGATTACCATTTTAGCAAGATTTTTCCTAACCTCTTCAAGATTTAAAGTCTTTCCTTTAATGGTAGAACTATCATTTTGGTTGCCACGCACACTTTTATAATCACGCATAGTCTTTTGCTTCTTATCCAATCTAAGTGGATATTTATTGCACGAAGACTCCAAATGAGTCTACATACTAGTGGTTCCATTAAGTTACGGATGAGTAGCATAACTTGTACCGCAATAGTTGCATGCGCTCTAGGTGGATTACAACCTTCTAATCTAGTAAAATGGCCCCAAATTTCGTAAGATTCTTCAATCTTTTGTCTCAACTATATCAACAACTTTAGTTTTTGTTTTCTTTTGGGCTGTAATTTAGATGGCTTTGTCACTTTTGGATGGGATTCATGTGTAACATTCTTTTCATTTGAATTGTTCTTTTGAGGAAAAATTTCGCCATCACCTGATTCAATACTGGGTTTTGTTTTTGAGCTCCTTCTTGTTCCTTATTTGAAGCCATTGTTTCTACTAGATCTCAACATTAGAAGCTTTAAGATAGAAAATCCTTATGTTTAATATAAATTTTTTAGCATAATTAATATTAAATCAAAACAAAAATATAATGTGAGATGTAATTTTTCTTCAAACAAATGGAACTTACTGTTGCACTTGCATTAACAGAATTGTCCATGGAAAAAGCTCAATAAAAAATAAATATTACTTGCATATATTGAATTAAACATATTGCTCATATTAATTATAATTCTTTAATTCAAACATTTTTCTTAAGGCATACATTCAACAAACCTCATAAAGTAATTAAATCTAAATTATCAACAAACTACAATGGAAAACCTCATGTAATGCTACAGTTTGAGAAACTCCTAAACTAAAATAGAAAAAGTCCACCGTAATTTTTGAGAGTAAAAGCCAACCCTCATTCTTGAAGAGATTTTAGAACATAAATGCCAAAACGTACATCTAAAAATATTTTTATGGATATTGTTATCCTAATAAATAAGAAAAAATAGAAAAATGCATCATTCTCACAAAAATAAATAAAAACAAAGACAACTTACATTTAAAATCGAGCCCAACAACCTCGCTCCTTCAAATGGCCGAAAAAGATGAAAATGTGTTAGACTAAATGGTTGTGGCTTATGGGTTTATGAGTGAATATTGAGTGGTGATTGAGTGAATATTGAGTGGTGAAATTGTGAGAACCGAGAGGGACGAGTGAGGAGAAACAGAGAAGACGAAAATTCTTGAAGAATAGAGAAAGATCGCTTCGACTAGTTTTAATGTTTTAGAGTTGGGTTTGATGTGTAACTAAATTACGTAATTATCCTTATCATATGTATCTATGTAATTAGCGGTCGGTTTTTGCGGTTTTATCAACTTAAAAACCACAAACCGCACCGCTAAGGCACTTCGATTTTTGTATAAATTTTCTAATCGCATTTTTTTTATAAATAAGTAATAATTTAAAATTTATGATCACCCCTACCTATACCCTAATTTGCTTACCATTACCAACTCGATTTTTCATTAGAATTCAACTGCTTCCATGGTGGATGGATAAGGCTTAACATTTTAACCCCATGTATATAATGTTCATTCGTGTGTGCAATTTCAAGTATTAATTTTCCACTCATTGAAATTTGATTTTAAGACTTAAATATACTATGATGATCTACTCAAACATAGATTAATAATTATATCTATTTAATTCCTTCATAATTAAATACTTAGCCACCGAAAATTAGTTAAAGGTAGGCATCAACCACTTTACAAAATAAAAATTTCCAATATTTGTAATATTTAAAAAAATATATATTGAAAATAGAAATACATGCATGTTTTGTATTTTTCATCTAGTGTGTTTACAATAGTATCTAAAGGTACTATATTCTTACAAAAACACATAAATCTATGTAGATAATTTTGAAAGGTCCCTTTTGGAAAATATAGAACTTGTGCCATGCTTTTGCAGTTATAACATTTCCAATGGTGCTCAATCAAGTAGTAGCGAAGCTGATGATGCATTTCGTGGTCGCGCACTCACATCTTCTCTTTATGTATTCATAAATTCATGGGGAGAACCCATATCATAACTCTGATGAGGTATTACATCGCTACTAAAACCTAAATCAATAGACCAATTGTGTATTGTCTCCCTCGCCTTCAATAATCATATTGTGTAAGATAACACACATATATAATATTCTCATGTGTGAAAAGTACCAATTAAGATATCCTTGACCTCTAATAATTTGCCCATCGAGATTGAAGAACCCCAAATACTGCTCTACATATTTTTCGCAACATCTTGTCTTTATTTTATATTCATTATATTCGAGTCTGGGGGCACAAAAAGCTCTTGATGAAAGTAATCCATAGATTCCATCCCACGATAATATCCATTTTTATATTGTATGTCGCCGATCAGAAATTAATTACTATTGTAGTCCTTGTAAGTCATTGTTGAATAAAGGTGATTCGTTAATATATCGGTATCATTGCGCAAGCCCAAAAATGCATGTCACATCCATAGTCTTGAAGGCCACCGCCGAATACATTAATTTGATAACCATAATGGCCTCGAGTATAATGATCCATCCAAGCCATCGAATGTCCATTCCAAGCCAGTATGTAACCCGCACTACCTAACATGTCCGGGAAACCATATCTCCGCTTCATGCATCTCAACTTAAATTGGATGTCGACTTCAAGTAGGTCATCTCAAGTATTGTTCCCCGAATATTGTGATTATGAACTAACGTAACTCCTTAAGACAATTGAGGGAAGTCATTTCGCAATACGCATGTACTCATCAGCTTGGGTCGGCAATCAATAAGCACTCATTGGGGCAATTGAATTATGATCTATTTTATCTCGCTTTCATCCATGTCATCGCCCTCACCAATTAGTCATCTAATATCATCGGGCTATTGTCGAGCTGAGTCACTAGGATCTTAAGACATTTCGCACGTAATGGAAAACGTTATTTTGAGAGTCGGCAATTGGTAGATGTAGAAAGAATTTAGATGAGAGAATAAGGAGGTGAATGATATATTTATAGGTAAAAATTCAAAAACTAAAACTAAAACTTCAAATGGTAAAAAATTGTTGCAAATATGCAATGCTTTTTTTTTTCCGTCAATTTTACCATTGAAAGGATTTTTAATTAAAAAAATAGATCTGAAAAAACGGCTAGTATATATGAAATTTCAAAAAAATTATCCAATTGTCATTCCACTTCAACAATGAATAAAAAGGAATAAGAAAAAATGTAGTAGGTGGTCGGGCCAACAATCATCATCCTCCATTCGCCGCCCATGCACAACTCTCTCAAAAAAGGGGTGCAGCCCTACACGCTTCTTGTTGCCCTTTTTCTTCATTTACTCACCATTTTTGAACATGTTTAATATATAAACAAAATTAAAGAACATGAATCATGAATCACCTTCACAAGAATAAAGTGGAATTCATGTCCAATATATTGAACATGAATTGTATTATCGTGTCAAATCACATGTTTTAATCCATGAGAATGGTCTCGACGAGAGTAAATCCTTCATATATTTGTAAATAAATCCCAACTTATACCATGTTATTATATAATCCTTGTATCAATTATATAATTTTCCCGCTTAGAGTGAAATGTATTTTGACCATATTTTTTTACATGGCAGGGGTATTTTGACATTTGGAAAACTATCCTACTTAATCATTGTAGGTCCCAATGGGTGAAGTAAGGTTTAGAAGGGGGTTGAATAAACCTTACCAACTTTTCGATTTAGTCCTTTTAAAACGATCGTAGTTAATACTTCACAAATGAAGTCTCGTGGACAAGAAAGTTAGTTAATCAAACAGAGTTAGTCACTCAAATGCACTGATCGAGCCGTTGATAGAGTAACTCACTGCTTTGACTAAAGACTTAACTCGATTGTGATATGTTTTCAGCGGAAGACTTAACTCCCTTGAATTTTGGTTAAATATGTTTTAATGCTTGGTTTAGCACTTTGTGATTATCAATTGATAGCAAATTTATCACAGATATTAAAGTAATGTGCGTAAATTAAAGTGCGAAATGTAAATGACACAATAAGTTTTTATAGAGGTTCAAGATGGGGTAATTCTTCTACTCCTCTCTTCCCCAACTCCCGGAGGAATCCACTAAGTATCGATCAATATACAAAGTGGTTAAGTCCGATGCAAGTCTTGATCACACAACTGACTTGATCTTTTGGGACTCGGGCCTGAGATGCCTTGGTCACAGTCAAGCTTCTCGACGACTCAACTTCTTCACAAAGGTGTGCCATGCTACATACAGCCCACTTGCTCAAGCTTCTTGGATTTGATCACGAAGCCCTCCAAAACTTGAGACGGTTCGCTCTTTGAACCTTTCTACAATCCTCTATGGAGTGTAGACCTTGATTCTCCAAATGTTTCCTCTTCAACCGATTGAAGTTGTCTTTCCTTCGATAAGTTGTTGATTGATTTCTTCGAAGCAGCTTGAGGATTGAACTGAATGATTTGAGAATATTTTTGGTTACGTATATTGCTTTTCTTGTTCGTGTTTGTTTTCTCGATTGTCAAGGTAACCAACTCTCTCAAATAGATTCTCAAATTTTTATAGTGTTCTTTTGAAAAATTTGCCACAAGAGATAGTTTATTTTCGTAAGACACTTGTGGTCATTGGCTTGTCTTGTTGCAAATTCTTGAAATTGACATTTCCTCGTATGAATGAGTATTGACTTTTCGTAGTTCTCGACACATGTGTGCAAAGGCTTCCTATGGTTTATTCTTTTGCACGCTTCTCGGGATCGAGCACTTCAAGAAAGGCAAGATGGAAGTATTACTTTTTAATAATTTTCGATTCTCAGGCAACGGATCTCTTTCAGCTTATCTCGACTTGACTACATTTCCTTGACTTCCCAGGTGACTTCGAGTCGCCTTCCAATCATCGATGACCCATCTGCTCACTTCAACTTGAGACTTGGTCGCCTTGAGCCGATTTAATCGACACTTCACTCACCGCACCTTCACGAGTTCCTGCTTTTTCTTCTTTGCCACACTCACCGCTTCACAAATGAGTCTTCCTTCTAGTCTCCGCTTGATTTATTTTTATATCTTGGCATAGCCGACTCAACTCACCGACTAAATCAGCCCTATCTATTACAATGCAATTTACAACAAAAATGGGGTGCCAACTTTCTATTGAGAAGTTTTATATGGCATTCATCAAAATCTAAAATTAATTTCCCAACAATTTCCCTTTTTGATGATGCCAAAACTTAAAACATTCATTTAATAATTGAACAATAAAGATACGCATGTAATCACAGAACGTATGCGAGAATCAATCTTTTATTGATCATAACATTCTTGTTCTTTACACACCGCTTACAGAGTGTATCGAGCTTAAATGTAACTTAAGGTAACTCGTTGTTCTATATCTACGCAAGTATAGAAATTATACAATTTTATTCGATGTACGTAAGACTTACATAAAGATGTATTTACATAGTAAGATACATGAAGGGGTGAACAACAACACTTCATCTCCTTCGCCGCTCCTTCTTTTCTCTTCTTTCTTCACGGCATCTTCTCGACTTTTTTTTTTTCTTCTTCTCATCTTCAGCCTCCTTCTTTTTCTCATAAGATTTTCGGCGCTTTCATCTCTTCTTTTTCTTTTCTTGTCTTTCCTCCCACAAATTGAGTTTGTCTTCTATTTTCTTCTTCAATCCTTTTCACATACTCAAGATTGTTTTTAGCCACTTGCAGTTGGCTACTTCATTTAATCCAAACCCAATAGATCCTCATTTCTTGCCTGGATCTATGTACTCAATGTTTTTGGGCAAAGATCTAGCCCTCAAACCTTTCTCCACCATCGCTTCTTCCTCTTCCTCTCGGGCGTGTATTGTATCGGGGCCTTTTTTTCCCCACCGAGTGACTAGCAGAGTGACCACAGAGGATCGCCAGAGCAGTCTCCGTCCGTCTGGGTCGCCTTCTTCACATAGCTTGAGGCCTTTTTTCCAATACAAATCCCAAGCTTGGGCCATAGACATATTTGCGAAGAACCCTGATGTGAGCGCCTTGAATTCATCAACCGATATCGCCTTGCCCGATCCGAAATGGCATAGGTGTCTCTCGTCTGTTGGAATGCCTTCATGTTGTTTCGTAATGTCCATACCGGGGCATCCATCTTTCCTTCCACCTCCTTCATCCCTCGCTTCAACTATCTTTCTTTTTCAAATACGGGTACCGCAGATGTTGAGCGGCAGAGTCACAGGAGTTTGTTGATGATATCACTATGACAAAGACCTTGTTGGGGGTTTTAGCAATCATCAAGGTTATATCTTTCGAACCTTCCCTCAACAGATTTTCCTTTCTTTCTCTTCTCTCTGCTCTCACTGTTTTTCCTTCACAAACAAGGCCCTCCTTTTCGCCTTCAGATCCTTTCAATGTTTTTAGGTATTCCTCTTCCCTTTTTGGCATCATCAAAGGAGAGAGGAACGCTCGAAACAAGCTAGCAATCATGAAGTCTAAGCGGCCGATAGCCGAGTTATGCTTCAATCACGCAGAGTATGCCGCACGGAATTTGAGAGGGTGGCGTTGGATTCACTGTCACACTAGCCATTTCATTTCAGCATGAGGAGGCTGAACTTCCTATCCATGTTCTCTCTACGTGCATGAGCTCTTTCTTATTATATTCACGCAGAAATGTGATCTCTCGTGCCGTGAGATTCATGCATTCGATCGATGTTCTCTTGCATTCTTGTCTTCGATCAACATTCTTAGCCCGCCGACTAGCAATTTATTGAACAATGTCCCGAAATATCGAGTTTGTTCTACGCGCATTGTTTGCTGGTGTTGCCACCATTCCCTGATCCTCGACAATTATTCCTCGCAGACGGCAGTAGAAGATTTGCATCTCTCGTTGTCCAAACTCATGTCCAGCTGAGGCTCGTGCCGCTTCCAGATCTTTCTATCTCGCAAATATGGCCTTGAAAACTTTCGAACCTCACCGCTACTTGTCTCACCAAGGCAAGCAACGCCAAAGTCAAAGTCTCATTGATGATGGTGTCCGTTGGAATAACGGATCAGTTTATGGAAACGTTTCTTGGTCTCTAGCCGATTCTTCAAGAAGGTCGCACTTCCAGAGAGAAGGAAACGATTCTTCAACCGAATCATCACGGCAACGGAATCGCTTGATGACAACTTGTGCTCGTGAAGTTCCCTTTGGAGTCGATCCCGCCGCAGCCTGGGGGAACTCGCGCAGCTTGACTTTGTGTCGCTTGTGGTCTCGTTGGAGAGTTGACCAGCCTTTGCCGAGCCTCAATCGCCTTAACAAACCTTCACGATCTCACCGGTTTTTCCATATGAGTTGATCGATCCTCGCCATATCGGGCGCAAGATCGACGATGATGAGATTTCCAAGGGTGGCTCATCATCAAAATTAAAGGTTTGGCGAAGCCTTAAGGTCGACTTACTCGTGCTTGGGAGAACATCCTCACCGAAGTCTTTTGATTGACAATGGGGATGATGACTACTTCTGCCTTCACCTTGAGATCCCGTAAAGGTTACATCAGATTTTCTTGGGAATCGTGAAGAGCACTAATCTCCTTTTCAGATGGATCAATGATAGTAGGAGGGATGTTCTGCGGCTTCCGCTCTTTACCCTCGGGAAGTCTCAACCTCCCGTTGGCCTTCACTACCTCCGACAGCCTCAATCGCAGCGAGGCTTGGATGGGGCCCCTTCGACAAAGGTCACTGCCTTGGGGTCTTCGAGGTGGCATCCACCGGAGTCTCAACTCCATGGATTGCAATTTCATTGCCTGTGAGTGTTAACTCCCAGGGCGCTTCCTTCCGTGCCTCGACTACACCAAAGAACATCATTGGCTCTCGCAGAGCAGCTTGACACTTTAGCCGAGACAGTCTTTACCGCCTCGAGCCTCGTTAGTGACAACTTGCTGTGGTATCCGCTTGTTGTTCCTTCTCCACTTCGCTTCCAAGATTCGCCGAGGAGTCACCGCAACATCCTCCAACCTTGCCGCAGCTGGGAGGGAGTTTCCCCTCAATCGGCACACCACCGAGTGACTTGGAATGGGGTCACTCATCTCCAAACTCCCGTTGTTCCCTTTGAGTAGTCAACCGTTGGGGCAGGTGGTAAGATACCTTCATTAGGGGTAGCTCGATCGGGGTCCCCGCAATCCGAGTTTCATCGCAGCTCCTTAATACCTTCTTCTCGAGTGAGCCGAGAAGTGGTGGCAAAGAACAATCGCGGGCAATATGCCGCACCACTCCCATCGATCGATCTCCACCGTGATGTGGAAGACTTCCCCTGGTCCTTCCAATAATTTCATGCAGTTCCTGGATTCCCGCATGGCTTGCCGCGATCCGCAATTCTTCTCAGAAGCAAAGCCAGATCCGCACTCCTCATCACTCCTGCAGAGGATGTCAAGATGAGGATGTGTATGATCGTGGTTCCAGAAAGGGACAACATCGCCTTTTCACGAGCCTCGCCTTTCCTCTCGCCGCCGCTTCTCCTTGTCTTTTTGAAGATCTCGCAAGATATTCGTGCGCTTTCTTCATCCAGCCTTTTGACCACATTGGTCAATCCGAGAAAGTTCAATAGTTCGCTTCTTCTTCAATAAATTCCCGTTTTGGAATTGTTCCTGGATCGACTCAGCCTTCTACTTTCTCCATTCTCGCAGCACGCATTTTGGATGTCCTGGATATGGCGGGATAGATCATCACATCATCATCATCTTTGTCATCTTCTCCCCGTTGTCCCTCGCTCTCGTGGATTGAAGGTAGCAAACTTTGGTGTTCCGCACTTTAGTAGCTCAAGGTGCAGAGGGGAAACAACCCTGTCAATCAGAGAGTTTGCTTCTCTCACCGCTTTTAGTGTCTCGATGTTCGGCATTCGACATCGTGGTCTTCAATGTGCCAGGCTGACGGCTTCAAAGCAGATTTGGTCAAGTTTATCAATGATTTCTCGAGACTCTACTTCTCCAAAGCAGCCTCCCAGATTCTATTTGCCGAGCGGCCGACTAACCGGTTTCTCAAGCTCGAACGCTTGAAGATTCTTCTTCTTTTAGTCCTTACCGTAAGGTATTTGAGGTTCCTTCTCCGCCGGGGCCGGCAGGGTAGGAGACACTCCTTTTTCATAGGGGGCAGTATTTGTGACTTGGCCGCAGGGGGTGGGACACTTTTGTTTTCTTCTTCTTTGTCGCAGGGCAAGAATCTTCTTTGCACGTAGGGCAACCTTCTTCTCGGGGAGAGGAGGAGACAACTGCTTTTTGGGACTCACCGATTCCCTCTCACTCGTGTCGCCTCTCTTGGCATAAGCTCTTCTCTCGTGCTCCTGAGAGATTAGATCGAACATCTTCTTGTTAACATGAAATGCCTTTCCATGTCAAAGAGGGACTCTTTTACTTCCATCATTCGCCAATCACTAGGCCGCACCCGTGGATCCTCCAAACGCATTCATCCTCCTTGAAGGATTTATTCCCAATATTCTCGCAGAGTCCGCCGATACAAACTCAAATTTAGCTTCACCTTCTTTTTTCTTCTATGATTGCAAAAGCATCACGATCAGCCTTAGTCTTGACAACTCGATTATAGCTTCCAAATTTGATATCAATGCACTTGGCAACAATATCCAAGAATTTGTGGTAGTCTTCCTTCAATGCCTTCTTCTCACTGTGGTAGACAACCTTCGCAAAGATAGCCGGCTTGGCTACTTCCTTCCAAGCAAAGAACTGTGTTAACATTAGCTTCATAAATCTCCCGCCAAGAATAAAATGTTGTTCTCGCCGATCCTTGGCAAATGATGGTGAACTTTTCCCGTGAAAGAGGACTTGATGCCCTCATCGTGAACTTCAGCCGCTCACGAGAATCGTGCGACCTCTTCCACGAGGTCATCGAAACTCCATCGTTAAAAATGGTTTTAATCCGCACTTTTCCAGCTTCGCAATCTTCTTCATGGGTGTCGCTGCACTTTGTTTGATCATGTCGCGAAATCCATAGTAGACCCAAAGTGGATTTGCTTTCCCAACTTGACGAAATCATGAGTAGATGCCATTTCTCGATGTTTTACCGAATGAAACTTTTAAAATGAACTTGAGGATTTGTAGGGTTTTGAGAGAGAATTTCTTTCTTTGCCTTCGAGAGAGAGATGAACAATTTTGGTAAAGTGAGAGAAAACCGACTAAACGGTATAAGTATGGGTTATGAAAGGACGGCGGGTGGTTTTTGAAATTTGATCAAGATCAATGGCTCGATTTTGCACGCCGATTAACACTTAATTTCTCGTGATTTAATGCGCAGTAATTTATATCCAATCATAAGCTTTGTGTGCGCTTTTTGATCAGACACGCCATAATTATGCCGACGCTATTCTTAAAAACATTCCCGCTTAGTAAAAACGATCGCGTTTTTGTCACTTTGCTCATAAATGACTCAACTTATTCCTTAGCCGATTTAACTCTTTCTCTTTGCACATAGGTACTCACCGTTAGTTAACTTGACGCACTGATTCTCCGATACGACCGATTCACTTAGTCGATTTAAGAGTTCAACCCCTTTTCATCTTTTCATGTTCGATCTCTTTTCTTTGACTCTTCCGAGTGTCAACTCAGCTCAATTAACCCTAATTCATGCTTGAGTTCTTCAAATCTTGATTCACATAATGGTTTTGTGAATATGCCTAATCGCTTATCGCTTGAGATATATTCCAAGGTGATGTCCTTCTTTTCAACATGATCTCTTATGAAGTGATATCCGACATCAATGTGCTTTGTTCTTGAGTGCAACACGATATTGAGTGATTGCAATTGCACTTGTGTTATAACACATAATTGGAATTTTTTCTTCAACTTCATAATTGGGCACAACAAATGACGGCTATGTATTCTCGTTTCACTGTGGAGGTAGCTATTGAATTTTGCTTATTGCTAAACCAGAAATTAGTCTATTTCAAGCATTTGACATGTGCCTCGAGGTACTTTTCCCGTCAACTCTACATCCAAAGATAGCCGTCAATACCCAATTAACTTAAATCCACCTTCCTTGATACCATAGGCCAACTTCGCTTCCTTTCAAATATCTCAAGATTTCTTGGTTGCAATATGTGACTTTCTTTTGGAGCAGATTGAAATCTCGCACATACACCTAGAGCAAAGGAGATGTCCGCCCGCTTTGGTCGCCGAAGATAGAGCAAGTTGATCCAATAAGTGCTCAGATCTTGTTTGATCCACGTGCTTGCCATCCGCATCCATATCAATTTTGATCGGTGTATTCATTGGTATTTTCACAGAAGACTTTCTTCCATACCAAATTTCTTCATTAAGTCTCCGTGTATTTTGTCCGATATATGAAGGTTCCATCCTTCACTGCTTTACTTGGAGTCCAAGGAAGAATGTCGCCTCTCCCATCATGCTCATTTCAAATTTGCTTTGCATAAGATTTGAGAATTTATCACACATTTTTGTTTGTGGATCCAAAGATGATGTCATCCACATATATTTGAACAACAAAGATACTCTTCCCATCTTGAATTCTCAAGAGTGTTCTATCCACTTTGCCTTTGTAAATCCATTCTCACCAGAATTGTGATAATGTATCATACCATGCTCTTGGTGCCTGTTTTAATCTATATAAAGCTTTCTTGAGTTTGTATACTTTATCTCCAAGAGTCTTCTCGCTTCAAATCCTCGGAGGTTGTTCAACATATACTTCTTCCTCCAATAACCCATTAAGGAATGCACTTTACATCCATTTGATATACAAAGAAGTTCTTGTGAGCAACACAGCAAGAAACATCCTTATGGTTTCCAATCTTGCTACAGGGGCAAATGTTTCATCAAATCTATCCCTTCTTCTTGGCAATACCCTTTGGCTACCAATCTTGCTTTGTTTCTTACCACTAAACCTTCCTCATTCATCTTGTTTCGAACACCCATTTAGTGCCAATAACATTTTGATGGGTAGGTCTTTGAACCGATTCCCACACTTTGTTTCTTTCAAACCGATTCAACTTCTTCTTGCATGGCTTGAATCCAATGTGTGTCATCCAAAGCTTGTGACACATCTTTTGGCTCTATTTGTGAGATGAAACAAGTGAACATAGCTTCTTGTTGGGTTCTCGATCTAGTTTTTACACCTTCTCTTACATCTCCAATGATTAGTTCGTGGATGGTCTCTCACCATCTTACATCGTTGGAGTAAGTTAGTCGGATTCACCTGCCTTGCAATTGTGTTATTTTGATCAGCTTCTCTCATCATCACTTAGCCGCAGATTTTCCAAACTGCCTTTTGAGACTCGCCTATCTCATCTTCTTCTCGGGTTTTTAATTCCCTTCACGCCTTCAACATATGGACTCTTCTCAATGGTTGGTTGATTCACTTATCAACCGACTCTTCAATGTCTTCTTCATTTACATTGGGTTCATCAAACACCACATAATGGATTCTTCAAGAACTATTGTCCTTTTGTTGAGCACTCTATAGGCTTTGCTTTCATTGAGTATCCCAAAAAGATACCTTCATCGCCTTTAGCATCAAAAGCCTTTAAATTGTCATTGCCATTGTTATGGATGAAGCATTTGCATCCAAATATTCTCAAATATGCAACATTTGGCTTTCTCCCGCCCAAATCTCATGGAGTCTTTGTCACTGCTTGTTTATCATGCATCTATTTTAAGTATAGCATGTTGTGTTTATTGCTTCAGCCCAAAATCTTTAGCACCGCTTCACCTAACATGGTCCTTGTTGCTTCTTTTGAGAGTTATGTTCCTTCTTTCGCAACTCTATTTTGTCAGTGGAGTCCTTGTACCTGATAATTCATGACCAATACCATTTTCAACACAATATCGAGTTATTATACCATTGACAAACTTAGTTCATCCACGATCTTATTTTGATAATGGTTTGACTCTTCTCATTTTCGATTCTCTTCATCACCGAGGTAGTTTCGCAGAGTTTCTTTTTCTTCTTACACATGAATATTGTCCATGTGTATCTTGAGTAGTCATCTACTACCACCAAGGTATATTTCTTCCCACTTATGTTGTCGGTTCAACGACCAAATAGATCCATATGCAAAGCAGTGCAATATTCTTGTTGAAGATGGACATGTCTTTTTCTTTGAATGATAATCGGATTTGCTTTCCCATCCGCATGCATCACATACACTTTCCTTCTTGTATATCGAGTCCGAAGTCCTTCCACGAGATTGCTCCCTTGCAAGCTTGTTAATTGTTTTGAAGTTCGTGTGACTCACCTTGTGCCACAACCAACTTGATTCACCAGGCTTTTGCTAGCAGACAAGTGCTTGGTGTTGTAGTTGACCAATCTACCACATAAATGTTCTTTTGTTCCGCATCCTTGCAACACTACTTCATTTGATTCAAGTTGTTCTTGATTTGGCACACTCCCATATTGAATCCAACATTATATCCCTTGTCACAGTAGTTGACTTATGCTTAGTAAGTTGAAATTGAGGCATTCAACCTATGCAATATCCGTAATTTCTAATCCATTTTTCTTGATGGATCCAATGCCTTTATTTCTCCCCGAGCTTCATTTCCTCCAAATATGACTTTTGCACCTCTAACCTCCTTGAATTTTGACAGATTTTTCTTGTTTCCTCGTCATGTGTCCTGAACGCCACTATCCATGTACCAGGTTCCCGCACTCACCGCTTCTTGAACTCGCAATCAAGGAAATTAGGTTTTAGGTACCCATATTTGTCCGGGTCCCCGAGGGGTTAGTATTGTTAGATGATCCAACCAATCTATAGCCAAATGATTTGACTCTAAGAGGTTGCCATCTATCGCCATAATCATAATTAATTTTAGCAAATTGCTTGGGATTTTAGGTTCATACAATTGCCTCTTTTGTCTGTATGCCTGTGTATGTGTTTTAGCAATTGCCTTCCTTGGGTAGTTGTGATATCTCTGAGTGTAGTGCCTAGGTGCATATGTGTGCTGATGGTAGCTCTTAAGCCTTTGGAATGGCCTTTGCTGAGTTCTAGGCCTTTGCCATTTAGGTTTATATTCCATAGGTCCTTGCTGATAGTTCACATTATTCCAATCAGCTTGGCTTGGGTACTTTCTACCATTCCCATCATACGTGGTTCTTTTATAGAACTTCTGGGGCTTTTGGTAGCTCTGTTTCCTTTTTACAGAGTATTTCATGTTTGGAGTTTGCCGAGGAACTCGGGCCGATTTCTTCTCGCTTGTCCTCTCAAAGACACTCAAATCGGCCGTTTTCCTTTTCCTTTATAACCGAGGCCGCTTTGCTTGTGATTGTGCTTAGGAATAAATGTGTGTGTGCCATTTGGAGTTTTGGATTTTTGAGATGCTTCATTACTTGAAGATCCTTTTTCCAAAATCACTTTTGGAGCTCGACATAGCATAGAGGAATTAAATCTTAAGCCTGTCTTATCTCCACATTCTCGTTGACTCATAATAAGATCATCCAAAGGATTTAGATGCCTTAGTGAATGAGGTAATCACATTTTTGAGGTCATTCTCCTCTTTTCTATAGCAGCTATCTCTCGCTATTAACTTAGCATTTTCATTTTTAAACTTTTATTCTCATCGCCTATGTGACTTAGAGTACTCAAACCTCCTTAGTCAACTCGTGAGTTTTAGCTTGAGTAGGTCGTTTTCCCCGATTTAGTAGTGTGTCCGAGGATTTAATGTGTTCAAAGTCTTTCATCATTTTGCCTAATGAATCATAAAGATCAAATGGGTGATGAAGTATGTGTGTCACAATCACTATCACTAAGATCCGAATGTGATGAGTTAGAGTGTACCTCATCTTCTTGGTCGTTGGTTTTGTTTTTTTCGCCATTGATGATGATCAAGGCTTCTTCTTCGTGAGTCACTTGAGTAGTCTCGCTTCACTACTCTCCGAGTTTGTCCGCTTTTTTGACTCGTCGCCTCAGCCAGCCTTCGCCCAACATTGCTTTTTCTTTTCTTGTCTTCTTTCTCTCAAGACTTTTCTTTTCCTCTTCATTCCTATATTTGTTGACTACAGGATATGGGCAATCAATGGCATAGTGACTGGTTGCTCATAGTTCCAAAGATAGATTTTCAACTTTTTGATCAGCTTCTTTCCATTTCGGGTTGTCACTTCTTTGATACTCAAACTTTTGATACCGCTTCTCTTTCGTCTGGCCTATCTTCCTTGACTTGGAGGGAGCCGAGTGTCTTCTCGGAGGATTCACCTTTGCCTCTTGTAATTTTGTTGAAGAACTTATTAAACCTTTTAACCATCGGGCAATCTCATCTTGGTCAATGACTTTTGACTTCGCCTCTTTTACCATCCTTAACTATTAAAGCAAACTGCTTTGGGCACATCCGCTCTCCTCTTGGTCTTTTCTTCTCACCAAATTCGTAGGCTTTGAGATATGAGAATAGCTCATGGTTGGATGTCTTTGATAGGTCTATGGAGTGTCTCATGGCCATGACTTTCATATCCCACTCAATTGGGAGACTTCTTAGAATCTTCATGCACATTTCCTTCGTGTATATTCTTTTTCCAAGTGTAGATAGTTCATTGGTAATTTCAGAACCGAGCATCCACTGATCCAAGGTTTCTCATGCAAGCATCTTAAAGTTTTCAAATTTTTGTACAACAACAGATAGTTTATTTTCCCCGATTTGCTTCTAAGCATTCACAAATCAAGGTTAGCTTGTCCCGCATTTCTTTTGCCGCTTTTGCATGATTTGACTTTTGTTGAATACGGCTTTGTCCAAAGTTTTGTAAAGAATGTCATTGGCCACATTGTCCAAGTTATATCTTTTCCCGTCATCATTTGTCCATATAGCTCTTGGTTTTTCAACCATTGCTCGCCTGGGAGCAAAGATCCTCTTCTCCTTCACCAGCAAAGCCTCTCCTTGCAAATTGTTCACTTTTAAGATTTGCAGTGACTCCATCTTCTATTACTATCCATATTTCATCGTAATGTCGATAGATGAGCTCGCATATGAATTTTCCACTCATCAAATTCCTCAATTGTGAACATAGGAATGTGTGTCGATTTGCTTCCATGATAATAACTTTGTCAATAAAAGAGTTTTGAAAGATCAAGTGCTAAATCGTTTTGAAAAATTTGGAGATCTAGTTCAAGAACTAGTGCGGAAGGCTCAATGAACCAACCGCCCGATACCACTTGTAGGTCCAAGGGTTGTGAGTGTAAGGTTTAGAAGGGGGGTTGAATAAACCTTACAAACTTTTCGATTTAGTCCTTAAACGATCGGAGTTAATACTTCACATCCGAAGTCTTTCGTGACAACTTGTTAGTTAATCAACAGAGTTAGTCACTCAATGCACTCGACCGAGCCGTTGATAGAGTAACTCAAATTGCTTTTGACTAAAGACTTAACTTGTAGGTCCCAAGGGGTGTAAGTGTGAGGTTTAGAAGGGGGTTGAATAAACCTTACCAAATTTTCGATTTAGTCCTTTTAAAAATTCAGAGTTGATACTACACAACTGTCTCGTGGACAAATGATTTAGATAATCGAGAGTTAGTCTCTCAAATGCACTCAACCGAGCCGTTGAAGGAATAACTCACCGTTAAGTCTAAATTAACTCAATCGTGGTTTGATTTAAGACTTAACACCCTTAAGTTTGATTAAGCAAGGATTTAATGCTTGGTTTAGTACTTAGAAATTATCAAGTGGATAGCAAATTTATCACAGATTTAAACAGCTTAAGATGCAGAATTAAAGTGCTAAATGTAAATGACACAATGAAATTTTTATAGAGGTTCAAGATGGGGTAATTCTTCTACTCCTCTCTTCTCCAACTCCTGGAGGAATCCACTAGGTATTGATCAAGATACAAAGTGGTAACACCCCAGATACAAGTCTTGATCACACAAACTGACTTGATCCTTTGGGACTCACCGAGACGCCTTGATCACTCACCGGCTTCTCGACGACTCAGCCTTTCTTCACAGGGCACCGCTTTGCTACTACAGCTCACTTGCTCAAGCTCTTGGATTTGATCACGAAGCCCTCCAAAAGCTTAAGACTTGGTTCGACCTTGAACCTTCCTACAATCCTTCGTGGAATGTAGACCCTTGATTTTTCAAGATTTTCCTCTTCAACCGATTGAAGTTATCTTTCCTTCACAGTGAGTGTGGATTGATGTTCTTCGTAGTGTAGGCTTGAGGATTGAGAATGTTTAGATTTTCTAATAATTGCTTGAACGTTGTTTGTTCAAATCAGAATTTTGTGTCACTTATTCTCAAATAAACTCCTCAGCCTTTTATAGTGATCTTTCAAAAATTTGCCCGCTGAAGAGATAGCTTATTTTTGAAAGTCACTTGCGTTGGTTTGTCTTGTTGCAGTTCTTGGAATTGCCATTTCCTCGTATGAATTGTTCTTTCACCTTTCGTAGTTCGACACGGTGTAGTGCTTCCCATTCGTTCATTCCTTTGCACGCTTCTCGGGACCGAGCACTCCGAGAAAGGTGATATGGAGATATTACTTGTTTAAGTAATTTCTTGATTTCTCGGCAACGGATCTTTTACAGCTTATCTCGACTTGATCGCATTTCTTTGCTTTCCCTGTGACTTAGAGTCGCCTTCCAATCATGGATGACTCTTCTCGTCACTTCAACTTGAGACTTGGCTTTTCTCGAGTTGACTTGACCGATACTCCACTCACCGCATCTCACCGCTTCTTCAAAGAGAGTTCCCGCTACTTTCTTTGCCATACTCACTGCCTCGCAATGAGTCTTCCTTCTAGTCTTCGCTTGTCTTCTTGCATGTTAGGGCGTAGCCGACTTAACTCACTTTGGCTAGCTCTATTTATTACAATGCATTTTACAACAAGAATTGGGGTGCCAACTTCCTATTCTAAGTTTTACATGGCATTCATCAAAATCTAAACAATAATTTTCCTAACAATTTCCCCTTTTGATGATGCCAAAACTTAAACCATTCAAAAATGCAAATAGCAAAGATACATACAGATAGTGTATTGACATAGAATGTATGCGCAGAATCAATCCTTTTATTGATCATAACATTCTTGTTCTTTTACACAATCACATAAGGTGTATCGTGAGCACATATTTGTCTACACGTAAAATAAAGAATTTATAGCTTTATTTCGTAAGACTTACATTGTATGTATTTACATAATAAAATACACGGGGGGTGGACAAGAACACTTCATCTCCTTCATTGCCTCCTTCTTTCATCTTGTTCAAGATCTTCTTCTCTTCTTCTCTTTTTCTCATCGTCACCGCTTCTTCTTTTTCTTTTCATATGCCTTCCTGGCAGCCTTCATCTCTTCTTAATCTTTCCCCGTCTTTCCTCCCATAGCCGAGTTTGTCTCTTGTTTTCTTCTTCTATTCTTTTTGCATACTCGGGCCAACATTTTTAGCCACTTGCAAATTTGCTACTTGGTCAAGACCAGCCCAAAGAGATCCCTCCTTTCTTGCCTCGGATCTACGATTCAATGTTTTTGGGCAGAGGCCCAGGTTTGAAGCTTCTTCCTCCACCACATCGCTTCTTCTCTCTACGGGCGTGTATCAGACGGGGTCTTCTTCTTTCCAATTGAGTGACTATGGAGTGACCAAAGCAGAGTGATCGCAGAGTCTCATCGCTCGTCACGCCTTCTTCACATAACGTGAGACCCTTTTCCCAAGATAAGTCCCAAGCTTGAGCCATGACATATTTGCAAAGTATCCTTCGATTCGAGCGCTTTTAAATTCATCAACGATCGTGGCTCCGCCCCGACATCCGAGATGGCATAAGTGTGTCTCGCTTCACCGGAATGCCTCCATGTTCTTTCAAGATGTTCATAACCCGGCATCCATTCTTCCTTCCACTTCCTTCATCCCTCGCTTCAATTGTTTTTCTTTTCACCATAGATATAGCAGAGTGTTGGAGTGGCAGAGTCACAGGAGTTTGTCACGATAATGTCACCGTGACAGACCCTATTGGGGGTTTGTGCAATCATCAAGGTCACATCTTTCGATCCTTCCCCTCAAAACAGATTTTTTTCTTTTCTTTTGTTTCAGCCGCTTCTCAATTGTTTTTCCTTCACAACCGTGATCCTTTTTTTTCAGATCTTTTTCGTGCTTTTAAGGTATTCCTCTTCCCCTTTTTGGCATCATCAAAAGAGAGAGGGACACTGAAACATATCGCAAGGTGAAGTCGAGCTCTGGCCGATGGTAGAGTTCTGTTTCGAGTCCGCCGCAGAGTATGCAAAGACGAAATTGGACGAGTAGCTGACTTTGGCTCAAAATCACTTCATCTCAACCATGAGAAGGCTGAATTTTGTATTCATGGTTTCTTCCAAACGCTCGAGATCACTCTTATTTTGCTCACGCAGCAGCCTTTATCTCGCAAGCAGTGAGCTTCATGCATGTGCTCAATATGTTCTTTAGCCTTTCTGCTTTTGCATCATCATTTTCACTTCTCCATACAAGCAGCCTTTGTTGAACAATGTCCTCAAGTATCTAACTTGTTCCACACGCATTGTTTGTCAGCTGTTACCATTCCTCGATCCCGATCAAGTTATGCCTCTTAAATCGCCAGAAGATTGGCATCTCTCGTTGTCCGGGCCGCATGTCCATAGAGGCCTCGATGCCTCTCCATCCGCTCAATCTCAAATAATAATGCTTGAACACTTCATGGACTTCACCGATTCTCCGCTGTACCGATGGCCATGCAACGCCAAAATCATAATCACCGAACAATGGTGCCTCGATGGAAAACGGAGCGGTTCGGGTAGCGCGGCACGTTGCTCGTTTTCTTCGACTTTTCATGGAGGTCGGGTACTTCCAGGGAAAAAGGAAAAGATTCTATAAAGGATTCATCACCGCCAATCGGGATTTGTTCGATGATGAGAGGTGCACGCGTGAAGTTCTTTTTGAGTCGAACCCGCCGCAGCCTTTGGGAGCTCGCGCATGACTCGTCTCACTGGGTTTTTTGTGAAGCTGACTCATTTTTGCCGAGCCTCACTGCCTCAACAGCCTTCGTTGGTCTCACCGATTTCTCCAATTGAGTAGACCGTCCGCCTTATCGAAGAGTTGCCATCGGACGATGATGAGATTTCCATTGGTGGCTCATCATCAAAATTAAAGGTTTGACGAGTAGTCTTGGGATCGACTTGCTCGTGCTTGGAACATCCGCACTGAAGTCTTTTTTGATCTCACACCGGGATGACTCAGCCTTCTTCTTCGCCTTTCGATCCTAAAGGTTACATCGTGATTATCCTGGGAATCATGAAGCGCGCTTATCTCCTTTTTTATGGGATGGGTCGATGATAGCAGGAGGGATGTTCTCTACTTCAGCCTTTCTTTACCCCGGGAAGTCTCAACCTCCCGTGGGCCTTCATTACCTCCCGCAGCCTCAATCGCAGCGAGGCTTGACCTCCCTTTCGACAAGTGTCACTGCCTTAGTGGTCTTTCGTGGTGGCATCCATTGAGTCTCAACCCCATGGATTGCACTTTCATCGCCTGCAGTGTTAACTCCTGTGGTCGATGTTCCTTCTCGTGCCTCGATCGCATCGCAGCTGGCCATTAGCCTTCGTCAGAGCAGCTTGGCACTCACCGAGAGAGCCTCAATCGCCCGAGCTTCGTTGATGGCAACTTGTTGTTCTTCTTGTGTTTGTATTTTCTCCACTTCGCCTCCCGGATTTTGTAGGAGTCATCCGCAAAGATTCTCCGACCTTGCCGCAGCCGGGAGGAGTTTCCTCACCGGGCGCACCACCGAGTGACTTGAATGGGGTCACTCATCTCCAAACTCCCTACTGTTGTTATTGAATGTTCACCGCTGGGGCAGGTGGTAAGACACCTTCAATAGGGGTTGGCCGATCGGGGTCCCCACTATCCCGCCATCGCCAAGTCCCTTATCGCTTTCTTCCGAGTGAGCTGGGAAGTGGTGGCAAGAACAAAAAGGGCGATTTGTCAACCACTCCCATTGATCAATTTCCAAACCGTGTTCGAGGACTCTCCTGGTCCCTCCATCAATCTTTGCTCGTGAAGGATTCTCGATTCGCAATGCTTGCTGCATTTGCAACTCTTTCGCGGGGCAAAGAAAGATTCTCCTGATCCTCATCACCGCCGAGAGAAGACATCAAGGAGAGGATGTGTGTTCTGCGGGTGCCGAGATAGGGCAGATGTGCGGCCTTCTCACGTGCCTCGCCTTTCCTCGCTTGCCTTTTCTTTCTCTTGTCCTTGAAGATCTCGCAGATGTCCGTGCGCTTATCTTCATCTAGGCTGAGCACAGCTGGTTAGTCCAAGGAAGTTTAACAGCCTTCTTCTTCTTCTTCTATAAACTCGGGCCGTTGGAACTGTTTCCTTGATTTACTCAACTTCCATTTCTCCACTCACGCAGACGATTTTGATGTCCGGGTAAGGTGGAGATAGATCATCACATCACTATCCGCCTATCAGCCTTCTTCTTGTGTTTCAATTGTGTGGACTACAAGGCTTGTGTTCTTCAGTTGCTTTCACGACGCTTTCACAGATTTAGTTGTTTCATCAATTACATCTGAGACTCGACTTCTCAGCTTCCGTATTTGTTCCACTGAGTGGCCGACTCAATGGGCTTCTGGGTTTTTCAAGCTCTGAGTGCTTGATGATTCTTCTTCGTCTTCTAGTTTGTACCAGGGATTTCTCGGTTCGTAGACAGGTTTCCTCGAGTCTTGGGGCGGCGGGGCCGGTGCCGGTGTCTTTTTCTCGAGGAGCCGCCGCCTCGCTTATCGATCTCCTCTTTTTGACGATCGAGAAGGTATTTGAGAGTCCTTCTCGATCACGCGGCTGGGAGAGACACGCAGGGGCAGTGACTCCCGCAGGGGGAGGTGGAGCAATGTTTGATTTTCTTTGCCGCAGGGCGTTAGCTTTTTCTTAGTACGCAGGGCAGCTTTTTCTTTGGTGGAGAGGAAACAATCAGATCTTCAGTGGTCACCGATTCCCTCACTCGTGTCGCCCTCTTGGCGTAGCTCTCTTCTCTCTCAGGCGCTGCAGAGGTTTGCTCAACATCTCTTGTTAACATGGAATGCCTTCCCATGTCTAAGAGGGACTCCTTTCACTTCCATCACCGCCAATCACTAGTGCCATATCCTAGGGATCCTCCAAATGTGCCATCTTCCTTCAAGGATTTGTTCCTCACGCTCTCGCAGAAGTCCGTCAGAGACAAACTCAACCCAGCTTTATTTTTTTTCTTCGATGATCGCAGCCATTACAATCAGCTTTTTTTGACAGCTTGGTCAAAGTCGCCAAATTTGATGTCAATACATTTGGCAACTATGTCCAAAAACCTTGTGATAATCCTCCTTCGCCAGCTTCTTTGTTTGTCGTGGTACACTATTTTATCAAGATAGTCGGGCTTGGCTATTTTTTTCCAAGCATCGCCCAAGTTTACATCGCCTTCGCATTTCTCGATGCTCCTTCGCTTGGTAGTGAGCAATGTTCACCAAATCCTCGCAGAGATAGTCACCGCTTTCCGTGAACAGATGACTTTATTCCTTCATCGTGAATCTCAAGATTCACGAGAATCGCGCGACTCCTCCACATAGGTCATCGGATATTCTAACGCCGTAAACGGTTTTAGCCCTGGTCGCTTTCCAATTTTCAGAATTTTCTTCACTAGGGTGTCGTTTGACCCCTCGCTTCACCATGCCGCCGAAATCCACAAAGAGACCCTGTGGATTTGCTTTCCTAACTTGGTAAAATCATAGGTTGGTGCCATTTTTCAGATTTTATCAAAGAAAACTTAGAGATTGATTTGAAGATAGATAGGGTTTCGAGAGAATTTTTGCCTTTGCTTTTGAGAGAAAGAAAATGAACAAGCTTTTGGTAGTGTGAGAGAGAAACGGACGGAAATGGTTTAAGTATGGTTTATGAAAGGACGTATGGTGGTTTTTGAAATGTGATCGAAATCAACGGCTTAGATTTTGCACGCCTATTTAGCATTTAATGTCTCGTATTTAATGCGGCAAAGATTTATATCCAATCATAAGCTTGGTGTGCAGCTTTTATGTCCAGACACATCATCATTATGCCGACGTATTCCTTAAAAACATTCCCGCTTAGTCAAAACGATCGCTTTTGTCACTTTGCTCATAAGTGACTCAAATTTTATCCTTTAGCCGATTTAACTCTTCTTCTCACAGCTTCTTCTTAGTGACTCAAATTAACAAATGACTTGGTATAGTTGTTTTTCCGATATAGCCTAATTTACTTAGCCGATTTGTGAGTTCAAATTTTTTTTTTTTTTTGTGTTCCATTTCTTTTCTTTGATTCTTCCGAGTGTCACCACCAATTAACCCTAACTCATGTTTGAGTTCTTCAAATCTTGACTCACATAATGGTTTTGTGAAGATGTCACCAATTGTTTATCGCTTGAGATATATTCCAAGATGATGTCCTTCTTTTTCAACATGATCTCTTATGAAGTGATATCCGACATCAATGCTTTGTTCTTTGAGTGCAACACAGATTTTGAGTGATTGTAATTGCACTTGTGTTATCACACATGATTGGAATTTCTTTTTTCTCAACTTCATAGTCTCTCACCGTTGCCTCATCCATAGACTTGGGCACAACAACCGCCGCAGCCTATGTATTCTCGCTTTCACCGTAGAGGTGGCTATGAATTTTGCTTGCTAAAACCAGAAATCACTGCTTTCTAAAGATTTGACATGTGCCTCAGGTGTTTTTTCATGTCCACTCAGATCCAAAGATAGTCGGAATCAATAGCCAATTAGCTTGAATCCACCTTCCTTCGATACCATAGCCTACTTTCGCTTCCTTTCAAGATCTCAATATTCTCTTAGTCATGGTCATTATATGGCTTCTTTTGGACAGATTGAAATCTTGCACATACACCTACAAAGAAAGGTGATGTCCGCCCGCTTGTTGAGAGATAGAGCAATGATCCAATAAGTGCTCAGATCTTGTTTGATCTACATGTGCTTCCCATCCGCATCCATGTCCATTTTGATCGATGTATTCATTGGTATTTTTTTACGTAAGACTTCTCCTCCATACCAAATTTCTTCATTAAATCTCCGTGTATTTTGTTTGACTTATGAAGGTTCCATCCTTCACTGCTTCACTTGGAGTCCAAGGAAGAATGTCGCCTTCTCCCATCATGCTCATTTCAAATTTACTTTGCATGAGGTTTGAAAATTTTTCACACGCCTCTTTTGTTTGTAGATCCAAAAATGATGTCATCCACATATATTTGAACAAGCAAGATACTCTTTTTTGTCTTGAATTTCAAAAGTGTTCTATCTACTTTTCCTTTTGTGAATCCATTTTCGCTAGAATTGTGACAAGGTATCATACCATGCTCTGGGTGCCTGCTTCAATCCATATAGAGCTTTTTGAGTTTGTATACTTTATCTCCAAGAGTCTTCGCTTCAAATCCTCGGAGGTTGTTCAACATACACTTCTTCTTCCAATAAACCATTTAGAAATGCACTTTTACATCCATTTGATATACAATGAAATTCTTGTGAGTCGCATAGGCAAGAAACATCCTTATAGCTTCCAATCTGCTACAGAGCAAATGTTTCATCAAAATCTATTCCTTCTTCTTGGCAATATCCTTTGGCTACTAATCTTGCTTTGTTTCTTACCACGTAACCTTCCTCGCTCATCTTATTTCAACACCCATTTGGTGCCAATAACATTTTGATGTATGGGTCTTTGCACTAATTCCCATACTTTATTTCTTTCAAACCGATTCACTTCTTCTTGCATAGCTTGAATCCAATGTGTGTCGCTCCAATGCTTGTAACACATCTTTGGGCTCTATTTATAGATAAAGCATGTGAACATGGCTTCTTGTTGAGTTCTCGATCTTGTTTTGACACCTTCTCTTATATCTCCAATGACAAGTTCTCGTGGATGGTCTCTCACCATCTTACATCAAAGTTGGAGTAAGTTAGCCGGATTGGTCGCCTTGCAAACTGTATTGCCGTGGTCGCCTTCTCTCGTGATCACTTAGCCGCAAATTTTCCACTGCTTTTGAGATTCACTATCTCATCTTCTTCTCAATTGATAATTCCATTTTCACTTCAAAGATAGGACTCTTCTTCAGATGGTTGATGATTCAAATTTTATCACCGACTCTTCAATGTCTTCTCCATTTACATTTCGCTCATCGAATACCACATGAATGGATTCTTCGCAACCATAGTCCTTTGTTGAGTACTCAGAGCTTTGCTTTCACCGAGTATCCTAAGAAGATACCTTCATCGCCTTTAGCATCAAAAGCCTTTAGATTGTCTTTGCCATTGTTGTGGATGAAGCATTTACATCCAAATATTCTCAAATATGCAACATTTGGTTTTCTTCCACCCAAATCTCATAGGAGTCTTTGTCACCGTCCTATTTATCATACATCCTGCTTTTTTGTAGTAGCAAGTCGTGTTGATTGCTTCAGCCCAAAATCTTTTTGGTAACCCCGTCAACCTAACATGGTCCTTGCCGCTTTTGAGTGTTCTGTTCCTTCTTTCTCGCAACTCCATTCTCACACGTGGAGTCCTTGTCGCCGATAGTTCATGACCAATACCATTTTCAATACAATATCGAAGTTATTATTCCATTGACAAACCGCCTTCCGTCCGATCTTATTTTGATAATGGTTTGCTCTTCTCATTTTGAATCCTTCTTCATCACCGTGGGTAGTTTTTGTAGAGTTTCTTTCTTCTTACACATGAATATTGTCCATGTATATCTTGAGTAGTCATCTACTACCACCAAGGTGTATTTCTTTCCACTTATGCTGGCTGGTTCCACTGGGCCAAATAGATCCATATGTAGCAGATGCAATATTCTTGTTGAAGATGAACATGTCTTTTCTTTGAATGAAGATTTGATTTGTTTTCCTTCCGACATGCATCACATATACTCTCCTTCTTGTATATCGAAGTCCTGGAAGTCCTTCCACAAGATTACTTCTTGCAAGCTTGTTAATCGCTTTGAAATTTAGGTGACAAATTTTTGTGCCACAACCAACTTGATTCAATTGTGTTTTGCTAATAGACAGCCGGGTGTTGTTGTTGACCAATCCACGACATACATGTTCTTCTCGTCCGCATCCTTGCAACACAACTTCATTCGATTCAATATTCTTGATTTGGCATATACCCATGTTAAATCCAACATTGTAACCCTTGTCACAGAGTTGATCGATGCTTAGTAAGTTGAAGTTGAGTCCTTCAACATATGCAACATCTGATTTCTAATCCATTCTCTTGATGGATCCAATGCCTCTTATTTCACCAGAGCTTCATTTCTCCAAATATGACTTTTGCTCCTTTTACTTCCTTGAATTTTGACAGATTTTTCTTGTTTCCTCATATGTCCGGGAATAGCCACTATCCATGTACCAGTTCCTTGGCACTCACTGCTCCTTGAACCCGCAATCAAGGAAATTAGTTTTAGGTACCCATACTTGTCGGGTCCCGAGGGGTTAGAATTGTAAGATGATCCAACCAACTTATAGCCAAATGATTTGACTCTAAGGGGTTGCCATCTATCGCTGCCATAATCATAATTAATCCCGCAAATTGCTTTGGGGATTCTAGTTCATACAAATTGCCTCTCTTTTGTCTCAGATGCCCGTATAATTTTTAGCAATCGCTTCTTGGGTAATTGTGGTGTCTCCGAGTGTAGTGCCTAGGTGCATATGTGTGCCGATGAAAGCTCTTATACTTTTGGAATGGCCTTTGCCGAGTTCTAGGCCTTTGCCATTTGGGCTTATATTCCATAAGTCTATGCCGATAGTTTACATTATTCCAATCACTGGCTTGATATTTTCTACCATTCCCATCATATGTATTTCTTTTATGGATTTTTGGGGTTTTTGGTAGCTCGCTTCTTCTTACAGAGTATTTTTGCTTGGAGTTTGCCGAGAACTCCTGGCCAATCTCTTCTCACTGCCCTTTCAGCCGCAGACTCAATCGGTTGCTTTTTTTTTCCTTTATAACCAAGGCCGCTTTGCTTGTTATTGTGCTTTGAGTGAATGTGTGTGCAACATTTAGAGTTTTGGATTTTTAGACTCTTCATGGCTTGAAGATCCTTTTTCCAAAATTACTTTTGAGGTTTGACATAGCACACGAGGAATTAAATCCTAAGCCTGCCTTGTCTCCACATTCTCTTTGACTCATAATAAGATCATCCAATGATTTAGATGCCTTAGTGAATGAGGTAATAACATTTTTGAGGTCATTCTCCTCTTCTCTATAGCAAAGAATTTCGCTATTAATTTAGCATTCTCAATTTTTAAACTTTCATTCTCATCACCTATTTGACTTTAGAGTACTCAACTCCTTAGTCACCTTTGAGTTTTGACTCTTGAGTAGGCTGTTTTCCTCATTTAATAGTGTGTGTGAGGATTTAATGTGTTCAAAATCTTTCATCATTTTTCCTAATGAATCATAAAGATCAGCTGGTGATGAAGTGTGTGTGTCATACTACTATCACTAGAGTCCGAGTTTGATGAGTTAGATTGTACCTCATCTTCTTGGTCGTTGATCTTGTTCCTTGGCCATCAAGCGATCAGGCTTCTTCTTCGTAGTCACTTGAGTAGTCACTTCATCGCTCAATCAACTGCTTCTTGACTTGGCTGCTTTCAAAGCAAATAGCCTTCAGCCATCATCATTCTTTTTTTTTTCTTTTTTGTTTTCTTTCTCTCAAGACCTTCCTTTCTTCTTCATTCCTGTATTTGTTAACTACAGGATATGAGCAAATAATGGCATAGTGACTGGTTGTCTAAGGCCCAAAGATAGATATTCACTTTTGATCGCCTTCTTTCCATTCTTGGATTGTCACCTTTGATACTCAACTTTTGATGATCTGTTTCTTGGTTGGCCTATCTTCCTTGATTTGGAGGGAGCCGAGTGTCTTCTCGAAGATTCGCTCTTTCTCTCTTGTAGTTCTTATGAAGAACTTGTTGAATCTTTTAACCATCGTGGCTATTTCTTCCGATCAATGACTTTTGACCTCGCCTCTCTTCCCATCTTTAACAATTAGAGCAAATTGCTTTGGGTACAATTGCCTCTTCCTCGGTCTTTTTTTCTTCTCACCAAACTCGTAGGCTTTGAGGTCCGAGAATAATTCATGGTTGGATGTCTTTGATAGGTCCATGGAATGTCTCTGCCATGACCTTCATTTCCCATTCACCGAAGACTTTTAGATCTTCATACACATTTCCTTTCGTGTATATTCCTTTCCAAGTGCGTATAACTCATTGGTGATTTCGTGAATCGAGCATCCAGCTTGATCCAGTGTTTTTCCCGAGATCATTTTGAAGTTCTCAAATTTTCAGACAACCACCGATAATTTGTTTTCTTTGATTTGTTTCGAGCCTTCACAAATCAATGTTAGCTTGTCCTGCATTTCTTTAGCCGCTTTGCATGATTTGACTTTATTGAACATGGCTTTGTCCAAGGTTTTGTAAAGGATGTCCTTGGCTACATTGTCCAGTGTTGTATCTTTTTCTCACATCATTTGTCCATTCAGCTTCTTGGTTTTTCAACCATGATCGGTCCGGGAGCAACATCCTCTTCTCCTTCACCGCAGCTTCTCTTCTTATACCGTGTTCACCTTTAAGATTTGCAAAGGCCCATCTTCTATCACTATCCACATCTCATCATGTAATGCCGATAGATGAGCTCGCATACGAATTTTCCAATCATCAAATTCTTCAATTGTGAACATAGGATGCGTGTCAAATTTGCTTCCATGATAATAACTTTTAATGATAAAAAGAGTTTTGAGAGTTTAAGTACTAAAGCAGACTTTGAAAAGTTTGGAGATCTAGTTCAAGAACAAAGCCATGAGGGTTCAATGAACCAACCGCCCGATACCACTTGTAGGTCCCAAGGGGTGTAAGTGTAAGGTTTAGAAGGGGGTTGAATAAACCTTACCAAATTTTCGATTTAGTCCTTTTAAAATTCGAGTTGATACTACACAACTGTGTCCTCGTGGACAACCGATTTAGATAATCGAGAGTTAGTCTCTCAATGCACTCAACCGAGTCGTTGAAGGAATAACTCATTGTTAAGTCTAAATTAACTCAATCGGGTTTGTTTTTCCGAAGACTTAACACCCTTAAGTTTGATTAAGCAAGGATTTAATGCTTGGTTTAGTACTTAGAAATTATCAAGTGGATAGCAAATTTATCAACAGATTTAAACAATTAAGATGCAGGAATTAAAGTGTTGAAATGTAAATGACACAATGAAATTTTTATAGAGGTTCAAGATGGGGTAATTCTTCTACTCCTCTCTTCTCCAACTCCCCGGAGGAATCCACTAGGTATTGATCAAGATACAAAGTGGTAATAGCCGATACAAGTCTTGATCACACAAATGACTTGATCCTTTGGGACTCACCGAGACGCCTTGATCACTCATTGGCTTCTCGACGACTCAACTTCTTCTTCACAGGCAAACCGCTTTACTACACAGCTCACTTGCTCAAGCTCTTTCGATTTGATCACGAAGCCCTCCAAAAGCTTAAGACTTGGTTCGACCTTGAACCTTCCTACAATCCTTCGTGGAATGTAGACCCCTTGATTTTTCAAGATTTTCTCTTCAACCGATTGAAGTTATCTTTCCTTCACAGTGAGTGTTGGATTGATGTTCTTCGTAGTGTAGGCTTGAGGATTGAGAATGTTTCAGCATTTTCTAATAATTGCTTGAACGTTGTTTGGTTCAGTGTCTCAGAATTTGTGTCACTTATTCTCAAATAAACTCCTCAGCCTTTTATAGTGATCTTTCAAAAATTTGCCCGCTGAAGAGATAGGCTTATTTTTGAAAGTCACTTGCCGTTGGTTTGTCTTGTTGCAGTCCTTGAATTGCCATTTCCTCGTATGAATTGTTCTTTCACCTTTTCGTAGTTTTGACACGGTGTAGTGCTTCCCATTGGTTCATTCCTTTTGCACGCTTCTGGGATCGAGCACTCCGAGAAAGGTGATATGGAGATATTACTTGTTTAAGTAATTTTCTTGATTTCAGGCAACGGATCTTTTACAATTATCTCGACTTGATCGCATTTCTTTGCTTTCCTGTGTGACTTAGAGTCGCCTTCCAATCATTGATGACTCTTCTTCACTTCAACTTGAGACTTGGCTTTTCTCGAGTTGACTTGATCGATACTCCACTCACCGCATCTCACCGCTTCTTCAAGAGAGTTCCCGCCTACTCTTCTTTGCCATACTCAAATTGCCTCGCAATGAGTCTTCCTTCTAGTCTTCGCTTGTCTTCTTGCATGTTAATGAGCCGATTTAACTCACCTTTGGCTAGCTCTATTTATTATAATGCATTTTACAACAAGAATGGGGTGCCAACTTCCTATTATAAGTTTTACATGGCATTCATCAAAATCTAAACAATAATTTTCCTAACATAACTCGATCGTGATATGTTTTCAAATGGAAGACTTAACACCCTTGAATTTTGGTTAAATATGTTTTAATGCCTGGTTTTAGCACTTTGTTGATAATCAATCGATAGCAAATTTATCAAACAGATATTAAAGTAATGTGCGTAAATTAAAGTGCTGAAATGTAAATGACACAATAAGTTTTTATAGAGGTTCAAGATGGGGTAATTCTTCTACTCCTCTCTTTCTCCAACTCCCGGAGGAATCCACTAAGTATCGATCAATATACAAAGTGGTTAATACCCAGATGCAAGTCTTGATCACACAAACCGACTTGATCCTTTGGGACTCACCGAGATGCCTTGGTCACACAAACCTAGCTTCTCGCACGACTTACCTTCTTCACAGTACGCCTTGCTTACATTACAAATTTCACTTGCTCAAGCTTTCTTGGATTTGATCACGAAGCCCTCCAAAACTTGAGATCGGTTCGTTTTTGAACCTTTCTACAATCCTCCTGTGGAGTGTAGACCCTTGATACTTCAAATGTTTCCTCTTCAATCGATTGAAGTTGTCTTTCCTTCAAGGTAAAGTTGTTGATTGATTTCCTTCAGAAGTGTAGGCTTGAGGATTGAACTTGAATGATTTGAGAATATTTTTGGTTACGATATTGCTTTTCTTGTTCGTGTTTGTTTTCTCGATTGTCAAGGTAACCAACTCTCTCAAATAGATTCCTCACTTTTATAGTGTTCTTCCAAAAATTACCAATGCTGAAAGAGATGTTTATTTTCAAAAGACACTTGTGGTTGTTGGTTTGTCTTGTTGCAAATCCTTGAAATTGACATTTCCTCGTATGAATGAGTATTCAAACTTTTCGTAGTTCGACATTGTGCAAAGCTTCCTATTGGTTTATTCCTTTGCACGCTGGGATCGAGCACTTCAAGAAAGGCAATATGGAAGTATTACTTGTTTAAGTAATTTCTTGACTTATGTGGGCAACGGATCTCTTTTAGCTTATCTCGACTTGACCGCATTTCCTGATTTCCCTGTGTGACTTCGAGTCGCCTTCCAATCATTGGATGACTCATCCGGCTACTTCAACTTGAGACTTGGCTGTCTTGAGTTGACTTAATCGACACTTCACTCACCGATCTCACCGCACCTTCGCCGAGTTCCTCGTTTCTCTTCTTTGCCACACTCACCGCCTTCATAGCTTTTAGTCTTCCTTCTAGTCTGGGCTGATTTCTTACATATCTGGCATAGCCGACTCAACTCACCGACCATCCCTATCTATTACAATGCAATTTACAACAAAAATGGGGTGCCAACTTTCTATTCTAAGTTTTACATGGCATTCATCAAAATCTAAAATTAATTTCCCAATAATCATTGATGTTAACAATGATTATAATTGAATTCTCAAAAATATTGATCTTAATCTTACACTCCAAAGTCCAAAAACAATATATATCATATTATATCATCATGAAATAACTTACCAAATCCTAAAAATTTATTCAATCCTATCAACAAAGAAAAATGAGCCCTTGAGTTTAGTATGAATTTAGTTATTTGTGGACTGTGAACAATCAAGTACTAAAATGACATTACGTAAAACTCGTACTTACTATATAATTTTTAGGGAATAAGGACACAATTGCTCTACTTTTTAGAAAAGATCCTACAAATACGATTCTCTGTTTTTCGTGGACTGCAAATGTGCTCTCCTCTTTTTCCTGGACTGCAAATACGAAGCATCTTTTTGCTTTTCAGCAAACACATTTTCATGCTGCAATATAGATCTCAAAAACAATTTGAAAACTGAAATCGCATAACAATCATATGATGAAAATAAATTGGAACATCCAGAAGAACAATCCAAAAAGGAAGAAAGAAGCAAAATCGCAAAAAACAACAAGAATAATAACGAACAAATCATATAAAATCATAGGAAATCCAAGCAAAAACCAAAAAAAAAATCAAGATAATCAACAACTATTGATCTAAAAGACATTATTTCATTGAAATCAATTGCTTCTGAAATATATTGTGTTTTATTTGTTACTTTTTTCATTGATTTCTTCGTTTTTCAAATTAAAGAAATATCATTTTCTATTTGTTTTGCATAGAATTAGTGATTCTTGCTAAAATTGTTCATTTGAATTAGCTAAAACATGTTGCTTATAGATTCAATCGTTTCAAAAAATTCTAATTTATTTCAAGTTGTTGCAAAATCTTTCAACAATGTTTATGCTTCCATGTTTGCAATGGTATGTCAAACTTAACCATCTATCTCATTGTTTAATCGATTGTTTCAAAGTTGAGACAAGTTTTTTCAACATGCTCCAAACGTGTTTTAGCTAATACAATGTCATTGTTTCTATTATTTATTTTCTAAAATTGTTTCAAAAGTGTAACGCCCTAGAATTTCTTTTATAAAATAAACGAGCATACACCTAATTTTAACGATGAAAAAGAACACGAATAATTTAAAACAAAATTTAATGGAGTCAATTGTAGCGAAAGCAAAATATTTCATGAATAAAACTTTAACCATCGCTTCAATCGTGGTCAATTATGAATCGAAAATAAAACTAATAACTTTTAAAAAAAGCAAATAGTTTGACATTTTTTTAATAAACATTCGTAAATAGATTCCTAGGCCTTGTCATATCCACCGCTCTTAGCCAACGCCATCTCCTTCACCTGAAAAGTTGGTTATATGTGGGTGAGCGACACAGCTCAATGAAGTATAAATTGTCCAAGCTAAATACACAAATATCTCACATAGGCATGCAAATACAATCCAATAGAACATAGCATAGATCTTTTGAAAAACCGTAGATATAGACATGGATCGAGGGTGTCTAAAGCAACCGTACTACACAATCATGCAAAATAATTTAAGCATTTAACAAGGACAATAAAGTTTAGAAAATAAACCACCACATTGAACGTAGCTTTGAAAATTAAGTAGAGCCTAGAAGTATCGGATGCAAAAGCGCCTAATCCTCGCTCGATAAATCGCCCAATCAATAGAAAATAATACTAGTCAAAACCTCGAATATTCTAAACTTAAACTTAAAAATAATAATCTAAAAATCATAATTTAGGGGGCTTAATAGAATATAAAAAATAGAATCGAGGTTAAGTTGTAATTGAAAGTAGAAATTGGAATTAGAGGCTAATTTGATGGTTGGGGTCGACTTGACAACTGTGAATAGTTTATGCGGTGGACCACATCCCAAGTTTCCTCCTTCCTTTTGCCCTCTTCCCATACGTAACCTCCCCAACTCTTTCTTTCTCTCTTTTTTTTTTTTTTCTTTTTCTTTTTCTATTTCTTTTCCCCTAATTCACGCCACCCGCCCCACTACTTCTTCTTTCTTTTTATTTCTTTCTTCATTTTTCTTTCTTCTTTCTCTTTTCTTTCTTTTTGTTCATTCAACCAGGCAACACCCCTCTCTCTCTCTCTCTCTCTCTCTCTCTCTCTCTCTCTCTCTCTCTCTCTCTCTCTCTCTCTCTTTCTTTTTTTTCTTTTCTTCTCCCAAAATCAATTTCTCCTCAAGAATAATCTCCATATTGAACTCAAATCAACCTCCAACTAACGCTCGCCCATCTCGCCTTCCTCTCTATTTCTTTTTTTTCTTTTTCTAAACCTCACACGCACAAACATCGACGATCACGGTGGTGCGATCGGCAACCCCGATGGCTTTGGACAGAAAGTAGTCAATTTCGATCACATCGAGACTTTTTCGCAAGTTAATAGGTTTGGTCTTTGGGCAACAACGAATGGATTTTGAATGCCGGGTTGGGGTGTTCACGGTTACGACTTTGGCATCCGGTGATGGCGTCGGGGTGTGCTTACGAACGCGCTTGGGATTGTGTTTTTTGGGTTTGGGAAGTGATTCCTGGTTTTGGGACTAATTTGGGGTGGTTCGTGGCGTTTGCGTTTCCGGGGGCTTTGGCCGTCTATGGCTCGGATTGGCGTTATAGAAGATGAAACTGAAAGGAAAAGGCTTTACCTTAGCAGGAATGAAAGTAGCAGAACTTTTGATCGTGTATGAAATATAATTAGGGTTGTGGGTTTGTATTTATAGGTTTAATAAAAGTTAAGAGTATTATTCTAAAGAAAACTGAATGATCTATATCAGTTAGAATTCTTAATCTAATAAGCTACGAAAGATGAATTTTGACATATTGAAAAAAAATTGAACTCGTGTATATCGTAATATTTTGAAATCCTACTTGGAGTAGAATTTGTGAATGGGCTAGACTGGGCTTGGGTAATAGACATTGGAATGGGCCTGGACTTAACATTTGAACTTGGATAAATAAACATTGGACTGGAAAATTGTGCTTGGATTTTATTATATAGCCCCTAAATAAAAACTAACTAAAATCTAAAAATCACAATTCTTAATAAAAGCCATAAATAAATTCCAGGCATTACACATTATCCCCCTTAAAAATAAATTTCTTCCTCGAAATTAAACGTACCTAACAAGGGCTTGAACCTCTGGATGTGACGCTAAGATATCATTCTTACGTTCCCAAGTAGCCTCTTCTTGGTTATGTCAATTCCATTGTACTTTGATTAACTCAACGTCTCGATTTCTTAACTTGTGCATCTTTCGATCTAGTAGTGCCATTGGTTTCTCCTCGTATGACAATTGTCTATCTAATTCTATGGTCTCATAAATAACAACATGACTCGGATCTGGCATGTACCTCCGTAACATGGACATGTGAAAAACATTGTGTATTCCCAACAGACACTGGCGGCAAGGCCAATCTATATGCTACTCTTCCCACTGCTCCAAAACCTCATACGGTCCAACATATCTCAGATTGAGCTTCTCTCTTACCAAATCTAAAATTCCTTCTTTACGATACTCAAAGAAGGAAAAAACTTTCGCCTACCACAAATTGTAACTCTTTCCTTTTGGATCAAAGATAAGACTTTTATCGATCCTCGCGCCACCTTGATTATTTCTCTAATCTTCTACTTTACGGCTTCAATTTATTCTTTTTGACAATGTCCGAACCAAAAACTTTATGTAGGTCCCAAGGGGGTGTGAGTGTAAGGTTTAGAAGGGGTTGAATAAACCTTACCAACTTTTCGATTTAGTCATTTTAAAATAGTTCGTAGTTAATTCTTCACAAACTAAGTCCTTGATGGACTAAGTTAGTTAACCAAACAGAGTTAGCCACTCAATGACTTTATCTCGAGCCGTTGATAGAATAACTCACCGCTTAGTCTAAAGCTTAACTCGACCGTGACATGTTTTCACTAAGACTTAACACCTCAATTTGGTTTAAGTTTGTTTTAACACTTCGTTTTAGCACTTTGTTAAATGTCAATTGATAGCAAATTTATCAACAGGTATAAGATAATATGCAAAATTGAAGTGCTCGAAATTTAAATGACACAAGAAATTTTATAGAGGTTCAAGACGGGTAATTCTTCTAATTCTCTTCTCCAACTCCCCGGAGGAATCCACTAAGTATTGATCGTAGTACAAAGTGGTTATCACCCGTATGCAAGTCTTGATCACACAAATTGACTTGATCATTTGGGACTCACCGAGATGCCTTGGTCACACAAATGGCTTCTCGTCCGACTCAAATTTTCTTCACAGGGCCGCTTTACACATAAAACTCACTTGCTCAAGTTTCTTGGATTTGATCACGAAGCCCTCCAAGAACTTAAGACTGGTTCGACCTTGAACCTTTCTACAATCCTCTATGGAATGTAGACCCTCTTGATTCTTCAAATATTTCTCTTCAACGACAGTCGCCTTTCTTCCTTCAGGTAAGTGTGGATTGATTTCCTTCAAGTTCGCCCGAGGATTGCTTGAATGACTTGAGAATATTTTTGTAGGTTACACTCAAATGATAGCTTGAATGTTCGTGAGAAATGGTAGTCAAGGTGACCCCTTCTCAAATTGATTCCTCAGCTTTTATAGTGTTCTTTTGAAAATCTGCCGTTGAAGAGATAAAGCAATTTTCAAAGGACACTTGTGGTCATCGGGTTTGTCTTGTTGTAGTCCTTGAAATGAAATTGACATTTCCTCGATTGAATGAGCCTTCACTTTTCGTGGGAGTTCGACATATGTGCAAGCAGTGCTTCCTATCGTTTATTCCTTTTGCACGCTTCGGGATCGAAAGCACTTTAAGAAAGCGCAAAGATGAAATATTACTTGTTTAAGTAACTTTCGATTTCCGTGCAACGGATCCTTTTCGCTTGTCTTGACTTGATCTTGCAGCTCCTTAACTTCCCCGTAGATGACTTTAGTCGCCTTCCAATCATTGGATGACTCCATCCGTTACTTCAACTTGAGACTTGGCTATCTTGGGTTCACTTGATCGACACTTCACACAACCGCATCTCAGCCGATACTTCTTTCACGAGTTCTGTCTCTTCTTCCTGCCATACTCACCGCATCACAACGGGAGTCTTCATTCTAGTCTCCAGTTGACTTCTTGCATAATTAGGCATAGCCGACTTGACTCTCGCAAGCCCTATCTATTACAATGCAAATTACAAAGAAAATGGGGTGCCAACTTTCTAGTCTAAGTTTTACATGACATTCATCAAAATCTAAAAATAAATTTCCCAACAATTTCCCCTTTTGATGATGCCAAAACTTAAAGCATACATACAAAATGTAAATATCGAGATACATACAGATAGTGCAAAGAATAAAAGAGAATGTATGCGTATAATCAATCTTTTATTGATCATAACATTGATGTCCTTTACACAAATTGTTTACATAAAGTGTATCGTGAGCAAACATCTATGTCTACGCAAAAAAATAGAGAAATTACGATTTCTTATTCAATGTCTGTAAGACTTACATACTTATGCATTTACAATAGTAAATTACATGAAGGGGTGGACATCAACACTTCATCTCCTTCGCTTACCTCCTTCTTTCTTCATCACTCTGCCTTCTTCTCGACCTTTTTCTCTTCTTCACCGCTTTTTTTCTCATATGCTTTTCCTCGGGCCTTCATCTCTTCTTTTTCTTTCTTGTCTTTCTTCCCACAAACCGAGTTTGTCTTTTATTTTCTTCTTCGATTCTCTTTACATACTTAACATTATTCTTGGCCACTTGCAAGTTGGCTACTTCACAAACCCAACCCAACAGATCCCTCATTTCTTCACCGGATCTATGTATTCTATATTTTGGGTAGAGGTCTAGTCCAAACCTCTTCCTCCATCGCTTCTTCCTCTTCTTCCTCGGTGTGTATTGTATCGGGGCCTTCTTCTTCCAAAGCAGAGCGATCGCGATGTAGTCTAGCCTGGCGCCTTCTTCGCATAGCTTGAGGCCTTTTTCCCAATACAAGTCCTGTGTTTGTGCCATGGTCATGTTCTCAAGTATCCCTTGATGCGAGCGTCTTGAATTCATCAACAGAGATCTCGGCTCGGTTCCAACGCCCGAATGGCATCTTCTTCTTCCCGCCGGAATGCCTCCATATTGTTTCAAAGTATGTCCATCGCACGGGCATCCAATTTTCTTTCAATCTCCGTCATCTCTGCTTCTACTATTTTCCTCTTCTCGGACATGGGCACAGCAGTGTTGGAGCGGCAGAGTCATCGAAGTTTGCCGATTATGTCACGGTGTGATAAGTCCTTGTTGAGGGGTTCTAGCAACCATTAAAGGCATGTCTTTCAAACCTTCCCCTCAATGATTTTCCTTCTTTTCTATTCTCTGTTTCTTCATTGCTTTGTCTTTACTGGTGCGCCCTTCTTCTTCTACGGGGCAGATTCTTTCAATGTCTTTAGGTATTCCTCTTCACCCTTTTTGGCATCATCAAAGGAGAGAGGAACCCCTGGAAACATGCCAGCAAACATGAAATCTAGACGATCGATAGCCGAAGTTCGCTGATTCTCAATGAGTATGTCGCCAAATTTGAGCGGTGGCTTTTCGATTCGCTGTCACTAACTTCATTTCAGCCATAAGAAGGCTGAATTTTGTATTCATGTTTTCTTCCACGCTTGCAGAAGTTTTTTCGATGAAATTCGTGCAGTTAGTTCCATTTCCGTATGAGAGTCATGCATTCTATCAATGTTTTCTTGCATTCTTTCTTCATATCATATCGGTGTTTATCGGACTCCGACAAGATCTTATTGTACAATGCTTTGAAGTATCGAACTTGTTCCACACGCATTGTTTGTTGTCATGCCACCATTCCTGGATCCCGACTACTATCCCACGCAGACGGCCGTAAGATTAGCATCTCTCGTTATCCGCCTCATGTCCTGGGAGGTCTCGGTGCCTTTCCATCTTCTCTATTTCTCGCAAAGATCACCTTGAAGACTTCTCTAACTTCATTTGTCACCTCCGTCTCATCGGAGGCCAAGCGGCGTCAAAGTCGAAATCTAGAACGATGGTATCTCGTGGGAAGAACTAGATCCGGTCCATGGAAACATTGTTGATCTCTAGCTAATTCGTCATCAAGAGCAGTAAAACTGAGTGAGAAAGGGAACGTTTCTTCAAAAGCATCATCACGAACATAGGGAATTGCTGTTCAATCAGAATCGTGGTCGTGAGGTGCTTGGGCCAGGTCGATCTTGTCGCAGCTTTGGGAGCCTACGCATTGATCGTGATTCACTGGGGGTTTGTTCTCGTATTGACCTGGTTGGGCCGAGCTCACTGCCTCAACAGCCTTCTCGGTCTCGATTGGTGTTTTCGTAGAGTTGTCTAGTCCTCGGCCGTATCGTGGCGTCATCGAAGATGATGAGATTTGTAGAGGTGGCTCATCATCGAAATTGAAAGTTTGGCGAGTAGCCTTAAGATCGGGCTTACTCGTGCTTGGGAGAACATCCTCACCGAGTCTTTTGATTTGCAATGGGGATGACTCAGCCTTCATCTTCACCTTCGGATCCCAGAAATGTTACATCAGATTGTCTTGGGAGTCGTGAAGGGCACTTATCAACCTCCCATTGGCCTTCACTACCTCCTACAATCTCAATCGCAGCCGAGGCTCGACAATCCCTTCGACAGACTCAACCGTCTTAGGGTCTTCGAGGTGGCATCCACCGGAGTCTCAACTCCATGGATTGCACTTTCATTGCCCCAGTGTTAACTCCCGGGGCAGATACAACCTCGTGCCTCTCGCCGATCGGTAAGCGTCATTGGCCTTTGAGCAGTTGGCACTTCACCGAGACAGTCTCAACTATCCGAGCCTCGTCAGTGACAACTTTGTGTATCTGTCTGCTTTTCCTTCTCCACTTCGCCTCCAGATTCGTTGTGGGGGTCACTGCAGATTCTCCGACCTAGCAGTGGAGGTGTTGGGAAATTTATTGTTTAGATTTTGATGAATGCCATGTAAAACTTAGAATAGGAAGTTGGCACCCCATTTTTGTTGTAAATGCGCATTGTAAAAAAAATAGGGCTGGTCAAGCCTGAGTTAAGTCACTATGCCCAAACATGCAAGAAGACAACCGGAGACTAGAAGGAAGACTCCGCCGAGACACCGAGTATGGCAAAGAAGAGTAGACGGGAACTCTATCAGGAGCGGTGAGATGCGGTGAGTGGAGTATCATCGAGTCAACTCAAGAAAAGCCAAGTCTCAAGTTGAAGTGACAAGAGTCATCCATGATTGGAAGTCGACTCTAAGTCACCCGGGAAAGCAAAAATGCAATAAGTCGAGATAATCGAAAAGATCCGTTGCACAGTAAATCAAGAGAATTACTTAAACAAGTAATATCTCCATATCACCTTTTCGGAGTGCTCAGTCCCTTAAGCGTGCAAAAGGAATGAACCAATGGGAAGCACTACACCGTGTCGAACTCAAAAAGGTGAAATAACAATTCATACGAGGAAATGGCAATTCCAAGGATCGCAACAAGACAAGCCAACGATCGCAAGTGACTTTCAAAAATAAGCCTATCTCTTCAACGGGCAGATTTTTGAAAGATCACTATAAAAGGCCGAGGAATGACTCGAGAGAAAGAGAATGTAACCAAAACATTCAAGCAATTATTAGAATCGTAAACTTGAAATATTCTCAAGTTATTAAACGCTCAATCCTCAAGCCTACACTACGAAGAACATCAATCCAACACTCACCGTGAAGGAAAGATAACTTCAATCGTTGAAGAGAAAATTTAAAAATCAAGGGTCTACATTCCTCGAAGGATTGTAGGAAGGTTTAAGGTCGAACCAAGTCTTGAGCTTTTGGAGGGCTTCGTGATCAAATCCAAAGAGCTTGAGCAAGTGAGTCAGTAGTAGCAAGGCGCCGCCCCGTGAAGAAGCCGAGTCGCACGAGAAGCCACCGAGTGATCGGGCGCGTCTCCAGATCGAGTCCCAAAGGATCAAGTCACCGTGTGTGATCAAGACTTTGTATCCTGATCATTTACCACTTTGTATATCGATCAATACCTAGTGGATTCCTCCAGGAGTTGGAGAAGAGAGGAGTAGAAGAATTACCCCATCTTCGAACCTCTATAAAAATCTTATTGTGTCATTTACATTTCAAAGACTTTAATTCTTGCATCATATTTGTTTATTTCTCACGACATATTTGCTATCCATTAGATAATCTCTAAGTACTAAATCAAGCTCTAAATCTCTACTTAATCAAACTTAAGGGTGTTAAGTCTTCCAATAAAAACAAACCATAGTTGAGTTAATTTAGACTTAACAAATGAAGTTATTCCAAAGAACTCGGTTGAGTCTCGTTGAGAGACTAACTCTATCGATTAACTAAATTGGTCAGTCCACCAAGGACACTGTTGTGTAAGTATCAACTCGAATTTTTAAAAGGACTAAATCAAAATTTGTAAGTTTATTCAACCCCTTCTAAACCTTACACTTACACCCCTTGGGACCTACAAGTTGTATCGAGCAGAGTTGGTTCATTGAGCCTTCCGCATCGGTTATCGAACTAGATCTCCAAACTTTTCAAAGTCCGCTTTAGTACTTAAACTTTCAAAACTACCTTTATCATTAAAATTTATTATCATGGAAGCAAATTTGACACGCATCCCTATGTTCACAATTGAAGAATTTGATGATTGGAAAATTGTATGCAGTGCTCATCTATCAAAGATTACATGATGAGATGTGGATAGTGATAGAGGATGGGCCATCGCAAATCTTAAAGGTGAACACAACTGTAAGAAGAGCTGCATTGAAGGTGAAGAGGATGTTGTCCCTAGACCACCTACGGTTGGAAAACCAAGAATCGAATGGACAAATGATGACAGAAAAAGATACAACCTGGACAATGTAGCCAAGGACATCCTTTACAAAACATTCGACAAAGCCATGTTCAATAAAGTCAAATCATGCAAAACGGCTAAAGAAATCGGGGACAAGCTAACATTGATTTGTGAAGGCTCGTGAGAAAATCAAAGAAAACAAATTATCGGTGGGTCGACGTAAATTTGAGAACTTCAAAATGATCTCAGAGAAAACCTGGATCAACGGATGCTCGATTCACTACGTAAATCACCAACGAGCTATCTCGCACTTGGAAAGGAATATACACGAATGAAATGTGTATAAAGATCCTAAAAAGTCTTCGGTGAATGGGAAATGAAGGTCATGGCACTAAGACATTCCATGGACCTATCAAAGACATCCAACCATGAACTATTCTCGACCTCAAAGCCTACGAGTTTGAGCCGAGAAGAAAAGACCAGGAAGAGACAATTTGTACCCAAAACACCGCTGCTCTAATTGTTAAAGATGGGAAGAGAGTCGAGGTCAAAGAAGCCATTGATCCGTAAGAAATAGCCCCGATGGTTAAAAGGTTCAACAAGTTCTTCAATAAGAACTACAAGAGAGGCAAGGGCGAATCTTCCGAAGACACTCGGCCTCCCTCCAAGTCAAGGGAAGACAAAGCCAACCAAGAGAATGATCATCAAAAAGTCAATATCAAAGGCCGACAATCCAAGAATGGAAAGAGTCGATCAAAAGGTTGAATATCTATGCTGAATGTAGACAACCAGGTCACTACGCCATTGATTGCCCATATCCTCGTAGTCAACAAATACATGAAATGAAGAAGAAAGAAAAGTCTTGAGAGAAAGAAGACAAGAAAAGAAAAAGGCAATGTCGTCAGAGAGATCCGAAATGCCAAGTCAAGAGAGACAATTGATTGCAGAGAAAGTGAAGCCGACTACTCAAGTGACTCAAGAAGCTCCTGACTGTTTGATGGCCAAGGAACAAGATCAACCCGACCAAGAAGATGAGATACACTCTAACTCATCAAACTCTGGGATTCTAGTGATAGTGATCGTGACACACACACTTCATCACCCACAGATCTTTATGATTCATTAGGCAAAATGATGAAAGATTTTGAACACATTAAATCCTCACACACACTACTAAATGAGGAAAACAGCCTTACTCAAGAGCAAAACTCAAAGTCGACTCAAGGAGCCGAGTACTCTAAGTCAAATAGCCGATGAGAATGAAAGTTTAAAGGCCTGAAAATGCTAAGTTAATAGTAGAGTAAATAGTTGCCATCGAAAAGAGGGAGAATGACCTCAAAAATGTTATTGCCTCATTCACTAAGGCATCTAAATCATTGGATGATCTTATTATGAGTCAAAGAAAATGTGGAAACAAGACATGCTTAGGATTTAATTCCTCCGTGCTATGTCAAACTCCAAAAGTAATTTGGAAAAAGGACCTTCAAGCAATGAAGAGTCCAAAAAATCCAAAACTCTAAATGTTGCACACACATTCACTCCAAAGCACAACTACAAGCAAACCGGCCTTGGTTATAAAGGAAAAGGAAGCCATTGAGCTACTGAAAGGACAAAATGAGAAGAGGTTCGGTCGAGTTCTCAAAGAAACTCCAAACAGTAAAATACTCAGAAAGAAAAAGCAGAGCTACCAAAAACCCTTAAAATCTATAAAAGAAATACATATGATGGGAATGGTAGAAAATATCCAAGCCAAGCCGATTGGAATGAGGTGAACTATCAAAGATAGACTTATGGAATATAAGCCCAAATGGCAAAGGCCAGAACTCAAAGAAAGGCCATTCCAAAAGTATAAGAACTTTCATCAAAGACACATATGCACCAGGCACTACACTCGAGACACCACAATTACCCAAAGAAGGCGATTGCTAAAACTTATACACAGCATACGACAAAAGAGACAACTATATGAACCTAAAATCCCAAGCAATTTGCCAAGATTAATTATGATTATGGCATCGATAGATGGCAACCCCTTGAGTCAAATCATTTGGCTATAAGTTGGTTGGATCATCTTACAATTTAACCCCTCAGACCTGACAAATATGGGTACCTAAAACTTAATTTCCTTGATTGCAGGTTGCGAACAAAACTTGAGTGCCAAGGAACCTGGTATATGGATAGTGGTCATTCCGGACATATGACAGAAACAAGAAAAATTTGTCAAAATTCAAGGAAGTAAAAGGAGCAAAAGTCATATTTGGAGGAAATGAAGCTCCAGGTGAAATAAAAGGCATTGGATCCATCAAGAGAAATGGATTAGAAATCACAGATGTTGCATATGTTGAAGGACTCAACTTCAACTTGCTAAGATCACCAACTCTCGTGACAAGGGCTATAATGTTGATTCAATACGGGTATATGCCAAATCAAGGATATGAATGAATGAAGTTGTGTTGCAAGGATGCAGACAAAAGAACATGTATGTAGTAGATTGGTCAATCGCTACACACAAAGACTGTCTATTAGCAAAGAGCACATTTGAATCAAGTTGGCTGTGGCACAAAAAGCCGAGTCACCCGAATTTCAAAACGATTAAAAGCTTGCAAGAAGTAATCTTGTGGAAGGACTTCCAGACTCAGATACAAGAAGGAGAGTATATGTGATGCATGTCGGAAGGGAAAACAAATCAAATCTTCATTCAAAGAAAAGACATGTCCATCTTCAACAAGAATATTGCATCCGCTACATATGGATCTATTTGGCCCATGGAACCGGCTAGCATAAGTGGAAAGAAATACACCTTGGTGGTAGTAGATGACTACTCAAGATATACATGGACAATATTCATGTGTAAGAAGAAAGAAACTCTACGTAAACTACCACAAGCTTGATGAAGAGGATTCAAAACGAGAAGAGCCAAACCATTATCAAAATAAGATCGACAGAGGAACCGAGTTTGTCAATGGAATAATAACTCAAGATTGTATTGAAAATGGTATTGGTCATGAACTATCTGCAGCAAGGACTCCACAAACAGGATGGAGTTGCAGAAAGAAGGAACATAACTCTCAAAGAAGCAAAGAAGGACCATGTTAGTCAAGCAGGTTACCAAAAAGATTTTGGGTCAAGCAATCAACACACACTACACTCAAAAAGATGTATGATAAACAGACGGTGACAAAGACACCCTATGAGATTTGGACTGAAAAAACCAAATGTTGCATATTTTAGAATATTTGGATGTAAATGCTTCATCCACAACAATGGCAAAGACAATCTAAAGGCCTTCGATGCTAAAGCGAGATGAAGGTATCTTCTTGGGATACTCACCTGAAAGCAAAGCCTACAGAGTACTCAACAAAAGGACTATGGTTGCGTAAGAATCCATTCATGTGGTATTCGATGAGCCAAATGTAAATAGAGAAGACATTGAAGAGTCACCGATAAGTCAATCATCCAACCATACGTAAGAGTCCCTATCAAGCTAAAGTCGGAACTATTAACTCGGATGAAGATGAGATAGCCGAGTCTCATAAAATGCCGGAAAATTTGCAGCTAAGTGAGTGCGAGAGAGCCGATCAAAGCAACACACAATGCTAGACAATCGAACCACCTAACTTACTTCAACCTCGATGTAAGATGGCCGAAAGACCATCCACTTAACTTGTCATTGGAGATATAAGAGAAGGTGTCAAAACGAGATCCTTAACTCAACAAGAAGCTATGTTCACATGCTTCATCTCGCAAATAGAGCCCAAAGATGTGTTACAAGCATTGGATGACACACATTGGATTCAAGCTATGCAAGAAGAGTCAATCGGTTTGAAAGAAATAAAGTATGGGAATTAGTTCAAAGACCCACACATCAAAATGTTATGGTACTAAATGGGTGTTCGTAAACAAGATGAACGGGGGAAGGTTCTGTGGGTAAGAAACAAAGCAAGACTAGTAGCCAAAGGATATTGCCAAGAAGAAGGAATAGATTTTGATGAAACATTTGCCTCGTGAGCAAGATTGGAAGCTATAAGGATGTTTCTTGCCTATGCTCGCTCACAAGAATTTCATTGTATATCGATGGATGTAAAAAGTGCATTCCTAAATGGTTTATTGGAAGAAGAAGTGTATGTTGAACAACCTCCAGGATTTGAGTAAGACTCTTGGAGATAAGGTATACAAACTCAAGAAAGCTTTGTATGGATTGAAACAGCACCTAGAGCATGGTATGATACTTTGTCACAATTCCTAATCGAGAATGGATTCACAAAAGGAAAAGTAGATAGAACACTTTTCTTTAATTCAAGACAAAAAGAGTATAATGTTTGTTCAAATATATGTGGATGACATCATTTTTGGATCCACAAACAAAGAGTCATGTGTGAAAAATTTTCAAACCTCATGCAAAGTAAATTTGAAATGAGCATGATGGGAGAGTCGACATTCTTCCTCGACTCCAAGTGAAACAACCGAAGGATGGAACCTTCATAAGTCAAACAAAATACACCGTGAGATTTAATGAAGAAATTTGGTATGGATGAGAAGTCTTTCAATAAAAATACCAATGAATACATCGTTAAAATGGACATGGATGCAGATGGCAAGCTCAGAGATCAAACAAGATACGTGAGCACTTATTGGATCATTGCTCTATCTCACAAAGAAGCAGGCGACATCACCTTTGTTGTAGGTGTATGTGCGAGATTTCAATCGCTCCAAAAGAGAGTCATATGACAACAGCCTAAAAGAATCCCGAGATACTTGAAAGGAAGCCAAGAAGTTGGCTTATGGTATCCAAAGGAAGGTGGATTCAAACTAATGGCTATTGAGACTCGACTATTGGATGCAGAGGGACAGAAAAGCACCTCGGCACATGTCAAATGCTAGGAAACAGGCTGATTTCTGGTTTAGCAAAAAGCAAAATTCAATAGCCACCTCTACAATACCGGCTGCGAGAATACATAGCTCGGGCATGTTGTGCCCAAGTCCTATGGATGAGACAAAGAAATGAGAGACTATGAAGTTGAGGAAAAAGAAATTCCAATCATGTGTGATAACACAAGTGCAATTGCAATTACTCAAAATCCCGTGTTGCACTCAAGAACAAAGCATATCGATGTCGATATCACTTCATAAGAGATCATGTTGAAAAGAAGGACATCATCTTGGAATATATCTCAACCGATAAACAATTGGCCGACATCTTCACAAAACCATTATGTGAGTCAAGATTTGAAGAACTCAAGCATGAGTTAGGGTTAATTGATGAATGACACTCGGAAGAATCAAAGAAAAGAAATGGAACACAAAAAGGGAAAAAGAGTTGAACTCACAAATCGCCTAAGTAAATCACCAGATCGGAAAGAATGACTATACCAAGTCGGTGACAAATTGAGTCACAAAGAGGAATGTGAAAAGAAGAGCTAAACCACGGTGAGGGCAAAAGTGAATCATTTATGAGCAAAGTGACAAAAACGCAATGTTTTTACTAAGCGGGAATGTTTTTAAGAATGACGTCAAGATAATTATGACGTGTACGAGGCAAAAGCCGCACACTAAGCTTATGATTGGATATAAAATCGCCGCATTAAATACGAGACATTAAATGCTCAATCGGCGTACAAATCTAAGTCGTTGATTTCGATCCCATTTCAAAAACCACCCACACGCCCTTTCATAAACCATACTTAAACCATTTTCGTCCGTTTTCTCTCACACACTACCAAAATCGTTTCATTTCTCTCTCGAGAAGCAAAGGCAAAAATTTTCTCAAAACCCTATCTATCTTCAAATCAATCTCTAAGTTTTCTTCGGTAAAATCCTGAAGGATGGCATCAACCTATGATTTTGTCAAGTTAGGAAAGCAAATCCACACCGGTCGATTGTGGATTTCGACAAGCATGGTGAAACAGGGTCCGACGACACCCTAGTGATGAAAATTGCCGAGAAATTGGAAACGCCTTTGAAATCGTTTCGATCTTTGGAATATCCGATGACCTATGTGGAGGAGGTCGTACGCGATTCTACGTGAACGCCGAGATTCACGATGAAGGGATAAAGTCATCTTCACGGAAGAAGCTCACCATCTCGCCAAGGATTTGGTGAACACACGCCACTACCAACGGAAGGAGCATCGTAAATCAACGGTTGATGTAAACATGGCCGCCGCTTGGAAGGAAATAGCCAAGCCCGACTATGTTAATAAAATAGTTTACACAACAAACAAGAGGTCCGCTTTGAAGGAGGATTATCACAAGTGTTGGACATAGTTGCCAAATGTATTGACATCAAATTTGGCAAACTTTGACCAACACATCAAAGCAAAGTTGATCGTGAATGGCCGCGATCATTGAAGAAAGGAAAATAAATTGGGCTGAGTTTGTCTACGCAGATTTATGCCGAGAATGTAGGGAACAAATCCTTCAAGGAAGATGGCACATTTGGAGGATCCCCAGGATATGGCACAGTGATTGGCCGGTGATGGAGGTGAAAGGAGTCCCTCTTAGACATGGAAAGGCGTTCCATGTAAACAAGAGGATGTTCAGATCAAACCTCTCCGCCGCACGTAAGAGAGCCTACGCCAAGAGAGTCGACACGAGTGAGGGGGAATCACCACTCAAGATACTGTTTCTCTCCACCAAAAAGAAAGCCGCCCCCTTGTTTGCTAATCAGGATGTTGTTCCGCAAAGAAAGAAAGTCAAACTCGCTCCCGCCCCGCAGCAGAGTCACCGCCCCGCAGCCGTGTCTCCCGCCCCTGGCCAGCTAGGGTCGATAAGGACTCTCAACTACCTTCTCGGATCGTCAAAAAGAGGAGATCTAATAAGCCAAGACGGCCAGCTCCTCGAGAAGAAGACACCAAGACGCCCCCGCCGCCAAGACTAAAAGAAACTCTCTCTCAACCGAGAAGTCCCTCCGTACAAACTAAGAGACGACGAAGAATCATCAAGCGATCCGAGCTTGAGAAACCGGCCGAGTCGACCACTCATTTGGAACAAATACTTAAATCGCAAAAGAGAGTCCCTGATGTAATTGATGAAACAGCCTAAGTCTCTTCAAGGCGATCACAGAGGCAAATCAAGACACAACGTAGTCCGCAGAATCGAGACACAAGAAGAAGGCGACAGAGCTAATAGTGATGTGATGATCCTATCCCCACTTTACCCGGATATCCAAAATCATGCGAGAGTGGAGGAAATGGAAATTGAGTCGATCCAGGAACAGTTCCAACGGCCCGAGTTTATAGAAGAAGAAGAGGAATGTTGAACTTTCTTGGATCGACCTCGTGATCTCAAAGATCGATGAAGACAATCGCACGGATATCCCCGCAGATCTTCAAGGATAAGGAGAAGGAGCGATCGGTAGGTCGAGGCAAGAGAGAAGGCCGATGTCGCGCCTCTCACCGGAACCACGAGAACATACACATTCTCACATCGATATTCTATCGAAAGTGATGAGGATGCGGACCCGCCACGCGCCGCCACGTAAGAGTTGCAAATGCAGCAAGCAATGCATGAATCCGAATTCTTCATGAGAAGAGCATGATGGAGGGACCAGGAGAGTCCTCCGAACATAAACCGAAATTGATCCAATGGGAGTGGTTGAAGAAATCGCCACCGTTGTTCCGCCACCACTTCCCCAAACTCACTCGGAAGAAGGAATTAAGGGAAATGGCAATGGCGGGTTAGTGGGGACCCTAGTTGAGCCAACCCCTAACGAAGGTGTCTTACCACCCCCAACGGTGAACACTCGCAGAGAAACAGCCGAGAGTTTGGAGACGAGTGACCCCATTCAAGTCACTCACCGGTGAGCCACCGGTGGGGAAACTCCTCTCCACCGCAAAGCAAGGTCGGAGAATGCGCAGATGACTCCACAACGAATCTAGGAGGTGAAGTGGAGAAAGTACAAACGCAAAACGAATTGACAAGTTGCCATCAACGAAGCTCAAATAGTTGAAACTGTCTCCGGTGAGGTGCCAATCGCTCACGAAGGCTAATGACGCCGCGATGCAATCGAGGCACATGAAGGAATGCCAATGGGAGTTAACACTGGCGATGAAAGTGCAATCCATGGGGTTGAGACTCCAATGGATGCCACCACGAAGACCCTAAGACAATTGACATCGTCGAAAGGGAGGTCGAGCCTCGCCGCATTGAGAGAGGCAGAGGTAATGAAGGCCCACGGGAGGTTGAGACTTCCCGGGGTAAAGAAGCCAAGTAGAGAACATCCCTCCCCGCTATCATTGATCCATCTCGAAAAGGAGATAAGCGCGCTTCATGACTCCCAGGATAATCCCGATGTAACCTTTCCGGGATCGAAGGCGACGAAGAAAGCCGAGTCATCCCCCGTGAAAGATCCAAAAGACTCGGTGAGGATGTTCCCAAAGACGAGCAAGTTTGATCTCAAGACTACTCGTCAAACTTTCAATTTTGATGATGAGCCACCAATGGAAATCACATCATCATCCGATGACGCTTCGATAAGGCCGAGGACCACCCACTCAATTGGAGAAACCATTGAGACCAACGAAGCTGTTGAGACAATTGAGGCTCGGCAAGTCGGGTCTACTTCACTAAAGACCCCACCAAACAGTCCACCGCAGGCTCCTCAAGCCGCAGCAGTTCGACTCAAAAGGAACTTCACGTGCACCTCTCATCATTGAACAAATCTCGGTTGGCCGTGATGATTCCTTTGTAGAATCATTTCCTTTCTCCTTGGAGGTACCGACCTCCATGAAGAGTCGAGAACGAGCTCGACGCTTCTACAGACCAGCTCCGTCATTTCGTCAGGTACCATCGTTCGGTGACTATGACTTTGACGCCACGTGGCCATCGATGCAACGGAAGAAACAAGTGAAGTTCGGAAGTGTTCAAGGCATTATTTGCTGAAATTGAACGGATGGAGAGGCACCAGGCCTCTATGGACATGCGATCGACAACAGAGATGCCAACCTCATGGCCGACTTGAGAGGCATGACGGTCGAGGATAAGGGAATGGTGGCAACAAAGAAGAAACAATGCGTGTGGAACAAGTTAGATACTTCAGACATTGTTCAACAAGTCGCTTGTATGGAGAGCCGAGAATCGATGCAAAAACGAAATTGAGAGAACACATTGAGCATATGCATGAAGCTCACACCGCGAGATAAAAGCTGCGTGAGCAAAATAAGAGTGATCTCCAATCCCGGAAGAAAATATGGACAGAAAATTCAGCCTTCTCATGGCTGAAATGAAGCTAATTTCAGCAGAGTCCAATGCTACTCGCTCAATTTCGCGGCCGCATACTCCACGCCAGACTCGAGATAGAACTCTACTATCGCCAGGCTCGATTTCCGCTTACAAGATATGTTTCGGGCGTTCCTCTCTCCTTTGATGATGCCAAAAAGGGGAAGAGGAATACCTTAAAGCACTGTAAGAGATGAAGCTGAAAAAAGAGGATGATTTGCGAAGGGAAAGACAAGTGAGGAAGTGTTGAAACAAAAGAAAGGAAAGTCCGTTGAGGGGGAAGGATCGAAAGATGTGACCTTGATGATCGCACAAACCCCCAATAAGGTATTGTCACGGTGATATTATCAAGAAGAAACTCCCCGATGACTCGCCACTCCAACACTCTGCTATATCTATGGCCGAAAAGAGAAAGACAATTGAAGCAGGGATGGAAGAAGTGGAAGGAAGAATGGATGCCCGAGTTATGAACATCTTGAAACAACATGGAGGCATTCCGGTGAGAGCGAGAGACACTTATGCCATCTCGGATGTCGGGACGAGCCACGATCGTTGATGAATTTATAACGCCGCATCCGAAGGATACTTTGCAAATATGTCTATGGCTCGAAGCTTGGGACTTGTCTGGGAAAAGGGTCTCACGTTATGTGAAGAAGGCGACAGTGCCAGACCATCGGGGATCCTCTCTGCTGTCACTCCATTGGTCACTCATTTGGAAAGAAGAAGACCCCAAGACAATACACGCCCGCAGGTAGAGGAAGAAGCGTGGTGGAGGAAGAGGTTTCGAGACCTAGGCCTCGCCCAAAAACATTGAATACGTAGATCCAGGCAAGAAATGAGGGATCTACCGAGTATGCGAAAAGAATAGAAGAAGAAAACAAGAGACAAACTCAGCTATGGGAGGAAAGACAAGAGAGACTAAGAAGAGATGAAGTCGCCAGGAAGGCATATGAAAAAGAAGAAGAAGGCGGTGACGATGAGAAAAAAGAAGAAGAGAGTAAGATCTTGAACAAGATGAAAGGAGAAACAATGAAGGAGATGAAGTGTTGTTGTCCACCCCTTCATGTATTTCATGTAAATACATACTATGTAAGTCTTCTGCAATAAAGCTATAAATTCTTTATTTTTTTGTGTAGACAAATGTTTGCTCTGATACACCTTGTAAACAGTTGTGTAAAAGAACAAGAATGTTATGATCAATAAAAGGATTGATTCTACGCATACATTCTATGTGAATACACTATCTGTATGTATCTTTGCTATTTACATTTTTGAATGGTTTAAGTTTTGGCATCATCAAAAAGGGGGAAATTGTTGGGAAATTTATTGTTTAGATTTTGATGAATGCCATGTAAAACTTAGAATAGGAAGTTGGCACCCCATTTTTTGTTGTAAATCGCATTGTAATAAATAAAGGCTGGTCAAGCTGAGTTAAGTCGCCTATGCCCAAACATGCAAGAAGACAATCGGAGACTAGAAGGAAGACTCACCGCGAGACAACCGAGTATGGCAAAGAAGAGTAGACGGGAACTCTATCAAGGAGCAGGTGAGATGCGGTGAGTGGAGTATCGCCAAGTCAACTCAAGAAAAGCCAAGTCTCAAGTTGAAGTGACAAGAGTCATCCATGATTGGAAGTCGACTTAAGTCACCTGGGGAAAGCAAGGAAATGCGGTCAAGTCGAGATAATCGAAAAAGATCCATTGCACGTAAATCAAGAGAATTACCTAAACAAGTAATATCTCCATACTACCTTTCTCGAAGTGCTCGGTCCCTTAAGCGTGCAAAAGGAATAAACCAATGGGAAGCACTACACCGTGTCGAACTCGAAAAGGTGAAGAACAATTCATACGAGGAAATGGCGATTCCAAGGATCGCAACAAGACAAGCCAACGACGCAAGTGACTTTCAAAAATAAGCCTATCTCTTCAACGGGCGATTTTTGAAAGATCACTATAAAAGGCCGAGTAATGACTCCGAGAGCAAGAGACCGTAACCAAAACATTCAAGCAATTATTAGAAGCGTAAACCGAAATATTCTCAAGTTATTAAACGCTCAATCCTCAAGCCTACACTACGAAGAACATCAATCCAACACTCACTGTGAAGGAAAGATAACTTCAATCAGGTTGAAGAGGAAATTCTTGAAAAATCAAAGGGGTCTACATTCCTCGAAGGATTGTAGGAAGGTTCAAGGTCGAACCAAGTCTTGAGCTTTTGGAGGGCTTCGTGATCAAATCCAAAGAGCTTGAGCAAGTGAGAGTGTAGTAGCAAAGGTTTGCCGCCTGCCGTGAAGAAGCCGAGTCGCACGAGAAGCCGGTGAGTGATCAAGGCGTCTCGATCGAGTCCCAAAGGATCAAGTCGGTTGTGTGATCAAGACTTGTATCCGGATGTTACCACTTTGTATATCTTGATCAATACCTAGTGGATTCCTCCGGGGAGTTTGAAGAGAGGAGTAGAAGAATTACCCCATCTTGAACCTCTATAAAAATCTTATTGTGTCATTTACATTTCAAAGACTTTAATTCTTGCATCATATTTGTTTATTTCTCTTTGACATATTTGCTATCCATTAGATAATCTCTAAGTACTAAATCAAGCTCTAAATCTCTACTTAATCAAACTTAAGGGTGTTAAGTCTTCCAAGAAAAACAAACCACGAGTTGAGTTAATTTAGACTTAACTGGTGAGTTATTCAAAGAACATCTCGGTTGAGTCCGTTGAGAGACTAACTCTCTTGATTAACTAAATTGGTCAGTCACCAAGGACACACTGTGTAGTATCAACTCGAATTTTTAAAAGGACTAAATCAAAATTTGGTAAGGTTTATTCAACCCCCTTCTAAACCTTACACTTACACCCTTGGGACCTACGGGAGGAGTTTCCCCCTCAGTGGCACACCCGGTGAGTGACTTGGAGTGGGGTCACTCTTCTCTAGACTCCGTAGAAGACACCTCCAGTTCCCTTAATGCCTTCATCAGTGAGTGGGGAAGTGGTCGCAGCGACAACATGATTTGCAATCATTTGCACCACTCCCATGGGATCAATCTCCAGCTGTGATTTGGAAGATTCTCCAAGGCCTTCCATCAGCTGTTGCGCATGTAGGATCCTAGATTCCCGCATGGCTTGCTGCATCTCCAATTCTTCAGTCGCAGCAGCGGGGTCCAGATCTTCATCGCTCTCTAAAAGCATATCAAGATGTGGATAAGTATGATCAATGGTTCCAGTTAGAGGACAGATATTGGCTTTCTCACGAGCTTCAGCTTCCTCTGCCAGTCTCTCCTACTCCTTATCTTTGAAGATCTGCAAGATATCTATGCAGTTTTCTTCATCCAGTACTTGGACCACTGTGGTCAAACCGAGGAAATTCATCAGTTCTTCTTCTTCTTCAATAAACTCAGGTCTTTGGAACTGTTCCCTTGATCGACTCAGCTTCCACTTCCTCCATTCTCGCAGACGATTTTGGATGTCTGGATATGGTGGGGATAGTATCATCACATCATCATCTTCTTTATCATCATCTCCCTGTTGCCCTTCCTTTTCAGGAATAGAAGGCAACATACTCTGTTGCTCAACTCTTTCAGCAGCATCAGGGACAGGTGGAGACACAGTCCTGTCAACAGGGGATTCTGCTGTCTCAGCTACTTCTTGTTCCTGAGATGTTCTGTCTACAGATGGGTCTTCAACTTGCCTCTGCTGATCAGCCTCAGCAGACGTGGTTGTTTCATCTATAATCTCTGGAGACTCTACTTCTCCAGCCGTCTCAGCAATCTGCTTTAGCTGAGTGGCAGACTCAGTTGTTTTCTCAAGTTCTGAGCGCTTGAAGATTCTTCTTCTTCTTTTGGTTTTCACCAGAGGAATATCTGGTTCCACTTTCTCTGGTTCGTCGAAGGTAAATGCCTTCGTAGTTGTCTTAGAGGCAGTTGCCTTCCTTGTTGTGATAATCCTCTTCTTTTTAATCACTGGAGAAGGGATTAACAGTTCCTTCTCTATTGCGGGGCGCAGGGCGGGGAGACACGGCAGGGGGGCGGTGACTGGCTGCATGGGCGAGGTGCGGTTTTCTTTTTCTTCGCTGCAGGGGCAGATCTTCTTTTGTTTGTAGGGGCACCCTTCTTCTTGAGAGGGAAGGAGATTGTTGTTTCTTTAGGGCCAGTTGATTCCCCTCACTTGTGTCCTCTCTTGGCATAAGCTCTCCTCTCGTGCTCCGGAGAGATTTGATCGGAACATCTTTTTGTTAACATGGAACGCCTTTCCATGTCGGAGAGAACACCTTTCACCTCCATCAATCGGCCAATCACGGACCATACCCCAAAGATCCTCCGAACGATCCATCTCCCTTGAAGGACTTATTCCCGATATTTTGGCAGAGTCTCACGTATACAAACTTCGGCCGGGTTTACTTGCTTCTCCTCCATGATCGCGGCCCATCACGATCGATCGGTTGGTTTTGGACGGTGATTAAAGCTTCCAAATTTGATGTCTACACACTTTGCAACAATGTCCAAGAACTTGTGGTAATCTTTCCTTCAGCTTCTTCTTCTTCTCATTTGTGTAGACAACCTTCGCAAGCATAGTCCAGGTTTGGCCACTTCCTTCCATGCGGTGACCAGGTTTACGTCAACCTCATAGATCTCCGGCACTCCTTCCGCCGGTAGCAAATAGTGTTCTGCCAAATCCTTGGCAGTGATTGTGAATTCTTTCCCGTGAACAGACGACTTGATGCCCTCGTCGTGAACTTCAGCGTTCACATAGACTGTGCGACCTCCTCCACGTAGGTCATTTGAAACTCCATTGTGAGAAAGGGTTTCAGCCCAGACTTCTCCAATTTTTCAGCTATTTTCTTCACAAGAGTTTCGTCGAACCCCTATTTAATCATTCCTTCAAAATCCACGGTAGAACCAGTGTGGATTTGTTTTCCGAACTTGACAAAATCGTATGTAGATGCCATTTCTTGAAGCTTTACCGAATGAAACTTTGAAAATGTGCTTTGAAAATCTGTAGGGTTTCGAGAGAAAAATTTCTTTCTTTGCTATTGAGAGAGATGAACAGTTTGTGTAAAATGAGAGAAAAACGGACAAAATGGTATATGTATGGGTTATGAAAGGACGTGCAGACGGTTTTTGAAATTTGATCAAGATCAACGGCTCAGATTTTGCACGTCGATTAACATTTAATTTCTCGCATTTAATGCGGCAACATTTATATCCAATCATAAGCTTAGTATGCAGCTTTTGACTGTACACGTCATAATTATGATGACGTCATTCTTAAAAACATTCCCGCTTAGTAGAAATGACTGCGTTTTTGTCACTTGCTCATAAATGACTCAGCTTGTTGCTTAGCTGATTCAACTCTTCTCTCTTTTCACATAGGTACTCAGCTGTCAGCTAACTCGGTGCAGCTGACTTTCCGATATGGCTGATTCACTTTAGCTGTTTCAAGAGCTCCGCTCTTTTTCCATCTTTTCATGGTTCCATCTCTTTTCCTTGAGTCTTCGAGTGTCAACTCATCTCAATTAACCCTAATTCATGCTTGAGTTCTTCAAATCTTGATTCACATAATGGTTTTGTGAATATATCAGCTAACTGCTTATCAGTTGAGATGTATTCCAAGGTTATGTCCTTCTTTTCAACATGGTCTCTTATGAAATGGTATCTGACATCAATGTGCTTTGTTCTTGAGTGCAACACATGATTTTGAGTGATTACAATTGCACTTGTGTTATCACACATAATTGGAATTTATTTTTCTTCAACTTCATAGTCTCTCAGCTGCTGTCTCATCCATAAGACTTGGGCTAACTTTTGCCATGCTATGCCTATGTATTCTCGTTTGTGGATGTGGCTATTGAACCTATTTCCAAGCATTTGACATGTACACAGAAGTACTCTTTCTGTCAACTCTACATCCAGCATAGTCAGAATCTGAATAACCAATTAGCTTGAATCCACCTTCCTTTGGATACCATAAGCCAACTTCTTGGCTTCCCTTTAAATATCTCAATATTCTCTTAGCTGCAGTCATGTGGCTTTCTTTAGGAGCAAATTGAAATCTTGCACATACACCTACTGCAAAGGTGATGTCCGCCTCTTGTTGTGAGATAGAAGCGTTGATCCAATAAGTGCTCTGTATCTTGTTTGATCCACAGACTTGCCATTTGCATCCATATCCATTTTGACTAATGTATTCATTGGTATTTTCATAGATGACTTCTCTTCCATACCAAATTTCTTCATTAATTCTCCGGTGTACTTTGTCTGACTTATGAAGGTTCCATCCTTCAGCTGTTTTACTTGGAGTCCTAGGAAGAATGCCAGCTCTCCCATCATGCTCATTTCAAATTTGCTTTGCATTAGATTTGAGAATTTATCACATAGCTCTTTGTTTGTGGATCCAAAGATGATGTCATCCACATATATTTGAACAAGCAAAGATACTATTCCCATCTTGAATTCTGAACAGTGTTCTATCTACTTTGCCTTTTGTGAATCCGTTCTCAGTCAGGAATTGTGATAATGTATCATACCATGCTCTTGGTGCCTGTTTCAATCCATATAGAGTTTTCTTGAGCTTGTACACTTTATCTCCAAGAGTCTTCTGCTCAAATCCTGGAGGTTGTTCAACATATACTTCTTCTTCCAATAATCCATTCAAGAATGCACTTTTTACATCCATTTGATATACAATGAAGTTCTTGTGTGTAGCATAGGCAAGAAATATCCTTATTGCTTCTAATCTTGCAACAGGGCAAAGGTTTCATCAAAATCTATTCCTTCTTCTTGGCAATACCCTTTGTCTACCAACCTTGCTTTGTTTCTTACCACAGAGCCTTCCTCATTCATCTTGTTTCTGAACACCCATTTTTTGCCAATAACATTTTGATGGGTTGGTCTTTGAACCAATTCCCACACTTTGTTCCTTTCAAATCGATTCAGCTCTTCTTGCATGGCTTGAATCCAATGTGTGTCATCCAATGCTTGTGACACATCTTTTGGTTCTATTTGAGAGATAAAACAAGTGAACATTGCTTCTTGTTGAGCTTTGGATCTAGTTCTTATGCCTTCTCTTACATCTCCAATGATTAGGTCTGGTGGATGGTCTCTTAGCCATCTCACATCAGGTTGGAGTAAGTTAGCTGGGTTCAGTCTCCTTCTAGCTGTGTTGTTTTGAGCAGCTCTCTCATTTTCACTTAACTGCAGATTGTCCAGCTGTCTTTGAAATTCAACTATCTCTTTTTCATCTCGGTTAATTGCTCCAGCTTCAGCTTCAACATAGGGATTCTTTACGACGATTGGGTGATTGACTTTTCTCAGCCTAACTCTTCAATGTCTTCTCCATTTACCTTGGGTTCATCAAACACCACATAGATGGACTCTTCTGTAACCATTGTCATCTTGTTGAGCACTCTATAGGCTTTACTTTCAGCTGAGTATCCCAAGAAGATACCTTCATCAGCTTTGGCATCAAAAGCCTTTAAGTTGTCTTTGCCATTGTTATGGATGAAGCATTTGCATCCAAATATTCTAAAATATGCAACATTTGGCTTTCTCCTGCCCAAATCTCATAGGGAGTTTTTGTCGGATGTCTATTTATCATGCATCTGTTTTGAGTATAGCATGTTGTATTTATTGCTTGACCCCAAAATCTTTTAGCGCCTGCTTGACTAACATAGTCCTTGCCGCTTCTTTTGAGAGTTTTGTTCCTTCTTTTTCGCAACTCCATTCTCTTTGTGGAGTCCTTGTCCGAGATAGTTCATGAGCAATACCAATTTCAATACAATGCGAGTTATTATTCCATTGACAAACTCGGTTCATCGTCGAGATCTTATTTTAATGATGGTTTGACTCTTCTCATTTTGGATTCTCTTCATCAGCTGTGGTAGCTTCTGCAAGGATTCTTTCTTCTTACATATGAAAATTGTCCATGTGTATCTTGAATAATCTTCTACTACCACCAAGGTGTATTTCTTTCCACTTATGCTAGCTGGTTCTACTGGACCAAATAGGTCCATATGTAACAGGTGCAATATTCTTGTTGAAGATGGACATGTCTTTTCTTTGAATGATGATTTGATCTGCTTTCCCATCTGGCATGCATCACAGACACTTTCCTTCATGTATACTGAGTCTAGGAGTCCTTCTACAAGATTACTTCTTGCAAGCTTATTAATTGTCTTGAAATTCAGGTGACTCAGCTTCTTGTGCCATAGCCAACTTGATTCGGCTATGCTCTTTGCTAGTAAACAAGTGCTTGGTCTTGCAGTTGACCAATCTACCACATACATGTTCTTTTGTCTGCATCCTTGTAACAGTACTTCATTAGATACCCTTGTTGAATCCAACATTATAGCCCTTGTCACAGAGTTGACTGATACTTAGCAGATTGAAATTGAGTCCTTCAACATGTGCAACATCTGTGATTTCTAATCTATTTTTCTTGATGGATCCAATGCCTCTTATTTCTCCTGGAGCTTCATTCCTTCCAAATATAACTTTTGCACCTTTAACCTCCTTGAATTTTGATAGATTTTTCTTGTTTCTGTCATGTGTGTGCGGGAATGTACCACTATCCATGTACCAGGTTCCTTGGCACTTTGTTCCTTGAACCCGCAATCAAGGAAATTAGTTTTTAGGTACCCATACTTGCCTGGGTCCGAGGGGTTAGTCTTTGTAAGATGATACACCAACCAACCTATAGCCAAATGATTTGACGCTAAGGGGTTGCCATCTATCTGTGCCATAATCATAATTTACTTTGGCAAATTGCTTGGGGGTTTTGGGTTCATACAGTTGTCTCTTTTGTCTGTATGCCTGTGTGTGTGTTTTAGCAATTGCCTTCTTTGGGTAGTTGTGATACCTCTGTGTGCAGAAGATAGCTCTTTTGCCTTTGGAATGGCCTTTGCTGAGTTCTAGGCCTTCGCCATCTAGGCATGTATTCCATAGATCTTTGTTGATTTTCACATTGTACCAATCAGCTTGGCTTGGGTAGTTTCTACCATTCCCATCATATGTGTTCCTTTTATAGAACTTATGGGGCTTTTGGTAGCTCTGTTTCTTCTTTCTGAGTACTTCTGTTTGGAATTTCTTTGAGGAACTCTATTTGGATTTCTTCTCACTTTGTTCTCTCAAAGATACTCAATAGTTGTTTTCCTCTTCCTTTATAACCAAGCCCAGTTTGGTTCTGGTTGTGCTTTAGAATGAATGTGTGTGCACCATTTGGAGTTTTGGATTTTTGAGATGCTTCATTACTTGAAGATCCTTTTTCCAAAATCACTTTGGGAGCTTGACTTAGCATAGATGAATTAAATCCTAAACCTGTCTTATCTCCACATTCTCTTTGGCCCATAATAAGATCATCCAAAGATTTAGATGCCTTAGTGAATGAGGCAATCACATTTTTGAGGTCATTTTCCTCTTTTCTATAGACTATCTCTGCTATTAACTTAGCATTTTCAGCCTTTAGTTCTTTATTCTCATCAGCTATGTGACTCAGAGTACTCAGCTCCTTAGTCAGCTGTGAGTTTTGGCTTTTGAGCATGTTGTTTTCCTCATTTAGCAGTGTGTGTGAGGATTTAATGTGCTTAAAGTCTTTCATCATTTTGCCTAATGAATCATAAAGATTAGTGGGTGATGAAGTGTGTGTGTCACTATCACTATCACTAGAGTTTGAGTGAGATGGGTTAGAGTGTACCTCATCTTCTTGGTTAGGTTGGTCTTGTTCTTTGGCCATTAAACAGATCAAGGCTTCTTCTTCAGAGTCACTTGAGTAGTGACTTCACTACTTTTCCTCTTTGTGTCTTTTGGCTTACTGTCTCGTGATTTCTGCAGTCAACATTGCCTTTTTCTTTTCTTGTCTTCTTTCCCTGAAGACTCTTCTTTCCTCTTCATTCATGTATTTGTTGACTACATGATATGGGCAATCAATGGCATAGTGCCCGGGTTGTCTGCAGTTCCAGCATAAATTTTCAACTTTTTGGTCAGCTCTTTCCATTCTTGGATTGTCAGCTCTTTGATACTCAGTCCTTTGATGCTCTACTCTCTTGAGTGCTCTATCTTCCCTTGACTTGGACGGAGGTGAGTGTCTTCTGGAGGATTCACCTTTGCCTCTCTTGTAATTCTTGTTGAAGAACTTGTTAAATCTTTTAACCATCAATGCAATCTCCTCCTGGTCGATGACTTCTTTGCCTTCAGCTCTTTTCCCATCCTTAACTATTAGAGCAGCTGTTTTGGGCACAATTGTCTCTTCTTGGTCTTTTCTTCGCAGCTTAAATTCGTAGGCTTTGAGATCTGAGAATAGCTCATGGTTGGATGTTTTTGATAGGTCCATGGAATGCCTCAGGGCCATGACCTTCATTTCCCACTCAGCTAGAAGACTTCTTAGAATCTTCATACACATTTTCTTTTGTGTATATTCTTTTCCGAGTGCAGATAGCTCATTGGTAATTTCTGTGAATCGAGCATCGAGTTGATCCAGGGTTTCTCCTGCAAGCATTTTAAAATTTTCAAATTTTTGTACAGCAACAGATAGCTTATTTTCCTTGATTTGTTCAGAGCCTTCACAAATCAAGGTTAGTTTGTCCCAGATTTCTTTGGCCGTCTTGCATGATTTGACTTTGTTGAACATGGCTTTGTCCAAAGTCTTGTAAAGAATGTCCTTAGCCACATTGTCTAGGTTGTATCTTTTTCTATCATCATTTGTCCATTCGGCTCTCGGGTTTTTCAACCATAGCCAGTCAGGGAGCAAAGATCCTCTTCTCTTCATCGCAGCAGACTCTCCTTGCGGTGTGTTTATTTTAAAATTTGCGGTGGCCCATCTTCTATTACTATCCACATTTCATCGTGTAATCTTTGATAGATGAGCACGCATCACGAATTTTCCAATCATCAAATTCCTCAATTGTGAACATATGGATGCGTGTCAAATTTGCTTCCATGATAGTAACTTTGCTAAATAAAAGAGTTTTGAACGATCAAGTGCTAAAGCAAGCTTTGAAAGATTGGAGATCTAGTTCAAGAACGGTCGCGGAAGGCTCAGTGAACCAACCGCTCGATACCACTTGTAGGTCCCAAGGGGTGTGAGTGTAAGGTTTAGAAGGGGGTTGAATAAACCTTACCAACTTTTCGATTTAGTCCTTTTAAAATAGTTCGAGTTAATTCATCACGGCTAAGTCCTTGATGGACTGACTAAGTTAGTTAACCAGAGAGTTAGCCACTCAATGGACTGATCGAAATTTGTTGATAGAATAACTCACCGCTTAGTCTAAAGCTTAACTCGATTGTGATATGTTTTATTGGAAGACTTAACACCCTTGAATTTGGTTTAAGTTTGTTTTAACACTTGGTTTTAGTAATCGTAGGTCCCAAGGGGTGTGAGTGTAAGGTTTAGAAGGGGGTTGAATAAACCTTACCAAATTTTTCGATTTAGTCCTTTTAAAAGTTCGAGTTGATACTACACATCATCGTATCCTTGGTGGATCGCCAATTTAGTTAATCGGTAGAGTTAGTCACTCAAGACTGATCGAATTTTGTTGATAGAATAACTCGGTTGTTAAGGTGAATTAGCTCAAGCGTGGGTTTGATTTATTGGAAGACTTAACACCCTTAATTATGGTTAGCGAGAGATATAAAGCTTGATTTAGTACTTAGCAATTATCGAGTTGGATAGCAAATATGTCAGATTTAAACAAATAAGATGCATGAATTAAAGTCTTTGAAATGTAAAAGACACGATAAGTTTTTATAGAGGTTCGAAGATGGGGTAATTCTTCTACTCCTCTCTTCTCCAACTCCGGAGGAATCCACTAGGTATTGATCAAGTATACAAAGTGGTAACAGTCCGGATACAAGTCTTGATCACACGGTGACTTGATCCTTTGGGACTCGATGAGACGCCTTGATCACTCGGTGGCTTCTCGTGACGACTCGGCCTTCTTCACAGGCATTTGCCTTGCTACTACGGCCCACTTGCTCAAGCTCTTTGGATTTGATCACTAAGCCCTCCAAAAGCTCAAGACTTGGTTCAACCTTGAACCTTCCTACAATCCTTCGTGGAATGTAGACCCCTTGATTCTTGATAATTTCCTCTTCAAGCGATTGAAGTTATCTTTCCTTCACACGGGTGAGTGTTGGATTGATGTTCTTCGTAGTGTAGGATTGAGGATTGAGCGTTTAATAACTTGAGAATATTTCAGGTTACAAAATGTTTCTTTCTTGCTTGTATGGTCAAGGTAACCTATGTAATCTTCGTAAAAAGTTTTCTCAGAGTTATTCCTCAGCCTTTTATAGTAAGCTCTCAAAAATCTGCTCGTTGAAGAGATAGGCTTATTTTTGAAAGTCACTTCAGTCGTTGGCTTGTCTTGTTGCGATCCTTGGAATTGCCATTTCCTCGTATGAATTGTTCTTCACCTTTTTAGAGTTCGACACGGTGTAGTGCTTCCCATTGGTTTATTCCTTTTGCACGCAAGGGATCGAGCACTTCGAGAAAAGTAGCATGGAGATATTACTTGTTTAAGTAATTCTCTTGATTTTCGTGCAACGGATCTTTTGATTATCTCGACTTGACCGCATTTTCTTGCTTTCCCAGGTGACTTAGAGTCGACTTTCAATCATGGATGACTCTTGTCACTTTAACTTGAGACTTGGCTTTTCTTGAGTTGACTTGATCGATACTCCACCAGTTGCATCTCATTTGCTCCTTGATAGAGTTCTCGTCTTCTCTTCTTTGCCATACTCGGTGTGTCTTGCGGTGAGTCTTCCTTCTAGTCTCCGGTTGTCTTCTTGCATGTTTGGGCATACCGACTTAACTCACTTGACCAGCCCTATTTATTACAATGTAGTTTACAACAAAAAATTGGGGTGCCAACTTCCTATTCTAAGTTTTACATGGCATTCATCAAAATCTAAACAATAAATTTCCCAACAATTTCCCCCTTTTTGATGATGCCAAAACTTAAAACATTCAAAATGTAAATAGCAAAGATACATACGATAGATAGTGCATTCACATAGAATGTATGCGTAGAATCAATCCTTTTATTGATCATAACATTCTTGTTCTTTTACTATTTGTTTACAAGGTGTATCGGAGCAAACATTTGTCTACACAAAAAAAAAATAAAGAATTTCTGACTTTATTGCGAGAAGACTTACATAGTATGTATTTACATAGTAAAATACATGAAGGGGGGGTGAGCAAAGAACACTTCATCTCCTTCGCCTGCCTCCTTCTTTCATCTTCCTCGATTCTGTCATCTTCTCGGTTTTCTTCTCTTTTTCTCATCTCCATCGCGCTTCTTCTTTTTTTTTTCATATGCTTTCCAAGGTGACTTAATCTCTTCTTAATATCTCTTGTCTTTCCTCCCATAGCTGAGTTTGTCTCTTATTTTCTTCTTCTATTCTTTTCGCATACTCGGCATTGCTTTTAGCCACTTGCAAATTGGCTACTTGGTCAAGACTTGAAGAGATCCCTCCTTTCTTGCCCGGATCTACGTACTCAATGTTTTTGGGCGAGGCCCAGTCAAAACCTCTTCCTCCACCACCGATTCTTCCTCTACCTCTGGGCGTGTATTGTCTTGGGGTCTTCTTTCCGGTGAGTGACGGCGGAGTGACCCAGAGTGATTGCGGTAGTCGTCGCTGTCGCCTTCTTCACATAACATGAGACCCTTTTCCCAAGACAAGTCCCAAGCTTGAGCCATAGACATGTTTGCAAAGTATCCTTCGGATGCGGCGTTTTAAATTCATCAATCGATCGTGGCTCGGTCCCGACATCCGAGATGGCATAAGTGTCTCGTCTCTTTGGAATGCCTCCATGTTGTTTCAAGATGTTCATAACTCGGGCATCCATTCTTCCTTCCACTTCCTCCATCCCCGCTTCAATTGTCTTTCTCTTTTCGACCATAGATATAGCAGAGTGTTGGAGTGGCGAAATCATTTGGGAGTTTGTTGCGATAATATCGGTGTGACAAGACCTTGTTGGGGGTTTGTGCAATCATCAAGGTCACATCTTTCGATCCTTCCCCCTCAATCGACTTTCCTTTCTTTTGTTTTGACACTTCCTCAATTTGTCTTTCCCTTCACGATTTGCTTCCTCCATTTCGACTTGAGGATCTCTTTAGCGCTTTAAAGTATTCCTCTTCCCCCTTTTTGGCATCATCAAAGGAGAGAGGAACACTGAAACATCTTGCAAGCGGAAGTCGAGCTGGCGATAGCCGAGTTCGCCGAGTCTGCTGCGGTGTATGCGGCACGAAATCGGAGCGAGTAGCGTTGGACTCTGCTTTGAAATTAGCTTCATCTCGGCCATGAGAAGGCTGAATTTTCTATCCATGTTTTCTTCCATACGTCTGGAGATCACTCTTATTTTGCTCACGCAGCCGACTTTATCTATAGCGGTGTGAGCTTCATGCATGTGCTCAATGTGTTCTCTCAATTTCGTTTTTGCATCGGCATTCTCGGCTCTCCATACAGAGACTTGTTAAACAATGTTCAAATATCCGCTTGTTCCACACGCATTGTTTCTTCTTTGTTGCCACCATTCCCACGATTCTCACATTATGCCTCTCAAGTCGTGATAAGGTTAGCATCTCTGTTATCCAGTCTCAAGTCCATAGAGGCTCGGTGCCTCTCCATCCATTCAATTTCAGCAAATAATGCTTTAAACACCTCCCGAACTTCAATTTGTTTCTTAGTTGCGGTGACGGCCATGCGGCGTCAAAGTCATAGTTAGCTGGAACGATGGTGTCGGATGGAAGAACGAGGATGCAGTCGTGGAAGCGCGAGATCGTTCTCGGACTCGTCGGGAGGTCGGGTACCTCAGAGAGAAAGGAAATGATTCTACAAAGGAGTCATCACGCCAATCGGGATTTGTTCAATGATGAGAGGTGCGCGTGAAGTTCCTTTTGAGTCGAACTGCTGCGACTTGGGAGCTGCGCGATGGACTGTTTGTTTGGGGGTCTGTTGTGAAGTGGACCCGACTTTTTGAGCCTCACTGTCTCAGCCTTCGTTGGTCTCGAGTGGTTTTTCCAATTGAGTGGACTGGTCCTCGGCCTTATCGGAAGCATCATCGGACGATGATGAGATTTCCATTGGTGGCTCATCATCAAAATTGAAAGTTTGTGAGTAGTCTTGAGATCGACTTGCTCGTCTTTGGGAACATCCTGGTGAGTCTTTTGGATCTGTCACGGGGGATGACTCGACATTTTCTTCGTCGCCACGATCCCGGAAAGGTTACATCGGGATTATCCTGGGAATCATGAAGCGCGCTTATCTCCTTTTCGGATGGATCAATGATAGCAGGAGGGATGTTCTCTACTTGACTTCTTTACCCGGGAAGTCTCAACCTCCCGTGGGCCTTCATTACCTCTGCAGTCTCAATGCGGCGAGGAGCCTGGACCTCCCTTTCGACAAGGTGTCACTGTCTTAGGGTCTTCGTGGTGGCATCCATTGGAGTCTCAACCCCATGGATTGCACTTTCATCGCCAGTGTTAACTCCTGTACATTTTTTTCTGTGCCTCGATCGCATCGCGCTAGCGTCATTAGCCTTTCAGAGCGGTTGGCACCTCACCAGTGAGCAGTCTCAATCGTATCGAGCTTCGTTGATGGCAACTTTCATTGTTCGTTTTGTGTTTGTACTTTCTCCACTTCGCCTCCTAGATTCGTTGTGAAGTCATCACGACATCCTCCGACCTTGCCGCTGCGTGGAGGGAGTTTCCCCTCCCCGGGGCGCATCGGTGAGTGACTTGGAATGGGGTCACTCGTCTCCAAACTCCCTACTTTCTACCGAGTGTTCAGCAGTTGGGGCGGTGGTAAGACACCTTCAATAGGGGTTGGCTCGATGGGGTCCCCACTAACCCGGTTTCATCGCCAGTTCCTTTAATTCTTCTTCCGAGTGAGTGGGGGAAGTGGTGGCAAAGAACAACGGTGGCGATTTTTCGCACTACTCCCATTGGATCGATTTCAGTGTGTTTTGGAGGACTCTCCTGGTCCCTCCATCATGCTTTTCTCATGAAGAATTCGGGATCCATGCATTGCTGCTCGCATTTGCAACTTTTCTCGTGGCGAAGCAGGTCCGAGATCCTCATCACTTTACGATAGAATGTCGAAGTGAGGATGCGTATGTTACGTGGTGCCGGTGAGAGGGCGATCTTGGCCTTCTCTCTGCCTCGCCTTCCTCTGCGCGATCTCTCCTTCTCCTTATCCTTGAAGATCTGCAGGATATTCGTGCGATTTTCTTCATCCGATCTTTGAGACCACAGAGAGTCGAGTCCAAGGAAGTTGGCGGTTCCTCTTCTTCTTCGATAAACTCAGGCCGTTGGAACTGTTCCTGGATCGACTCAATTTCCACTTCATCCACTCTGCAGACGATTTTGGATGTCCAGGTAAGGTGGGGATAGGATCATCACATCACTATCATCTCTATCGCCTTCCTCTTGTGTCGCAGCTCAACGCGCGAACTACGATTGTGTCTTTAGTTTGCCTCTGTGATCGCCCTCGCCAGACTTAGCCATTTCATCAATTATATCCGGGGACTCTACTTCTTCAAATAGCGGAGTTTACGGTATTTGCTCGGTGAGTGGTGACTCGGCCGGGTTTCTCAAGCTCGGATCGCTTGATGATTCCTTATCGTCTCTTAGTTCGTACCGGAGGGACCTGCGGTTCGAGAGAGTTTCTTCCGAGTTTTGGGCGGCGGGGCGTGCTGGTGTTTGTCGAGGAGCAGCCGTGCGGGCTTTTTAGTTCTCCTCTTTTTGACGATCGGAGAAGGTAGTTGAGAGTCCTTCTCGGCATTCTCTTTGGGCGGGAGACACACACGCAGGGGCGGTGACCAGCTGCAGGCGGAGGAGCGAGTTTGTTTTTCTTTCTTTGCAAGAGCGTGATCTTCTTAGCAGCTGCAGGGGGCAGCTTTCTTCTTTGGTGGAGAGGAAACAGTTGTATCTTGAGTGGTCGGTGATTCCCCCTCACTCGTGTCGGCTCTCTTGGCGTAGGCTCTCTTCGTGCGCCGAGAGAGGTTTGATCTGAACATCCTCTTATTTACATGGAACGCCTTTCCATGTCTAAGAGGACTCCTTTCACCTCCATCACCGGCCAATCACGGGCCATATCCTAGGGATCCTCCAAATGCACCATCTTTCTTGAAGGATTTGTTCCTACATTCGCGGTAGTCTGCTTTGTAGACAAACTCGGCCCAGGTTTATTTTCTTTTCTTCAATGATCGCGGCCATTACGATCAACTTTGCTTTTGATTGGTTGGTCAAAGCCGCCAAATTTGATGTCTATGCATTTGGCAACTATGTCCAACAGTTTGTGGTAATCTTCCTTCAAGACCTCTTGTTTCTTTGTGTAAACTATTTTATCGGCATAGTCGGGCTTGGCTACTTCCTTCCAAGCGGCGGCCAGGTTTACATCAAAGATCGTTGATTTCGATGCTCCTTCCCTTCGGTAGTGGCGGTGTTCACCAAATCCTTGGCGAGATGGTGAACTTCTTTCCATGAACAGATGATTTTATCCCTTCATCGTGAATCTCGGCGTTCACGAGAGCGTGCGACCTCTTCCACATAGGTCATTGAGAACTCCATCGTCAGAAATGGTTTTCGATCTTTTCAGCGATTTTCTTTATAAAGGCGTCATCGGACCCTTGTTTGACCATGCCCTCAAAATCTACGGTCGACCCTGTGTGGATTTGTTTTCCTAGCTTGACAAAATCATAGGTTGATGCCATTTTTCAGAATTTCACCTAAAAGAAACTTAGAAATTGATTTGAATCTCGATAAGGTTTGAGAGAGTTTTGCCTTTAGAAATGAACCGCTTTTGGTGATATGTGAGAGAAGACAGACGAAAATGGGGTAAGTATGGTTTCTGAAAGGACGTGCGGGTGGTTTTTGAAATGTGATCGAAATCAACGGCTTAGATTTTGCACGCCGATTAGCATTTAATGTCTCGAATTTAATGCGGCAGCATTTATATCCAATCATAAGCTTGGTATGCAGCTTTTTGTCTGTACACATCATCATTATGCTGACGTCATTCTTAAAAACATTCCCGCTTAGTAAAAACGACTGCGTTTTTGTCACTTTGCTCATAAATGACTCAGCTTATCCCTTAGCTGATTTAACTCTTCTAGTCACAGTTCTCTTAAGTGACTCATTTGTCACTAATCGGTATATATTGTCTTTCCGACATGGCTGATTCATTTGGCTGATTTTGAGAATTCAGTCTTTTTTTTTTCTTTTTGTGTTTCATTTCTTTTCTTTGAGTCTTCTGAGTGTTAGCTCAGCTCAATTAACCCTAACTCATGCTTGAGTTCTTCAAATCTTGACTCACATAATGGTTTTGTGAATATGTCAGCCAACTGTTTATCAGTTGAGATATATTCCAATATGATGTCCTTCTTTTCAACATGATTTCTTATGAAGTGATATCTGACATCGAGATGCTTTGTTCTTGAGTGCAACACAGGATTCTGAGTGATTGCAATTGCACTTGTGTTATCACACATGATTGGAATTTCCTTTTCTTCAACTTCATAGTCTCTCATTTGCCTCATCCATAGGATTTGGGCACAAAGGCCGGTCCTAGACTATGTATTCCTTGACTATAGAGGTGGCTATTGAATTTTGCTTCTTGCTAAACCAGAAATCACTGTTTCCAAGCATTTGACATGTGCCGAGGTGCTTTTCTGTCAACTCTGCATCGGCAAAGTAGTCTCGAATAGCCAATTAGCTTGAATCCACCTTCCTTTGGATACCATAAGCCAACTTCTTGGCTTCCTTTCAAGTATCTCAAGATTCTCTTAGTTCTTTGTCATATGACTCTCTTTTGGAGCGATTGAAATCTCGCACATACACCTGACAAAGGTGATGTCCGCACGCTTGTTGTGAGATAGAGCAATGATCCAATAAGTGCTCTATATCTTGTTTGATCTCTGTGCTTTCCATCCGCATCCATGTCCATTTTGTGATGTATTCATTGGTATTTTCTGAGGCGACTTCTCCTCCATACCAAATTTCTTCATTAAATCTCGGTGTATTTTGTTTGACTTATGAAGGTTCCATCCTTGAGTTGTTTCATTTGGAGTCCAAGGAAGAATGTCGGGTTCTCCCATCATGCTCATTTCAAATTTACTTTGCATGAGGTTTGAAAATTTTTCACTGACTCTTTGTTTGTGGATCCAAAAATGATGTCATCCACATATATTTGAACAAGCAAGTATACTCTTCTTGTCTTGAATTAAAAAAGTGTTCTATCTACTTTTCCTTTTGTGAATCCATTCTCGGTTAGGAATTGTGACAAGGTATCATACCATGCTCTGGGTGCCTATTTCAATCCATACGAGCTTTCTTGAGTTTGTATACCTTATCTCCAAGAGTCTTACGCTCAAATCCTCGGAGGTTGTTCAACATACACTTCTTCTTCCAATAAACCATTTAGGAATGCACTTTTTACATCCATCGATATACAATGAAATTCTTGTGAGTCGCATAGGCAAGAAACATCCTTATTGCTTCCAATCTTGCTACACAGGAGCAAATGTTTCATCAAAATCTATTCCTTTTTCTTGGCAATATCCTTTGGCTACTAGTCTTGCTTTGTTTCTTACCACCTGAACCTTCCTCGTTCATCTTGTTTCTAAACACCCATTTAGTACCAATGACATTGTGATGGGTGGGTCTTTGAACTAATTCCCATACTTTATTTCTTTCAAACCGATTCACTCTTCTTGCATAGCTTGAATCCAATGTGTGTCATCCAATGCTTGTAACACATCTTTGGGCTCTATTTGCGAGATAAAGCATGTGAACATAGCTTCTTGTTGAGTTCGGATCTTGTTTTGACACCTTCTCTTATATCTCCAATGACAAGTTCTCGTGGATGGTCTTTCAGCCATCTTACATCCGGTTGAAGTAAGTTATTTGGATTGACCGTCTAGCACTTGTGTTGCTTTGATCGCCTCTCTCGTAGTCACTTAGCCGCAAATTTTCCATTTGTTTTTGAGATTGACTATCTCATCTTCTTCTCGAGTTTACAATTCCAGTTTCGGCTTCAAAGATAGGGATTTTTCTCGTATGTTTGGATGATTGACTTATCGGTGACTCTTCAATATCTTCTCCATTTACATTTGGCTCATCGAATACCACATGAATGGATTCCTCCGCAACCATAGTCCTTTTGTTGAGTACTCTGTAGGCTTTGCTTTTTGAGTATCCAACAAGATACCTTCATCGACTTTAGCATCGAAGGCCTTTAGATTGTCTTTGCCATTGTTGTGGATGAAGCATTTACATCCAAATATTCTAAAATATGCAACATTTGATTTTCTCCCTGTCCAAATCTCATAGGGAGTCTTTGTAAATTTGTCTGTTTATCATACATCTGTTTTGAGTGTAGCAAGTTTGTGTTGATTGCTTGACCCAAAATCTTTTTGGTAACCCTGCTTGACTAACATGGTCCTTGCTTTGCTTCTTTGAGAGTTCTATTCCTTCTTTCTCGCAACTCCATTCTCTTTGTGGAGTCCTTGTTGCGAGATAATTCATGACCAATGCCATTTTCAATACAAATCGAGTTATTATCCCATTGACAAACTCGGTTCTCATCACGATCTTATTTTGATAATGGTTTGGCTCTTTTCATTTTGAATTTTCTTCATCAATCGTGGCGCGTTTCAGAGTTTCTTTCTTTTTACACATGAATATAGTCCATGTATATCTTGAGTAGTCATCTGCTACCACCAAGGTGTATTTCTTTCCACTTATGCTATTTGGTTCCTTTGGGCCAAATAGATCCATATGTAGCGAGATGTAATATTCTTGTTGAAGATGGGCGGGTCTTTTCTTTGAATGATGATTTGATCTGTTTTCCCTTCGCGCGTCACATATACTCTCCTTCTTGTATCTCGAAGTCCGGAAGTCCTTTCACAAGATTGTTTCTGTCGTCATATGCGGAATAGCCACTATCCATGTACCAGGTTCCTTGGCACTCATTTGTTCCTTGAACCGCAATCAAGGAAATTAAGTTTTAGGTACCCATATTTATGCGGGTCAGGGGTTAAATTGTAAGATGATCCAACCAACTTATAGCCAAATGATTTGACTCTAAGGGGTTGACATCTATCGATGCCATAATCATAATTAATCTTGGCAAATTGCTTGGGGATTTTAGGTTCATACAATTTGTCTCTTTTGTCTATATGCTCTGTGTATATGTTTTAGCAATCGCCTTCTTTGGGTAATTGTGGTGTCTCCGAGTGTAGTGCCTAGGTGCATATGTGTTTGATGAAAGCTCTTATACTTTTGGAATGGCCTTTCTTTGAGTTCTAGGCCTTTGCCATTTGGGCTTATATTCCATGAGTCTATCTTTGATAGTTCACATCATTCCAATCGGCTTGGCTTGGATATTTTCTACCATTCCCATCATATGTATTTCTTTTATAGATTTTCCGGGGTTTTTGGCGGCTCTGTTTCTTCTTCTGAGTATTTTCTTTGGAGTTTGTTGAGGAACTCGGTTGGATCTCTTCTGTTTGTCCTTTGGCGCACTCAATCGGGTTGTTTTCCTTTTCCTTTATAACCAAGGCCAGTTTGCTTGTAATTGTGCTTTGGAGTGAATGTGTGTGCACCCTTTGAGTTTTGGATTTTTAGACTCTTCATTGCTTGAAGATCCTTTTTCCAAAATTTCTTTTGGAGCTTGACATAGACACGAGAGGAATTAAATCTAAGCCTGTCTTGTCTCCACATTCTCTTTGACTCATAATAAGATCATCCAATGATTTAGATGCCTTAGTGAATGAGGCAATCACATTTTTGAGGTCATTCTCCCTCTTTTTCTATGGCGGCTATTTCGCTTATTAGCTTGGTATTTTCGGACCTTTAAACTTTCATTCTCATTGACTATTTGACTTAGAGTACTCGGCTCCTTAGTCATTTTGTGAGTTTTTGGCTCTTGAGTAAATTTGTTTTCCTCATTTAGTAGTGTGTGTGAGGATTTAATGTGTTCAAAATCTTTCATCATTTTGCCTAATGAATCATAAAGATCAGTGGGTAATGAAGTGTGTGTGTCACGATCACTATCACTAGAACTGAGTTTGATGAGTTGGAGTGTACCTCATCTTCTTGGTCGGAGTTGATCTTGTTCCTTGGCCATCAAACGGATCGGGCTTCTTCTTGAGTCACTTGAGTAGTCGGCTTCACTACTCTCGACTCAGCTATGTCTTTTTGACTCGGATTTTCTCGACCAACATTGCCTTTTTCTTTTCTTGTCTTCTTTCTCTCAAGACCTTTCTTTCTTCTTCATTTCTCGTATTTGTTGACTACGAGGATATGGGCAATCAATGGCATAGTGACCTGGTTGCCTACTGGTTCAGATAGATATTCAACCTTTTGATCGACTCTTTCCATTCTTGGATTGTCGACCCTTTGATATTGACTTTTTGATGATTTGTTCTCTTGGTTGGCCTATCTTCCCTTGACTTGGAGGGAGCCGAGAGTGTCTTCGGAAGATTCGCCCTTGCCTCTCTTGTAGTTCTTATTGAAGAACTTGTTGAACCTTTTAACCATCGAGAGATATTTCTTCTCGGATCAATGACTTCTTTGACCTCGGCTCTCTTTCCATCCTTAACAATTAGAGCGAGATGTTTTGGGTACAAATTGTCTCTTCTCGATCTTTTCTTCTCGGCTCAAATTCGTAGGCTTTGAGATCGAGAATAGTTCATGGTTGGAGGTCTTTGATAGGTCCATGGAATGTCTTAGTGCCATGACCTTCATTTCCCATTCAGTGGGAGACTTTTTAGGATCTTCATACACATTTCTGTGTATATTCCTTTCCAAGTGCGAGATAGCTCGTTGGTGATTTACGTGAACGAGCATCCAGTTGATCCAGGTTTTCTCCTGCGATCATTTTGAAATTCTCAAATTTTTGTACAATGACATCGATAATTTATTTTCTTTGATTTGCTCACGAGCCTTCACAAATCAATGTTAGCTTGTCCCCATTTCTTTAGTCGTTTTGCATGATTTGACTTTGTTGAACATGGCTTTGTCCAAGGTTTTGTAAAGAATGTCCTTGGCCACATTGTCTAAGTTATATCTTTTTTTGTCATCATTTGTCCATTGACTCTTGGTTTTTCGATCATAGTTGGTCCGGGAGCTATATCCTCTTCACCTTCACCAGTGACTCTTCTTACATTTGTGTTCACCTTTAAGATTTGCGGTGGCCCATCCTCTATCACTATCCACATTTCATCATGTAATGCTAATAGATGAGCTCGCATACGAATTTTCCAATCATCAAATTCTTCAATTGTGAACATAGGGATGCGTGTCAAATTTGCTTCCATGATAATAAATTTTAATGATAAAAGGAGTTTTGATAATTTAAGTACTAAAGCGGACTTTGAAAAGTTTGGAGATCTAGTTCAAGTAACCGGTGTGGAAGGCTCAATGAACCAACCGCTCCGATACCACTTGTAGGTCCCGAGGGTGTGAGTGTAAGGTTTAGAAGGGGGTTGAATAAACCTTACCAAATTTTTCGATTTAGTCCTTTTAAAATTTGAGTTGATACTACATTCTTTGTATCCTTGGTGGATCGCCAATTTAGTTAATCAAGAGTTAGTCACTCACGGACTCGGATCGAGTTTGTTGATAGAATAACTCAAATTGTTAAGATCGAATTAGCTCAACTGTTGTGGTTTGATTTATTGGAAGACTTAACACCCTTAATTATGGTTAAGCGAGAGATATAAAGCTTGATTTAGTACTTAGGAATTATCAGTTGGATAGCAAATATGTCAGATTTAAACAAATAAGATGCAGGAATTAAAGTCTTTGAAATGTAAAAGACACGATAAGTTTTTATAGAGGTTCGAAGATGGGGTAATTCTTCTACTCCTCTCTTCTCCAACTCCTGGAGGAATCCACTAGGTATTGATCAAGTATACAAAGTGGTAATCCCGGATACAAGTCTTGATCACACGGTGGCTTGATCCTTTGGGACTCGATCCTGAGACGCTTGATCACTCGGTGGCTTCTCGACGACTCGGCTTCTTCACAGTGGCATTTTGCGCTTTGCTACTATGACCCCACTTGCTCAAGCTCTTTGGATTTGATCACTAAGCCCTCCAAAAGCTCAAGACTTGGTTCATCCTTGAACCTTCCTACAATCATTCGTGGAATGTAGACCCCTTGATTCTTGATAATTTCCTCTTCAAGTTGATTGAAGTTATCTTTCCTTCACAGGTGAGTGTTGGATTGATGTTCTTCGTAGTGTAGGCTTGAGGATTGAGCGTTTAATAACTTGAGAATATTTCAGGTTACAAAATGTTTCTTTCTTGCTTGTATGGTCAAGGTAACCTATGTAATCTTTGTAAAAAAATTTCTCAGAGTTATTCCTTAGCCTTTTATAGTAAGCTCTCAAAAATCTGCTCGTTGAAGAGATAGGCTTATTTTTGAAAGTCACTTGTGGTCGTTGGCTTGTCTTGTTGCAGTCCTTGGAATTGCCATTTCCTCGTATGAATTGTTCTTCACCTTTTCAGAGTTCTGACACGGTGTAGTGCTTCCCATTGGTTTATTCCTTTTGCACGCTTCGGGATGAGCACTTCGAGAAAGGTAGCATGGAGATATTACTTGTTTAAGTAATTCTCTTGATTTCGGCAACGGATCTTTTTTGATTATCTCGACTTGACCGCATTTCCTTGCTTTCCCAGGTGACTTAGAGTCGACTTCCAATCATGGATGACTCTTCATCACTTTAACTTGAGAATTGGCTTTTCTTGAGTTGACTTGACCGATACTCCACTCATTTGCTCCTTCAAAAGAGAGTTCCGTCTTCTCTTCTTTGCCATACTCGGTTTGTCTTGCAATGAGTCTTCCTTCTAGTCTCCAGTTGTCTTCTTGCATGTTTGGGCATAGCTGACTTAACTCAGCTTGACCAGCCCTATTTATTACAATGTAGTTTACAACAAAAAATTGGGGTGCCAACTTCCTATTCTAAGTTTTACATGGCATTCATCAAAATCTAAACAATAAATTTCCCAACAAGCACTTTGTTAAATGTCAATTGGATAGCAAATTTATCAGCAGGTATAAGATAATATGCAGAATTGAAGTGCTGAAATTTAAATGACACAATAAATTTTATAGAGGTTCGAAGATGGGGTAATTCTTCAAATCCTCTCTTCTCCAACTCCTGGAGGAATCCACTAAGTATTGATCGAGTACAAAGTGGTTATCACCCGGATGCAAGTCTTGATCACTGGTGACTTGATCATTTGGGACTCGATCCGGAGATGCCTTGGTCACACGGTGGCTTCTCATCCGACTCGAACTTCTTCACAGGCATTTGCTTTGCTACTACTGACTCACTTGCTCAAGTTTCTTGGATTTGATCATGAAGCCCTCCAAGAACTTAAGACAGTTCGACCTTGAACCTTTCTACAATCCCTCGTGGAATGTAGACCCCCTTGATTCTTCAAATATTTCCTCTTCAACTGATTGAAGTCATCTTTCCTTCACAGGTAAGTGTTGGATTGATTTCCTTCAAGTTACGCCGAGGATTAAGCTTAAATGACTTGAGAATATTTTTGTAGGTTATAGCTCAAATGATAGCTTGAATGTTCGTAGTGTGTAGTCAAGGTGACCCTTCTCAAATTGATTCCTCGGCCTTTTATAGTGTTCTTTTGAAAATCGCCCATTGAAGAGATAGGCTAATTTTCAAAACACACTTGTGGTCGTTGGCTTGTCTTGTTGCGATCCTTGAAATTGACATTTCCTCGTATTGAATGAGCCTTCAACTTTTCGAGTTCGACACGGTGCAGTGCGATCTTCCCATTGGTTTATTCCTTTTGCACGATCCGGGATCGAGCACTTTAAGAAAGCGCAAGATGGTAATATTACTTGTTTAAGTAACTTTCTTGACTTACGTAACGGATCCTTTTCGATTGTCTTGACTTGATCATTAGCGAGTTCCTTAACTTCCCGGATGACTTGAGTTAGCTTCCAATCATTGGATGACTCATCTGTCACTTCAACTTGAGACTTGGCTATCTTGGGTTGACTTGACTGACACTTCACACAGCTGCATCTCAGCTGATACTTCTTCAATCGAGTTCCTGTCTTCTCTTCCTTGCCATACTCAGCTGCATCACAGCGGAGTCTTCATTCTAGTCTCCAGTTGACTTCTTGCATATTTAGGCATAACTGACTTGACTCAGCTCGAACAGCGCTATCTATTACAATGCAAATTACAAAGAAAATGGGGTGCTAACTTTCTAGTCTAAGTTTTACACGACATTCATCAAAATCTAAAAATAAATTTCCCAACACTTTCTTCTCTCCAACTTCATCCCAATGAGTTGGCGATTTGCACTTCCTCCCGTATAATGCCTAATATGGTGCTATTGAATAGTTGATTGATAACTGTTATTATAAGCAAATTCAATTAGTGGCAAGTGTTGTTCCAAACCTCCTTCAAAATCCAACATGCAAGATCTAAGCATGTCTTCCAGCGTCTGTATCGTCCTTTCGGATTGTCCATCTGTTTGGGGATGAAACACCGTACTAAATTGTAATCTCGTCCCTATTACTCTTTGCAATCCTTTCCAAAAATTTGAAGTAAACCGTGTGTCTCTGTCAGACACAATCAAAACGGGTACCCCGTGTAACCTCACGATCTCCTCAATGTATAATTGAGCCAGCTATTCCATGCTGAAAGTCATTTTAACCGGCAAAAAGTGTGCAGTCTTCGTCAATCTGTCCACGATAACCCATATAGCTTCGTTTCCTCTATTTGACCTCAGGAAAGCAGTTACAAAATCCATTGTAACATGCTCCCACTTCCACTCCGGGACCTCAAGTGGTTGCAGCAACCCCGATGGTCATTGGTGTTCAGCTTTGATTTGTTGACAAGTCAAACACCCATCCACGAACGTTGCAATAGAACCCTTCATGTTTCTCCACCAGAAAGTATTTCTCAAGTCACGATACATCTTTGTACCTCCCGGATGTACCGTGTAAGGTGTACAATGAGACTCTTCTAAGATTTCCCTTCTTAGGTTCTTGTCTTTTGGTACACAGACTCTCCCTTCATAAGTAAGTGTGTCGTCCGGTACTTCAGCAAAACCTCTAATGTTTCCAACTAAAGCTCGCTCCCTCATTTTGCACAAAAACTTATCATTCGTTTGTGCCTTCTTGATCTGATTTCTCAAAATCGGCTCTGTCACCATAGCAGATATGATAACTTTGGTGTTAGTTGGCGGTACTACCACATCAATTATCATGTTGATGAAATCCTTGATCAACTGCTCTTGCTCCGTGATCATACTCGTCAGTTCACCACTATTTTTCCGACTCAAGGCATCAACCACCACATTGGCTTTGCCTGGGTGATAGTGGATAGTACAGTCATAATCTTTGACTAACTCCAACCATCTTCGTTGTCTCATGTTCAACTCTTTCTATGTGAAGAAGTACTTGAGACTTTTATGATCCGTATAGATATCACATTTTCCTCCGTACAGGTAATGACGCCATATCTTTAGGGCGTGTACAATGACTGCTAACTCCAAGTCATGCGTGGGATAATTAAGCTCATGTTGCTTCAATTGTCTCAAGGCATAAGCTATCACCTTCCCCTGTTGCATGAGTACACATCCAAGACCTTGTTTTAACGCATCGCTATAAATAACGAACCCTTCTGATCCATTAGGTATTGACAAAACAGGCGCGGTAACCAATCTCCATTTCAACTCTTGGAAGTTAGTTTCGCATTTCTTAGTACACTGGAATTTCTCTCCCTTTCTCGTCAGTCGGGTCATTGGTCTAGCAATCTTGGCAAAACCCTCAATGAACCGTCTGTAATATCCAGCAAGTCCTAAGAAACTGCGTACCTCACTTACGGTCGATGGCGCTTTCCATTCATTTATGGCTTCCACTTTAGCTGGATCCACTTCAACACCTCGGACGGTGACTACATGACCCAAGAACACCACTCGCTCCAGACAAATCTCACACTTTTTGAACTTCGCATAAAACTTCTCCTTGCGAAGTGTCTCCAGCACGATCCCCAAATGCTCTTCATGCTGTTGTTTATCCTTTGAATAGATCAAGATATCATCGATGAACATAATGACGAATTGATCTAAGTAAGGATGAAACACTCTATTCATCAAGTCCATAAAGACCGCTGGTGCGTTGCTTAACCCAAATGGCATCACAGTAAACTTGTAATGTCCATAACGGGTCCTAAACGTTGTTTTGGGTATATCTGCTTCTTTGATCTTCAGCTGGTGATTCCCAGATCTCAGATCAATCTTCGAGAAACTCCAGCTCCTCTTAATTGATCAAACAAATCCTAAATGCGGGGTAAGGGGTATTTGTTCTTGATCATGAGATTGTTCAACTCTCGATAGTCGATACAGATTCTCATCGTACCATCCTTATTCTTAACGAACAACATAGGAGCTCCCCAAGGAGACACGTTCGGTGTCACCTAACCCTTATCCAGCAATTCTTGTAATTGCACCTTTAGTTCTTGCAACTCCTTAGGTGCCATTCTGTATGGTGCCTTTGACGTTGGTGCTGCTCCTGGTACCAGATCAATCGTGAACTCCACTTGTCGATCTGGGGGCATTCCAGGTAAATCCTCTGGAAAAACATCAGGGTACTCCCGGGCAATCGAGATATTAGCGATTGTTCTCTCTTCGGTCGGGGTAGCCATTATATTCACCAAGAATGCTTGGCATTCTCCTTTTCTTAGCATCTTCACGGCTTTCATTGCTGATATAACTCGTGGCGAAACACCGAATTTAGTCCCATGGAAAGTGAAATTCGTTTTTCCAGGCACATGGAATCTATTTCCCTCCCGTGACACCGGATTTGCTTGGTTCTGGCTTAACCAATCCATTCCTAGGATTACGTCGAAATCCTTCATCTTAATAACATATGGGTTCGCTTCTAGAGTTCTCCCCTCTATGTTCAGTTGTACTCTGCTAACTCTACGATCAACTACTAAAGTTTTACCCGATGGTATGCTAACCCCCAAAGGTTCTACAGACTCACATATCATATTATTTAATCCCTCAATGGATTTTGCAGATATCAAAGAATGTGTAGCACCAGTATCAAAAAGTAGAAGAGCAGGTATATTAAAAACTCGTAACATACCTGTCATTGTCTTAGGCTCCATTAGTGCGTCCTGCTCGGTCATGGCGTACATTCAGGTTTCCTCATGTGGGCCTCTCGATCCCTCGATCGGTCGGGATATTTCTTACAGTTCCAACCCTGATGCCCTGGCTGATGGCATCGGTAACAAATATCTTTTCCCAACAAGCACTTGTCATTATGATATTTCCCGCAATTCTGGCATTGAGGCATCGTCTGCTAACCTTGCTGATTAGGGGCACCACCGACTCTTTGTTGTTTTTTGTTATTAACAAACTTCCCAGTGTTTGGACCCTTCCATTTCCTTTTGGGAGCCTCATAAGCCTTTTTATTACCTTCTTCCAATCTCATATTGGAGGCAACCATTCGAGCTCCTTCCACAACCGCAGAATATGATGTGTTCCCCAGTATGCTCACTATCCCACCCAACTCACGGCGTAAACCAGAAACAAATCTCTTGGCCTTCTTCTCGTATGTGTCCGTCAAATAAATAGCACATCTTGATAACTGGTTGAACTTTCGCTCATACTCGAGCACTGTCATTGTCTCTTGTTGCAGGTTTAGGAACTCTCTTTCCTTTTTATCTCTGTAGGACTGCGGAAAAAACTGATGCATGACTAATTCCTTAAAACCATTCCATTGCATATCAACTCGTTGCTGGTCAGTGATGGTTTGTTGGTGTGAATCCCACCAATGCCTCGCATCTTGTTTGAGCTGATATATCGCACATGAAACCCTTTTTGCATCAGTGCATTCGATCAATTCAAATATGCCCTCCAATTCTGCTATCCATTTTCCACAGTGTGCGGCTCTTCCTGTCCTGTGAGAGTCGGAGGTCTATAGTGACGAAACTGTAGTGTTATTTGTTGGAGTTGGCTAGTTCTGTGGGTTCAAAGCACCCCCTTGAGTTAAACCATCAATGACTGTGGCCAGGCGCGCCACTACGTCTCCCAAATTTTCTAGTGTTGAATTTGTGGCTCCCAGTTCTAGGGGCTCTAACATTCATCCTATAACCATGAATATAAAATTAAGTCAATTTCCAATTGGAAATTTTTTAAGCTCAATATAAAAAAAAATTAAAACATAAATGATAACAAGTACTCAAGGCAATTTAAAAAAAAATGATCATTCATTAATCTCAATTTTTTTTACAACAAATTCGATGAATAAAGAAACAACTGCTAGTTTGAAAATTAAAAACATAAACCAAAATACTAATGAAAGGAAAATATAAAATCCATAACATTGACCACTAAAATAAATAAAACAAATGCTGGCTAATCGACATCTTCTTCTGGGTCCTCCTCCGGGTCTTCCTTTGGATCTTCATCATCACTGGAATCAGGTGGAGGGGTATCGTCATGTATGTCTTGTTCTTTGGGCCAATAGTGAGAAACGTCCATCGTGAGTTGTACATGGTCTATCCACCACTGTCGGAAAACCAAAACAAAATCCTTATAGCTAACACGTGACTGAACACCCTGAACATCATATATCATTTGATTGTATATCTCTCTTGCTCTTCGCAGGGGTAACTCTGATAAGGTATTAATAAATCTTAGTATGCCGTCTCGATCAGATACCAAGTGACCGACATATCTCGCCTCTACCATACTTCAAACATTGCGTTTAGATGCGCCCCAAGGTTATAATTAGGTTCCCATTGGTATTGTTCATATCTCTCTATCATTGCTCTCCTATTAACGCTACTAACATCATATTTCCGTGCTGTATACCTCCTATGTTCCATCTATAGAGCATGAAAACAGTTAAATCCTCTAAGTTTTTTCTATTGTCCATAGAGTTCACAAATATCATAATATCTCAATAGTTCAATAGTATTCTATCGTGCGTGCTATGCATCCAAGAAATCTTAGCATATTCTTTTCCTTTTTCTCTTTGCAATAGAAATTGTAAAATTCATTACAATAATATTAAAACACTTTAGCAATGGCATTTGACAATAGTAGTAGTAGTAGCAATAGCAGTAACAATAGCGATGGCATTAGCAGTAGAAAATGGAATCTTTTAAAAAAAATCATACCTTGGCTTCGGAGTTGGCGTGGCATAGCAGTGGTAGATACGTAGACCTTTTCGTTTTAAAAAAAATTCTAAATCATTTATCAGAGTACACACACGAAACTACACGTATTTATTTTTGGCAAGTCTACAGGAAAGTAGACCCGCTCTGATACCACCTGTAACGTCCTAGAATTTTTTTATAAAATAAACAAGCATACACCTAATTTTAACGATGAAATGGAACACAAATAATTTAAAACAAAATTTAACTGAGTCAATTGTAGCGGAAGCAAAATATTTCATGAATAAAACTTTAACCATCATCTAAATGTGTCAATTATGAACTGGAAAATAAAACTAATAACTTTTTAAAGCAACTGTACTACACAATCATGCAAAATAATCTCAGCATTTAACAAAGACAATAAAGTTTAGAAAACAAACCCCACCTTGAACGTAGCTTTGAAAATTAAGTAGAGCCTAGAAGTGTCGGATGCAAACACGCTAATCCTCGCTTGATAAATCTCCAATCAATAAAAATAGTACTTGTCAAAACCTCAAATATTCTAAACTTAAAATTTAAAAATAATAATCTAAAAATCCTAATTTAGGGGCTTAGTAGAATATAAAAAAATAGAATTGGAGGTTAAATTGTAATTGAAAGTAGAAATTGGAATTAGAGGTTAATTTGATGGTTTAGGGTTGAATATCAATAGTTTATGGGGGACCACATCCTATGATTCCTCCTTCCCTTTTTTCCTCTCTTCCCATACGTAGTCTTCCCCCCTCAACTCTTCTTCTCTCTCTTCTTTCTTTTTCTTTTTCTTTTTCTATTTCTATTTCTATTTCTTCTTCCCCTAATTCACGCCACCTGCCCCACTACTTCTTCTCTCGTTTTCTTTCTTTCTTCATTTTCTCTTTCTTATTTCTCTTTTCTTTTTTTATGTTCATTCGAACCAGGCAACACCCCCCCTTTTTCTCTCTTTTTTTCCTTTTCTTTTCTTCTCCCAAAATCAATTTCTCCCTCAAGAATAATCTCCATATTGAACTCAAATCAACCCCCCCAACTAATGTCTGCCAATCTCGCTCTCTCCTCTCTATTTTCGTTTTTTTTTCTTTTTCTAAACCTCACACGCACAGACACCGGCGACCACGAGCGGCGCGGCTGCGGCAATTTGCGATGGCTTTGGACAGAAGGTAGTCGATTTTGGGCTGAACCGGAGACTTTTCGGCAAGTTAATAGGTTTGGTCTTTGGGCAGCAATGAATTGGATTTCTGGTAATGTCGAGTTTGGGTGTTCGATGGGTTACGACTTTGGTACTCCAGCGACGGCGCCGAGGGTAAGGCTTACGACTGTCGCTTGGTTGGATTGTGTTTTGGGGTTGGGAAGTGATTCCTGGTTTTGGGACTGATTTGGGGTGGTTCTTGGCGTTCGAGTTTCCGGGGGCTTTGGCCATCTATGGCTTGGATTGGCAGTATAGAAGATGAAACTGAAAGGAACGGGCTTTACCTTGGCAGGAATGAAAGTAGCAGAACTCTTGATCGTGTATGAAATATAATTAGGGTTGTGGGTTTGTATTTATAGGTTTAATAAAAGTTAAGAGTCCTATTCTAAAGAAAACTGAATGATCTATATCAGTTAGAATTCTTAATCTAATAAGATACGAAAGATGAATTTTGACAGATTGAAAAAAAAAATCAAACTCGTGTATATCATAATATTTTGAAATCCTACTTGGAGTAGAATTTGTGAATGAGCTAGACTGGGCTTGGGTAATAGACATTGGAGGCTTGGATTTTATGATATAGCCCCTAAATAAAAACTAACTAAAATCTAAAAATCACAATTCTTAATAAAAGCCAAAATAAATTACGGGTATCACAAAAGGTGTTTCAAAAATGTTTCAAATATGTTTCAATGTTGTTTCAAAGTTATTTCGAACATGTTTTATATATATTTTATGTTCCATATATGCAGTGGAATTATGTCAAATTTAACCATCTATCTGCAGTTGTTTCAACTGATTGTTTCAGAGTTGTTTCGAACATGTTTCGTACGTATTTCATCTAATACAATTTCACCGTTTCTCTTTTTTGTTTCTAAAATTGTTTGAAATGTGTTTCAAAAATATTATTTCAAATAAGTTTCAGTTAATACAATTTCATTGCTACCTGCAGACACATGTATACAATATAGCAGTAGTATATCACAATTGACAATGAGAAGAAAATAAGAATTACATCGACTTTGAAGTAACATGTATACCCATTTTAAAGGATTGCACTTTCAACAACCTAATTGAAATTTCGAAACATCGAACACAAATCAACAAAAAAGAAGAAATAATAAAGGTTAAATATCAACTAAGAGACGTCTACCAACATTAAAAGATTGAAAATGACTTTAATTTGAAATAACTTAATTGTTTCAATTGTAAAATAATTCAATTAGTGAGATAACTCAATTGTTTCTAAATTGTTTTATAATTGTTTCTTATATGTTTAGGCAATGCTACGAAAAGACAAAATAGTAAAAACGTAAGAAAGTGAAAAAACAAATCACCTAGAGCGTACAAAAGTCATATGAGCATAAAAATGTAATTTCTCCCGGAATGTTGGTATTTTTAGGAATTTCTCTAATTTTTACCCGAACAAAAACATGATCCAAAAAATTTGTGGGCTCGAAAGTTTCAATTAAAATGGGCTCCAATTAAATTCAAGGCCTGGTGGAAATTATATCGCATTAAATCTCATTAATCGTAAGTTCGCAGAAACCCTATACAAAGCCCCCAAATTTGAAGGGTTTTGGTTCTAGGGAGCATTTTGAAGAGGAAAACAAAAGCCTCCAGAACTTTCCATTTGCATACACAGAGACACACAGTGGAGGTGGGAAGAGATGGTGTGGTTTCAGTGCGAGGACTGTGGAGACAACCTTAAGAAACCCAAGCTCCCCAATCACTTCAGACAATGCTCCGCCTTCAAGGTTTCCACATTCCACGCGGCATTTCCATTTTTTCCTTTTCGTCTGGGAAATTTCTGTCTTTCATTATTGGATTGTGATTCTGTAATCTAATCCGTTTGTTAATTTCTTTATAACCATTCTTATGGTGCATTAGTTATCGTGCATCGACTGTGGGCAAGTTTTTGGACAGCAAGACGTCGAAAGTCACACTCAGTGCATTACTGAAGCGGTAATTTTTTAAGCCCATTATATTTTTTTTCTTCTGAATTTAGTTTTGGGTATTTGGGATTTATGGGAGTGTGGATGTTTATACATTTGTTGAGTTTATTGCTTTTCTATAATTCATTTTGTTTAAGTGTCTGTAGTTATCTAAAATGCAATCAAGTTTAATAAATGCTGCTGACCCGACATTTTCCGTTCGAATTGGTGTACTATCTCACAAGGTTTTACATTCTGTGTATTCAGGAAAAATATGGTCCAAAGGGTCAAGGAAAAGCTCCGAATGGAATGAATACTAAGCCCAAAAATGATACAAAGCAGAAACCAGAGGTTGACATAAATGTTGGATTATCTGAACGCCCTCCATGGTTCTGTAGGTATGTTTAGCTCATGCAGGCATTAAATGGTTCACTTTCCTAGTGTGTTTTTGGTTTATCTATAGAGTCACCACATAACGAAACGAAAGAATTGGTCATCAAAACTCAATATTTTATTGTGTTGCGGTGGTGGCTGGAAAGATATTAGGTGATCGCTCAAACATATATGTTTAAAAATTAAAATGTAAATAAAGTCTAGCGTAACCTGAAACCTTCGATTGTAGGACGCTTTTGGATTAAGGTCTTATCTTACTGAAGTGCCCTTTAGATCCATGGCTGTTGAGTAGTCTGTTCGTTCTGTTGTCTTGGTCAGTAGTCTGTATAACAATGTTCTGATATTGGGTATTGTCTGACTGTATTTACATAAACTGCTAACAATTGCACTAGTTACTTTTTCATTTGGATTGGTGGATTTGAAGCTAAGGATTTTTTTCAAATCCATATTATCAAATCCATTAAGCTTGTTTAGATAAGCTCATTTTACACTGGATTTTAAATACTTAAACTCCTATTTTAATCTTTTTTTGGAGTGATTGTGGTGGATTTCAAATCCATCTTAATATGGAGTCATTTGAAATCCTTTCACCAAATCCTCTCGTCAAACCCAAATTCTTCCATCTAAATGAACCTTATGCTTTTGTAAAATAGATACTTGCACCTGCTTCACCATCGGACATATTCTCAATCAAGACATTCTGAATTCCATTTATACATAGCATGGGCTTATTTGTTTGAGCTTTCTGTTATTATTCATTTGCCATTTAATTTATTTCTTTCACATCTGTTATTCATGCTTCTTTCTTTGATCTCTCCTAGTTGCTGATCATTCTGAATAGGGAAGTGTACATATTCCTTGTCTTTTTGTGACCTTTTAGTACTGTATGGTAGTTTGTCGTGTCTTAACTGTTATATTTTCCCGTCATTTTCTTCGTAATAATGGATCTTAAAAATCTTACTAATGTTATTGATATATGTGCAGCCTATGTAACACCAAGGCCACAAGTAAGCAAACCTTGCTGCTCCACGCTGATGGGAAAAAACACAGGGCTAAAGCAAGAGCATTTCATGCAGCAAAACAACAGCCTAATGACACTGCAGAAACCAAGAGTTCCACTGAAAACAATGCAAAAGATGAAGTTCCTGACAATCAAGGTACAGGGGAATCAAGAGATCAAAATTCATCTAAAGTCTCTCCTCTGCATGATGGCTCTGGAGTAGAGGATAAAGCTTTGGAATCAAACAAGAAAAGAAAACTCGAGGCATCTGAAAATGGAGGTGCTCAACACAAGACTGGAGGTGATATTTCTGCAGAGCTAGGCAATGGTGAAGTTATTCAGATTACAGGAACAGAAACAGAGGTAACGAAAGGCTTGAAGAAGGCCAAACACAGTGCAACACAGGAAGATGCAAACACGGATGCTGCCAAGAAGAAAATAAAGTGGAAAAGGCTGATTACGTCAGCTCTAAAATCTGTATGTACCCTGGTCTCCAGCACTATCAAGTTCTCAAAGTTTTTGAACATTTGTCAATTTATCAATCTGGTATTTAGCTTAAGGGAAGTTGGGATTCAGGATCTATACTTTTAGTTTGGCCTAATCTTTTTCTGTGTAGAACATTGATTGTTTTCTTGGTTTGGTGCTAAACATTAGTGTTCAAGTGTAAAACCATCTTATGGCTTGGGGAATGAAGATGGGAGGAAGGCCTGTAGCTGTAGATAGTTAATCTTTAAATTCTTTTGTGGAGCTTCTAAATGTTTGCTCCTAGATTATTTATTATACAGAGGGAATTTTACATAGTACAATGATGTAGTAACATCTGTCTTGCACGTGGCAGAATCAAGATGGTGCAATGAAAATTAAGAAACTTGGGAAATTTGTCGTGAAATCTCTGAAGGAATCTGGCTACACAGAAGACAAAAACCAAGTGTCCGAAATGGTCGAGCAGAAGGTGAGTTAGTCTTTGTTCTGCCTGCCTTATTTTCCAGAGAACATATTTTTAAGAGGGATAATTAAAAAAAAAAAAAAGAGAGAACCTGAGATTTGGGCTATTTAAAAAAATCCAGAGATGTTTCAAAATTACAAAAAGCCTCTTCAGGTTTGATTATGTCATAAATTTAAGGGGATAACTATAATATTTATATAAATATCAGTGGGTTTTTTGAAATGTTTTGCTTATGTAGGGGAGAACGTAAGACAATCAAACGTGAAGGTTTTTTTTTGTAATTTCCAAAAACCTTTGGAGTTTTTTGTAATTAGCCCAAACAAGTTCTTTTTTTTTTTAATAGTTATTCCCTTTTAATAGGTTTTTATGCCTCCAAATTACAGAAGCTACTTTCTAATTGTTATATCCGTTTGACTATTGTCTCTTAAACGTTACGCAGATAAATTCGAGCTCCAGATTTATAGTCGATGGAAAGTATGTTCGTCTAGCCACCAGCAGCTAAGAATTGGGCCTTTTTGTCGAATAAAATGGATTCTTGGATTTGCCCCGGGTGTCTATGTTTGTAGCTGCTGTTGATCACATATGCAGATTGGACCTATCTAAATTCATTATGCTGTTATGCTATTGGGATAGGAAGATTTTGATGTGTATTTTGTCTTAGCAGACCGTTGATCGGCAATGGTGAAGAGTAATAGTTGTATAAGGAGTTGGATGTAGGAAACGATTTTGTATTGCTCATTCTCATGAAATGTTTTAATGAACAAGATTTCTCAATTGCTTAATACACATGCCCCGCCAGAATGAAATGGAAGATCTGTTTTATGTCATTTGTCTGCATGATTGCTCTCGGTTAAAGCCTCGTAAAAAGGAGGAAAACAACATTTACTGCTGATATGAAACTGAAATGTCAGAAATTGCTAAATCAATTGGAGGGGTAGCATTCACTCTCCACATTCTGGTGGATTATAGTTTTCTCACTTTCTGTTTATACAAGTGCTTTCTGACTACTTCAAGCAAGTTTTAAATTCTGTACGCCTATTATATTTGTAAGTTCTCCACTCCAAATCACTCATGCACCATGCATTTCTCCAAGATTCCACCACGTTACTCGTAGAAGCTACAACTCCGAGTGTGTTTAGGAGAGCTTATAAGCTCTTTAAAATATCTTATAGTTGTTTGAGAATTTATAACCTCTTAAAATTTGCTTGATAATTTTTTCCGAAATATTACAAGATTCTAAGAAAAGTTGTTTGATAAACTGCCTTTAACTACAATTCAATTTTTAAAAAATAATATCTAACTCTTTATAAGTTCTAAAAACATCTTATAAGATGCTACATTTTATAATATAAGACATCTTATATGAGCTTTTAAGTAAGTTTAGCCAAACACCCTCTTATTAGTAGCGTTTGGCTTTTCTCCTTTCCCATAAATCCTTTGATACAAAAAGACAATCATATTTGTCTTAGGTTGCATTTGAATGTAACGATTTGGATTTGATGGAGCATTTCAAATATCTATACAAAATAAATTTGAAATCAAGTACAATAGCTTGAAATGTTATTTTCTTTCACACAACCAAAAAAGCCTCTACATAAGCACACCAAATTAATTATGCATTTGAAGAGCACTAAGAAGCAAATACAGAAAACAGGAGTGAGGTTCAGATGTACCTCTCCTGCCTTTAGTGGGTAAGATATCAACTTTATACACTAAAAGAAATATCAAAGTTGACACATGTCATTATCTCATTAATTTTAGATATATGTCAACTTCTCATTCTTCAAATATACATGGAAGCTTCACATATATCCATGTGGAACCCTATATACAATTTTAAAAGATAACAAATAATTCAAGACCAAGGATTTTATCTACACTATCTTTTAAATTTGTTATCTTTTAAATCCAAAAATCAGCCTTATTCCGAGACATGTGTCAACTCCCAATTACATATGGCGGCTTCACACTTATTAATGATTAACTATTTTTTACATATATAACCAAAAAGGTAAAAAAATAATCTAAACAATTAATTTGTGGAAAATATTTTTGTTGGATACTTTTGATTAATAAAATTAGCAAAATTAATTAATTTATTCTTTAAACGCAAAAACATTAAATATCAGTCATTGCAATATATAATTATATTATAGAAAATTAATATAATAATGACTGTAACAATATAATTAAGAAAATAAAAATTCATGTCATTTTAACAAGCCAAAATACAAAATAATAAATAAATAAATAAATTATTCAAATTAATTATAACAATTTTGTTTGATGCTTATTGAATATCATGCGAATTTAGTTGAAATAGTTCTACTCAACCACATTGTATGCAAAGCTAAATAAACAGTAATTCCCTACATATTTAAATCTTATAGAAAAACAATGGAAGGTATTTTTATTGGATATTTTTTATTAATAAAATTAGCACAATTAACTAAGTTATTATTTAAACGCCAAACACAATGATGACGTGCACTTGGATATTTTTATTGAATATGGTTTACGAATTAGTTTTTTAGAACTTGAAGTACACGATTCATATGATACCTTTCTAAATTTTGAATCTCTTTTTTAGTACTTCTCAATAGTATTTTATATCTCCTATAGGCTATAACTATCACAAAAAAAATTGCTGGCACCGAAATTTTTTCTTTTTGACAAAACCCATGTAACACACAGGTGGTGTTGTCTAATTCTATATATAAATTATACTGAGAAATATTTTTTATCCTCCAAACTTACCTATTTTTTCACTCCACCCTCCAAACTTTAATTTGTGACACTTTGCCCTGAACTATGAAAGTCTTTATACTTTACCCTATATGGACAATTTTGCCCCCATAGTTTTATTTTTTTTATAACTATAGATCTACTTATCCTTCCAAACTGCAATTTGTGGCATATTACTACATAATTATAAATTCAATGCATTATTCAATAAACATAAAATTTTGCTCTGCAATCAATTTATTTCCGGATTTTACAAGGCATGAGAACCCTCATTTTCTCTCACCTGTTTTGTTCATGGCATTGTTACACCTACTTAGATTCAGTCTCCATTCAGAGGTTTTAAGTGGATCATGTCAGGTTCCCAACCTATAAACTCAACAGGGCATACTTCTGCAAAGGTCTCACTCCAATATATATCCGTTTACAAATTGGGTCTTTAGATTGAACATGAAAATAGTCCATTACGACTATATCAGGCCCAACATGCTTCCGTAAAATTAAAATATCCTTAAAATTCATATCTTTCTTTGACCGAAACTGCACCGAGTGAAATGGTTTGCAAAGCCACCAATCGATAAATTATTGCCCATAGACCGTGTGACAAACGTCTCCGTCCAATCTCACAAACAGGGAAGATGGTCTACAAGTTAATCGACTCCTTCAGCAACAACTCAGCACAACCTTGGTTCGTTTCCTACTCCAGGCGCATAAGATAATTCTTCAAAGGGATAAATTAATAGAACATTATGAACACATGTTGAAGCGAAAATCCTTTTTTTATTAAAAACTTGAAGAAATATTTATTACATCAGTAATCTACTTTTGGGAGGAGAATACTTGTTTAACCTCTCATTAATGAGGCTTGCACTCAAAAATACATATGACTTAGAAAACTAAAACACTCAGATATTACAAATTTTCACTCAGATTTTTTTCTTAAGAAAACTAAGGGAAATGTTCAATATCCTCAGCTTCCTTTAGCTATCGTTATTTATAGAAGTGAATCCGGACTTGAAAGGTGGATTCCAAAGCTTGTTGAAATTTTAGACGTCACTGCTTACGCCTTCATCTTGAATTATTGTCTCGCCAACTACCTTTCTTTTTCTTCCGCGTGACTCAATCCATGTTAGGTTTGTCGGGTAAAAAGTTGGTTTGCATGGTCCCCAAGGATAATGCGTCTTGTGAGCTGGGCCCTTATCCTTTCCAGCTGTATGGTTTAGTCGGTCGGGTTTGGGTCAGAATCCTTTCCTAAACTTGGGTTCTTTCTGGTCAGGGCATGATTGACAAATCCGATCGATCCAACGGCCAATATGCGCCATATTACATAATTTCTGGAAAGTTTCTTTACTGGCGGGAATCTTGTTTTCCCAGAGAATTCTTCCTTTTATCTCGAAAAGTTCCTCTGCAAATCCTGTTGTTGATCATGTCATTGAATTCAGAAGGAAAGATCCATTTGCTGAATTCTGGAAAAACTTGAATGGATACTTGACTTTGTCCATTTCGGTTAGATAAACCCAAAGTCCCCATGCTTGCCTTGTAGAAGCTTCATCTTCTGAGATTGCTCCTACCAGTAATGGTATTTCTTCAGGTGAAGCTGCTTTAATGTATTTCAAAGCATTTCCATCCGGTCTTCTAAGCTTGATGAAATGAAAAGCTTCATTAAAGCCTTTCTTTGCTGGTTCTGGATCTGCAATGATAAAATACAATTCCAAAATATTTCCTCTGGCCAAATGTGGATTATTGGCCCAAGTCTCGTAAACTGCTTCCCCAATCCATTTCGGTAACTTTGAAGTTTTTGGGAATTCTGGTGACACAGTATATATTGAAGCTAAAGCTCCAAAAGTATACCATTCTTGTATTTTATTTGGATGACTTCCTGGTTTCATCCAAACTCTTGGGAATTTGCCTGAGATATCCATCATTATTTTTTCTGGGTTAATACCTCTTCTTGTAATCAATTTCTCCCATTGTCGTTATTAACATGTATTGGGAAAATCTTAATATCGCCAGTTTGAACCTTAGATTTGCCTGTCTATGGCCTAAGATTCAACTATCCCTTTTTAACCCCAGAGGTGTTGGGTTGACTTGAAGACTCAAGTTGTGGCACCGAAGCTTCAACATTCATTACAGTTTATACATCCTCGGAGGATGCATCACCCACAACACTTGTGATTATGGTATTTAAATACATAACCTTCGGGTTAGAGCCCCATTCTCTAATCGCCTCTTTCTGCATCGTAGGAGATGCGGCCTAGAGAAGAGGCCCTTGCAGTGCTAAGTACAATTGTCCTTGAGCAAACTGGCATACTCGTATTTGACTAGAAATGGATTTTTGGTCAGCTTGTTGGAGTCGTCCAACTACTTCTGCATTGAGACATAACGTCCAAAAAAACTCGTTCTAGACTCTCTAGGTTTTCTCTGAGATGTCTTACTTGTTTAAGGACCTCCTCAGCAACGCGTCCTTCCATCTCGTGTCAAGAAATCTGCAAGAACATTTTCATGAGATATTATAATGACAATGTCATAATCATAATATTGACATTCAACTTGTCATCTAAGTAACCTAGCCTTTTCTGGTTTTGATTCAATTTTATTTTTCAGAAAAACTTTGACACTTGAATTATCGATTTTTAAAGTAAACTTTTTATCCAGTAAAAATAGAGGCTATTTTTTGAATGCCTTTCTGACTGCAAAGAATTCTTTTTCGTTGATATGCCATCAATTTTTTTCACTGTATGTAAATAGACCGCGACAATATCTGCATGACACTTCTCCATTTGGTGTGGCTTTCGTGAGAACTGTTGCCCACCAATAATCACCGGCATATGTATATAGAAGCAGTTAATCCTCGTCCTGTGGAATAGCAAGTTTTAGAAGCTTTTTACAAACTTCACTGAGCTGTTTTATTCCTTTTTGATGTTCATCTTCCCATTTAAATATAACATCTTTTTTGAGTAATGGGCTAAAAACCTTCCTGTAATGTACCAGATTGTTTATGAATATTCCATCAAAATTAATAACTCCAAGAAAACTTTGAAGATGTTTCTTGTCTTTGAGAATATCTGAAAATCCTTGTATCTTTTTCACAATATAGCTTTGTAGAATAATTCCAGATTCGTCGATTTCAATTCTGAGGAATTCAATCTGTCTCGTAGCAATCACTGCCTTCTTCTCTGAAAGCACTAATTCTTCTTTATGGCAAACATCTAAAAATATCTCCAAATGTTTAAGATGCTCCTTCATGTTTTTTTGATGCAATAAGAATATCATCAATGTATACGGACATGAAACTGAAATAATCTTTGAAGAGATTATCCATCTTTCTTTGATATATCCGAGCTGCGTTAACCAATCCCATAGGCATTACGTTCCAAATATAGTGTCCTAGTGGTGTGGAGAAAGCTGTGAACTTCTTACTTTCTTCTTCCATCTTAATCTGGTAATATCCAGACTTGCAACCGAAGTTAGAGAATATCTTGGCACCTTTGATGCAGTTAACCAGATGTTCTCTGCTTGGGATGTAGTATCCGTCGAACTTCATAATATTATTAATCCCCTTGTAATTAATAACAAGTCTTGACTTTCCTCTTTTGATTTCCCCATGATTCTTTACTAAGAATCCTGGACTGCTGTATGGAAAAACTCCTGGTGAAATCAACTTGCTGCGAAAACTAATTGATATTTTTCTGGACTATAATCTTCGGATCACATAATGTTGTGAAAACAAGTCTTCTTGTCTCATTTTCTTATGTAAATAGCTTGAATGTTTGTAGGAAATTGTTTCCTAGCAAAACATCTGCTCATGTATCATGGAAATAAATTGGTGGCATCTTCACTTTGTACCATGGGGTACCGCCTGCGCCTCCGTTCATGATCGCTGCTTGTTTAATTCCTCGGTTAAGGATGAGAATCCTTTTACCTGCAATAGCTGGTAAATCTTCTCCAATCTCTTTAGGAAAAACATCCGGCTTTGCAATACATATTTTGGAACCTGAATCAATATAGGCGGTGAAATACTCGGCCTTGTATTCAACATATAACATTCCGATAGAAATGTATATGGAGAATGGGCTAGTGGTCATCTGATTTTGTATCTTTTATCAGCCACCGTGAACTCCATTCCATCTTGTAATCTTTCCCAAGTTTTTTGATTCTCAAGAAATTCAATACCCAATATTAATTGCTCTGGGATTTTTCCCGCTGTTACTGTGATAGTTAGCTCAATTTCACCCATTTTTGGGCTTCCTTGATATTTACCAACTATAGGTTGTTGGAGATAATATAGAACATCACAAGGAAAAATGTTATCCTTTTGTGTGATGTCAAATATTACTTCAACTTCTCTCCATCCTTCTGGACACTTCAGCTCTCCTTGTGTTTTGGAAACATCTGGGATTCGCTGAACTGTACTCGGTCTTTTTTCTTCCCAATGGAAACAATGGGATTCGCTTATCATTTGTCTTGTTGGAAAGACATCCTCCTTGGCTCAACTCCGAGAATTTGACTTTTGTTGAAGACTAGTTGATCTTGAATTTCTCCTTTAAAGTTGGTGACTTAATAATTTCTGGTAGAACCACTCTGGCAAAGTCCTCAAAAATTCTTGGGACTTCAATAAATTCCTTTCTCAAGAATACTTCTGAATGATGTATATTCGAGAGAGCATATGAAATCTTGTATGTGATCGAGTAAGGTCTATTTTCTTCTTTCATCAAATCGACTCTTTTGAAATTTTGATGAAGGGTCAGAACCCTGTTAAAATCTCGATCTCCCAAATTGTATGCAATTCTAGGATAGACATTAAATGCCAATTTTCCTACATACAAATCTCCTATAACCGCTCTAAGGCATGAATCATTGAGATTCACTTGTCAAAGATAGCAAGATTGAGTGGCGAATCAATTCCTTCCTTGAATGTTGCCTAAATAATAACTCTTATGGATCCGATATGAATCCATGAGAATGTATTTGCAACTTCTCTCTTTACTGTACTTTTGATCTCCTAAACTTCTCGGTAAGGGACCAATTGCATCTCGATCAGGTTACCAGTGAATTCTATTGGGATGGCAAATTTACCGGTAGCAACGCTGTGGATAATTTGGTGTTTTCTGTTACGAAACCCCATTTTATCCAAAGCTTTCACCATTGCTCCGATAGTAAAACCATCATATATCTAAAGTTTTAGATCTTCTTTCATAATCCTCATTAGAGTCTTATGAGAAACCGTAGTATGAGAAAGGAATCCTGACATATCCTCCCTGACCGTCTATTGAAGAATTTCTTCCTCACTCTGATTCTGAACTAGATTCACTTCCATCGTCAGAATAGATCTCTTCTTCATAGATGCTTTCATCTGAGGGTAGATCCTCGAATTGATACACCTGGATCAAATCTTGATAATAAACAGCTTCTTCGAATTCTGGTATAGCTTCGAACTGTCTGATTCCTAGCTTTTGATTTTCTGGGCAATCAGTCGAGATATGCCCTCTTACTACGCACGTCCAACAATTACACTCTTTAAAACTTTCATTAGCTCTGGTGTGAGCTCGTCTGAAAGTTCTTCTACCCGGTGTCCTGCTGGTACTTCCTTGATTAGAACCTGATGAAAAGGCTATACTTCTACTTGGTGTTGGTCTTTGCCTTGATTTATAGCTTCTGACCTTTTGTTTTGACCAAAACCTTCTAGGTCTCCATGAAGACCTACTCGTTTTGCTGCTACTTCCACGGTTGTATGGATGACTTCTGTGCTTCTTTTTCTTATGCCTCTGCGGTTGACTTCCCACAACTGTTTGGATGCCATCACCTTCGCAACATAGATGAACCGTTTTATTAATTCCTCGTAGTCTCTTATAGTTCCTGTAAAGTGCTGCCTGGTGGCACCATTCAGATAACTTGGCTTTCAGGAAAGACATTCTTCTGGCCACTGTATCTAAATCAATTGCACTCTTGTAATCTCTGATAAGCATTTTTCTCCAAGGACTTGGTATCTTCGCAAAGAATAGTTGCGAAGCTTCTTTATTTTCCACCTTGGATTTCCGTCGGTACTCGGTGAACAACTTGATGTATTCGTCAATATGACAAATATCATGTAACTTCGAGGCAATAGATGGCTTGTTTATATCTTTTTCTTTTCTCTTCTTCCAATCCCTCAAAATAGCATGTGCTGATAAAATGATTTTAAATAATTGTGTCATATTATCGACTATTCCTTTCAATGACTCTCATTGTGTGATGAATGCTTTTCATTTCGATCTAAGTCATATTCCATGCAATCTTTGAGATCCTTCAAAACTCATCTCAAGGAGTAAGTTGAATCAAGTCCTTTGTTAGATCGAGGGTACTGTTGCAATCCCCATAGCTTTATGCCCAATCATCAATAAGAACTTCTTGAATTTTGAAATCGGGATATCCAAATTTAGTATCAATTCATATGGATGTATCAGATCGAGTTGCGATCTTCCATAAGGTGTATTATATAGATTTGGCCTTTTGGAACATTGTCGAGTTCCTGAAACATATGATCTCCTCTTGTAGTAAAATCTCCAGCGTGCGGTATCAGTTCATCTCCATGATCTGAACCTATACTTTCTGCCACGTTGGGATCAACCGGTGGTGGTGGAGGTGGTCTTTGATGGTGATCACGAGTAACTAAAGCTGATTCATCTCCTGCGTTCATCTTTAAATCTACAATTCCTAATCCCGCGAAGAATTCTGCAAGGTCATGTAGATCTTTAAGATTAATCTTCTCCTTATCCATCACTTTTCAGTTTATGACAGATTTTCCTTTGATGATAGCACGGAGCTTTTCATCGTCTGTCATTTTTCTTACAACTTTGGTTGGCTTCCCATTTTGGTGTAAATATGGTACTGTTCCGAAATCAATACGTTTCTTTCCTCCGAATGAACTTGGCCTGTCCTCCAGATTCTTGACTCGTTTATGAATATCATGAAGCATTTCAAGAGTTTCCTTCTGATATTTCACCATCGTCTCCATCTGGTTTTGGATCCGATGAACTTGTGTTGGTAGATGTTTATGGCGGTGGCCATAATTCTGCACCGTCTTCTGGACTTCTCTAAGATCCTTTGAGAACTTAGATGTGTTTGGAAGTATATCGTTCCATTCTGGTATTCCATCAGGAATCATGATTTTGATGGGTTGCTTCCTGACGATTCATCAGATTGACATATAATATCTAATTTACCGTAAGGATACTCAGATAATATGCTGCTTGTTTATCGCATTGTCTCAAGGTTTTCCTATCGGCTCATGTGAGTTCTTTTTCAACATATTGATTGTTCCAGTATGTTATCTTCACCTGATGTTCTTGTGCATACATCGTCAAAATTTGACGATATCTCCTGTAATGTATACGTCTTGGGCATTTGTTCAGATCCATTTTCTTGGAAAAAATTCTCATCACCAATTATTAATTGCATAAATATAATAAATATAACTTAAAGTTTTTAATAAACCCAGGCTCTAATACCATTTTCGAGGATCACAAGACCTTAGGAGTAAATGTAGAAAATGCAATAATATTTATAGCTTGGGTGGTAAAGTGCAACAATTCTTAAAGTTTAGAGGGTAAATTGGAAAATAAACTTTAATATCCATAGGGGTAAAATCTGGAGTTTTAGGCAAAGTGTAAAAATTTATGAAGTTGGGATTGCAAAGTTCAGCATTTCAAAGTTCGGATGACAATGTATAATAAATAGTTTAGTTTGGGGGGTAAAATTTTTTTATCCCTAAATTATATGCAATTCAAACTCTGTTCTCTTCGCCAAGAATTATAACTACATCCCTACTTTAGAAGTGCTTCCTAATTTGTTTATGAATAATGCAACCACAATGAGTAACTTGAATGTTCATAAGCTAATAGTGAAGAGTGATTAAGCCATCTAGTCAATAATAGAATCTCACCATTAAAAAAAAAAAAACAGATATCGCAGTTTGCAAAAATATTGGGATTAAATGAACTCTTGCTTTGTGCGTCAGCTTTTGTAAATACAATAACTAAATAAAACATCCCTTTTTTCCCATATACAGGTGGGATTAAGAAAACTAAATTTCAGAAGCACTTTTGCTTTGTCCATAAAAACATTCATATCAACATGTGTATATAAAGTCAACAACTCCATATTGATGCTTGTAAACATCCATGGGAGCACTAAGACTGGAGCTAGAAAAGCAGAATTAAGACTACAATCAATAATATAACGGAGCACCCCATAGCCTGCAAAATAAACCCAGGTCTAAGATATTCTCGAGTAGAATTCAACGATGGGAAAATTACAAAAACTACCCCTAGTGTTTAGCCTAAATATAAAAAAACTCCATCTTTCTTTTCAAAATTACAAAGATCCCCTTGAGGTATTACAAACACCCCCTCGAGATTTGTATTCACTTAATAAATATCCCCCTCGAGGCCTCGAGGGTGAAATTTGTAATTATGACAGGCGCGTAACTGTAATTATGAAAGATAGGTGGTTTTTTTCTTGTAATTAGACTAAACCTGAAGGGTGTTTTTTGCAATTAGCCCTTAAATAAATTGGAAAAGCAGCTACTCACAGCAATTGCAGAAGCAGCAAGTCCAGCTCGTTCCCTCGGATCCTTGCGGTAGTAATTTCCGAAGTACAAGATTGTAGCATAATACCACATCAAAGGGCACAAGAAACCTAATAGAAAACTGACGAGGGAGAATATATTGATTATTATATCAGGGAGAACCGGGAAAAATGCAGCAAACCAGTATCTGGGCATAATACTTACGAGAACCATCCGATTCCACAGCCAAAACAAGGAAGAGGTTTGTCGTATAATCCCAGCTGAGAGTCGTCCTCATCTCTAATTAGAGTATACTTGCCTTTTTCCCGGTCTACTGCATCCGTTGCTTGTCCTATGAGGACACAATTTAGAGGTATGGTGTCATCCAAATGAATATGGAACTTTTCAGGTGAAGTTCTATTAGAAAGTTTATAGGATGTAACTTCTAATTCATCACCCAAAAATGAATAAATAGAATTTGAACAAAAAACAGATAAAAAAAAAAAAAAAAAAAGAACTACGGTCAGAATCTAAGTAACATAAATAAAGACATTACCTACTTATTAGGATAAATAGATTTGGCAGCATACTTTAGAGAAAATGGTACTTAAATTTTCAATCCAATATTTAAAAATGAGTTCGGTGGATGACACCATGCTACAGCTCATGCAGCACATACACTCTGGACAACGATTGCCCCAAATAATAAATCCAAATGGCCAAGAAAAAAGGCATTATATCAGCATATGAAAAAAAAAAAATTGCAGCTCAATTATTTACTGTGACAATTTACGTCAAAGTTTCATCTAAAAAGATACTCCAGGAAACCCTTTTTTATTATGTATCACATAAAACCAAACATAACAACTACCTTTAAATATGGAATAATATCGAGATGATGGCCTCAAAAGATCAAGATGCTTATCCGAAACTGATCTGACCATCTCAAGAGCATTTCTAACCTCTCCCTCCTCAATAGTAGCATCTGTAACACCAAGAAGTCCCAATGCAAAGCATTAGGTTGCTTATTAGTCTCTCAATTTTGCTTTTTTATCCCGACTCATTCCATATCACGTGTCTTAAAAGAGAACTAAGGTAGTATTTCATAACATAGGTAACTTTTCCAGCCGAAGTTTCCCTATCTCCATGGAGTTAAATACTGGATCATTTATCTTTCGAATTATAGAATGTCATGACGCATTATGGGACTAACTGAGCAATCTAAACTGATTAGATGTCCGACAAATTTACACACTTGGTACAGTGAAAGTTGCAAACACTTCCGTCACATATTGCCCGTTGTCACTAAAATGGTTCAAATTGTTGACACGATGAAACTAAATTGGAAAGATTATTTAGAGAACAAATTGACCAATTCCGAATTCCAGTAACACAATTCAACAAAGTCGAGGATTTTTAGGTTTCATCAATGCCCGGCTTTTACTTTTCTCTTAGTAAGAGGATGCTAATAAGACATAAGCAATTCATCAACAAAGACAACTAGCAGGACATAGTGATAGCAACATCTTCCAACAACTAAAGCTGGTGAGCTTCTACATTGACGAAAATCTAGGGATATAATTCCTTCATGGTTTTCCATACCAATGGCTCAGAAAAAAATGACTTACGAAAGAGAACACATTACTGTATAACATTGTAACATAGCAATATTGTAAATAGTTAAATGACAGAGAAGCTACATTCAAGTTTGAACATGTACTTATTAAACAAAGTGACAAAAAGAAAAATTATAATTAATTACTCTGATCCATGGGTGCTCCTCTGGATGATTTAAGTTATTCGGTCCTCCTTCCACAAGCTCTTCTGAGTATTTCTTTAAGAAAATCAACAGAGCATGGCAATCAGCTTTTTTATCACAGTTAAGCAAGAAAGAAAGAAAAAAAATTAAACAGTTAGGTAAAAAGTAAAATGCATTCTGAAATGCAAATAACTTGAAGTAAATGAAGTGGTGGGCTGATGCTGCGCATAGGAAAATATACATATCCCAAGAAGTGCATTCCGTTTTAAGAGTGAATATTCAAGGTCCAAAGGTACATAAAACTAGTTAATAGACCACAAAATAAGACGGGATAATGACAAAAACTTCCCCTGAGGTTTAGCCAAATAACCAAAAACTCCAGTTATCTTTCAAAATTACAAATATCCCCTTGAGAATTGTATTTACCTAACAAATACTCTCCTCTTGAGGGTGCAATTTTGTAACCCAAAAACAAATGTCAGGGGTTATTTTGAATTTTAAACGATAACTGTTTTTTTTTTTTTTAAATTAGGCTACACCTCAGGGGTAGTTTATGTTATTAACCCTAATAAGAAATGTGGCCTCCAGTATCACCAATGAAAAATCATGATCATGCTAATTCAACCGAGCAAACCCTTGCAGCATCGATTCAGTAAGACCAGGAAATGCAACTTTGCCAAGTAGTTACTAACAAGAACCTAAACCACATCCCTATTTACAGTTGATTAAAATTGCTATACCGTTAGTGCCAAAATATCACTCAGAATCCTCCTAATCCTACTCCACATACTGTTATTCAAAACTTCAAATTCTAAAATCTGACCTTATACCTCAAATAATTGTTGCCTTGGAGTAATTTGTAGAATATGATTCACTAGAAATCTTAAAATCGATTTCCAACTAACAGTCCACCAAATCCTAATTTCCATTATGTCCATCGATTCATCAATCTAAAAACACCCAACCCAAGGCATCAATTAATGAAACCTCGCCCAAACCCCAAAATAGCAAACGAAAAGGAAAAAGAAACGCGTGAACCCAGAAAAAATAAAAGATGAACAAAATACCAAAAGAGGCTAACTAACAGAGCATAATCAATGTAAATAATTGTGGGAAAAAAGAATACAAAAAAGTGAAACTTGCCTCGGAGGAGGGAGAACTGGGAAACTGATTATCTCGGAAAGTTTTCGGCCTTTCCGATCAATTTTTGATAAGAACAAGAACAAGAACAAGAACAAGTGGCAATCAATCAATATGTATATGCATAATCTCTCTCTATATTGAATGGGGGGTTTAATTTACAAAAGAAGCAAACTTTGCTTTCAACAATTATATTCTACCCACTCTACGTCGGTTGACTCCTTCTTTTGTCATTTTCTTTGTTTTCTCTTCATTTTCTACCCTTTATATTCACATTATTCCATTTTGATTTGCAAGTACTTGATTGAGAAATTTGAGAAATTGCCACTCCTGCCCACCTAACTGTCCACCAAATTATATTGGAATAAAAAGTCGAATTCAATTTTTTTTTGTATATTTCAAGAATAATTTCAGTTACATCTCATTTTATATACTACATCTAATAATGTTAAACTATACTTATTTAAAAATCCTAAAAACTTGACCAATTTACCATTTTTAAATTAAATGCAAACTCAGATTCAATTAAATATAATGAACATCAATCAAAACTAACATTTATCCATACTACAATAGAAATATTTTCAATCAAACCAGCTGTTGTCGGAGCTCGTTTTACGTCTCCTAGAGATTTTGTCTCCAATACCACACAGCTGCTGTCGAAGATCGTTTTGCATCTCTTAGAAATTTTGCCTTCGATACCACAAATTTTGTCTCCAGAGATTGTTGTTTTATTCCATGCTGCTACTAGGGTTTTGTTGAAAATTTTCTCTTTGTTTCCCGCTTCTAGACATTTTTTGCCTTTTTATTGTGGTCTGAAGCTATGGATAAATGTTAGTTTTGATGGGATTCGTTATATTTAATTGAATTTTAGTGTGCATTTTATTTGAAAATGGTAATTTGGCCAAATTTTAGGAATTTTTAGAAGGGGTATAACTTGATGTTGTTAGATATAGTATATATAATGAGTATATTGTTGTAATTGCTCTTGAAGTTTGCAAAAAATTGCGAATTCAATTTTTTTCTTCGAATAGAATTCGATGAACAGTGAGATGGGCAGTAAGGATGTAAGGCATAAATCATATTTTAATACTTTGAGAGCATTTTTCGTTAATAACCCCAGGTGGAGAGGCAATTTACAAATTTACCCAATTGATTTCTCTCTCTCTCTCTCTCTCTCTCTCTCTCTCTCTCTCTTTGGAGAAATGGTGTAAAGTAGCCATTTTGGATAAGAAAAACCCTTTTTCGACATACTCTTATAAAAAATTATTTCTTCCACCCATTTTTCTAGTCTTTTAGCGAAATATCCTTTCTTTTTGTTCCTTTAAACACGAGTGTTTGGCATCTAGCACCCTCAAATTACACACATTTGGCATTTTACACCTTAAAATTATAAAAATAACAGACTGTACCCTCAAACTGATATTTACTTGGCAAAGTGCACCTATAGGCCAAAATATACATTTTAAAAATAATTTTATTGAAATTGGAGGATAAAGTTCACTCTCTCCATTCCCCCACACTTTTTCTTCTTTTTTAATTTGTTACTTCCCAACAAATAATTTTATATTAGTTAAGTTGGTTCAATAAATTTGAATTTTACATTGTTTTCTATTGTTCTTAATTTGTTTGTGAAAATGATATTTCTATTTTTGAAATAGTTGTTTTATATCTATAATAACATGTTAACTTTTCTCTCTCTCTCTCTCTCTCTCTATATATATATATATATATATATATATATATATATATAGGGGATGGTTCAAATGTGACATCCCCCTTATATGAGACCGTGGAGATTTATTATAACCGTTGGATTGATATTTTGGATGATTCAGATTAATCCCATTATTTTAGGCAATTAGTTAATGCAGGAGTTCAAATTGGTAATTTATATTAAGGGCAAATATGTCTTTTATATTTGAGTGTAGAAGGTAAGTTTTATTTAACCTTTTTTGGTTCCTATATTTAAGGGAGAGTTATATATTTTAAAAAATACACGTCTCTTCAAAATTCACCTGTAGAAGATAATTTTATTTTACCTTTTTCGGTTCCTATGTTTAAGGGAGAGTTATAACCTTTCAAAATACACGTCTTTTATAATTTCAAATTGTATGATATAGTTAAATTTACTGTATAGATTTAATCTTTATCTGTATTATTATGTCATTTTTATTGTATAACTAGTTTTGAATTGTATGATATAATTAAATTTATTATATAGATATAACCTTTATATGTATATTTATGTCATTTTTGTTGTATAATTAGTTTCGAATTGTATGTTATAGTTAAATTTACTGTATAGATGTAACCTTTATCTGTATATTTAAGTCATTTTTGGTGTATAATTAGTTTCGAATTGTATGATTGTTGGGAAATTTATTGTTTAGATTTTGATGAATGTCATGTAAAACTTAGAATAGGAAGTTGGCACCCCAATTATTGTTGTAAACTCCGCTTTGTAATAAATAGAAATTTGGTCAAGCCGAGTTAAGTCGGCTATGCCCAAACATGCAAGAAGACAATCGGAGACTAGAAGGAAGACTCGCCGCAAGACAGTGAGTATGGCAAAGAAGAGAAGACGGAACTCTCTTAAGGAGCGGTGAGATGCGGTGAGTGGAGTATCTAAGTCAACTCAAGAAAAGCCAAGTCTCAAGTTGAAGTGATGTAAGAGTCATCCATGATTGGAAGTCGACTCTAAGTCACCTGGGAAAGCAAGGAAATGCGGTCAAGTCGAGATAATCGAAAAAGATCCGTTGTACGTAAATCAAGAGAATTACCTAAACAAGTAATATCTCCATGCTACCTTTCTCAAGTGCTCGGCCCCGAAGCGTGCAAAAGGAATAAACCAATGGGAAGCACTACACCGTGTCGAACTCAAAAGTCAAGAACAATTCATACGAGGAAGTGGCAATTCCAAGGATCGTAACAAGACAAGCCAACGACCACAAGTGACTTTCAAAAATAAGCCTATCTCTTCAACGGGCGTATTGATTTTTGAAAGATCACTATAAAAGGCCGAGGAATGACTCGAGAGTAGAAGACCGTAACCATAAACATTCAAGCAATTATTAGAATCAGAACTCGAAATATTCTCAAGTTATTAAACGCTAAATCCTCAAGCCTACATTACGAAGAACATCAATCCAACACTCACTTGTGAAGGAAAGATAACTTCAATCGGTTGAAGAGGAAATTTATCAAGAATCAAGGGTCTATATTCCACGAAGGAGTGTAGGAAGGTTCAAGGTCGAACAAGTCTTTAGCTTTTGGAGGGCTTCGTGATCAAATCCAAAGAGCTTGAGCATGTGGGTTTGTAGTAGCAAGGCAGTGCCTCGTGAAGAAGCCGAGTCGCACGAGAAGCCGGTGAGTGATCAAGGCGTCTCAGATCGAGTCCCAAAGGATCAAGTCATTTGTGTGATCAAGACTTGAGTATCCGGACTGCTACCACTTTGTATCGATCAATACCTAGTGGATTCCTCCGGGAGTTGGAGAAGAGAGAGTAGAAGAATTACCCCATCTTCGAACCTCTATAAAAATCTTATTGTGTCATTTACATTTCAAAGACTTTAATTCTTGCATCATATTTGTTTAATTCTCACGACATATTTGCTATCCATTAGATAATCTCTAAGTACTAAATCAAGCTCTAAATCTCTACTTAACCAAACTTAAGGGTGTTAAGTCTTCCACGAAAACAAAACGGTTGAGTTAATTTAGACTTAACGGTGAGTTATTCCATCAATTCTCGGTTGAGTGCATTTGAGAGACTAACTCACTTGATTAACTAAATTGGTCATTCACCAAGGACACAAATTGTGTAGTATCAACTCGAACTTTTAAAAGGACTAAATCAAAAATTTGGTAAGGTTTATTCAACCCCCTTCTAAACCTTACACTTACACCCCTTGGGACCTACAAGTGGTATCGAGCGGTTGGTTCATTGAGCCTTCCGCACCAGTTCTTGAACTAGATCTCCAAACCTTTCAAAGCCCGCTTTAGTACTTAAACCTTCAAAACTCTTTTTATCATTAAAATTCATTATCATGGAAGCAAATTTGACACGCATCCCTATGTTCACAATTGAAGAATTTGATGATTGGAAAATTCAGTATGCAGCTCATCTATCAAAGATTACATGATGAGATGTGGATAGTGATAGAGGATGGGCCACCGCAAATTTTAAAGGTGAACACATTTGTAAGAAGAAGCTGCGGTGAGGTGAAGAGGATGTGCTCCCGGACCGCCATGGTTGAAAAACCAAGAACCGAATGGACAAATGATGACAGAAAAAGATACAACACGACAATGTAGCCAAGGACATCCTTTACAAAACTTGGACAAAGCCATGTTCAATAAAGTCAAATCATGCAAAACGGCTAAAGAAACTGGGACAAACTAACACCGATTTGTGAAGGCTCGTGAGCAAATCAAAGAAATAAATTATCGTGGTCAGTACAAAAATTTGAGAATTTCAAAATGATCGCAGAGAAAACCCGGATCAACGGATGCTCGGTTCACGTAAAATCACCAATGAGCTATCTCGCACTTGGAAAGGAATATACACGATGAAATGTGTATGAAGATCTTAAAAAGTCTCCCAATGAATGGGAAATGAAGGTCATGGCACTAAGACATTCCATGGACCTATCAAAGACCTCCAACCATGAACTATTCTCGGATCTCAAAGCCTACGAATTTGAGTGAGAAGAAAAGATCGAGGAAGAGGCAATTTGCACTCCAAAACAAAGTGCTTCTAATTGTTAAAGATGGGAAGAGAGTCGAGGTCAAAGAAGCCATTGATCCGGAAGAAATAGCCACGATGGTTAAAAGGTTCAACAAGTTCTTCAATAAGAACTACAAGAGAGGCAAGGGCGAATCTTCCGGAAGACACTCAACTCCTCCAAGTCAAGGAAGATAGGCCAACCAAGAGAACAGATCATCAAAAAGTGAATATCAAAGGGCCGACAATCCAAGAATGGAAAGAGTGATCAAAAGGTTGAATATCTATCGAATCAGTAGACAACCAGGTCACTACGCCATTGATTGCCCATATCCCTGTAGTCAACAAATACGAGAAATGAAGAAGAAAGAAAAGTCTTGAGAAAGAAGACAAGAAAAGAAAAAGGCAATGTTTGCAGAGATGCTGAAAAAAAGTCAAGAGAGACAGTGATTCAGAGAGGTGAAGCCGACTACTCAAGTGACTCGAAGAAGAAGCCCTAATCGCTTGATGGCCAAGGAACAAGATCAACCTCGACCAAGAAGATGAGGTACAATCTAACTCATCAAACTCGGACTCTAGTGATAGTGATCGTGACACACACACTTCATCACCCACTCGATCTTTATGATTCATTAGGCAAAATGATGAAAGATTTTGAACACATTAAATCCTCACACACACTACTAAATGAGGAAAACAGCCTACTCAAGAGCAAAACTCAAAGTCGACTAAGGAGCCGAGTACTCTAAGTCAAATAGTCGATGAGAATGAAAATTTAAAGGCTGAAAATGCTAAGTTAATAGCAGTAAATAGTTGCCATAGAAAAGAGGAGAATGACCTCAAAAATGTTATTGCCTCATTCACTAAGGCATCTAAATCATTGGATGATCTTATTATGAGTCAAAGAAAATGTGGAAACAAGACAGCAGGCTTAGGATTTAATTCCTCTGTGCTATGTCAAACTCAAAAGTAATTTTGGAAAAAGGATCTTCAAGCAATGAAGAGTCCAAAAAATCCAAAACTCTAAATGTTGCACACACATTCACTCCAAAGCACAACTACAAGCAAACGGCCTTGGTTATAAAGGAAAAGGAAAGCCGAGTTGAGTGAGTGCGGCTGAAAGGACAGTGAGAAGAGGTTGATCGAGTTCTCAAAGCAAACTCCAAACAGAAAATACTCAGTAAAGAAAAAGCGAGCTACCAAAAACCCCTTAAAATCTATAAAAGAAATACATATGATGGGAATGGTAGAAAATATCCAAGCCAAGCCGATTGGAATGATGTGAACTATCAAAGATGACTTATGGAATATAAGCCCAAATGGCAAAGGCCTAGAACTCAAGAAAGGTCATTCCAAAAGTATAAGAACTTTCATCAAAGACACACATATGCACCTAGGCACTACACTCGAGACACCACAATTACCCAAAGAAGGCGATTGCTAAAACTTATACACGGCATACAGACAAAAGAGACAATTTGTATGAACCTAAAATCCCCAAGCAATTTGCCAAGATTAATTATGATTATGGCAGCGATAGATGGCAACCCCTTAGAGTCAAATCATTTGGCTATAAGTTGGTTGGATCATCTTACAATTCTAACCCCTCGGGGACCCGACAAATATGGGTACCTAAAACTTAATTTCCTTGATTGCGGGTTCAAGGAACAACCGAGTGCCAAGGAACCTGGTATATGGATAGTGGTCATTTCCGGACATATGACAGAAACAAGAAAAATCTGTCAAAATTCAAGGAAGTTAAAGGAGCAAAAGTCATATTTGGAGGAAATGAAGCTCCAGGTGAAATAAGAGGCATTGGATCCATCAAGAGGAATGGATTAGAAATCACAGATGTTGCATATGTTGAAGGACTCAACTTCAACTTGCTAAGCATCGATCAACTCGTGACAAGGGCTATAATGTTGGATTCAACATGGGTATATGCCAAATCAAGGATCTTGAATCGAATGAAGTTGTGTTGCAAGGATGCGACAAAAGAACATGTATGTAGTAGATTGGTCAACCGCTACACACAACACTGTCTATTAGCAAAGAGCACAAATTTGAATCAAGTTGGTCGTGGCACAAAAAGCCGAGTCACTCCGAATTTCAAAACGATTAACAAGCTTGCAAGAAGTAATCTTGTGGAAGGACTTCGGACTCGTATACAAGAAGGAGAGTATATGTGATGCATGTCGAAGGGAAAACAAATCAAATCTTCATTCAAAGAAAAGACATGTCCATCTTCAACAAGAATATTGCATCCGCTACATATGGATCTATTTGGCCCAAAGTGGAACCAACCAACATAAGTGAAAAAAATACACCTTGGTGGTAGTAGATGACTACTCAAGATATACATGGACAATATTCATGTGTAAGAAGAAAGAAACTCTACGAAACTACCACGGTGATGAAGAGGATTCAAAGCGAGAAGAGCCAAACAATTATCAAAATAAGATCAGACGGAGAGGAACCGAGTTTGTCAATGGAATAATAACTCAAAAGATTGTATTGAAAATTGTATTGGTCATGAACTATCTCAGCAAGGACTCCACAGAATGGAGTTGCGAGAAAGAAGGAGCGAGAACTCTCAAAAAGCAAAGCAAGGACCATGTTAGTCAGGCGGGGTTACCAAAAAGATTTTGGGTCAAGCAATCATGAGCTTGCTACACTCAAAACGGATGTATGATAAACAGACGGTGACAAAGACTCCTATGAGATTTGGACTGGAAGAAAACCAAATGTTGCATATTTTAGAATATTTGGATGTAAATGCTTCATCCACAACAATGGCAAAGACAATCTAAAGGCCTTCAATGCTAAAGCGAGATGAAGGTATCTTCAGGATACTCGGTGAGAAAGCAAAGCCTCTGAGTACTCAACAAAAGGACTATGGTTGCGAAGAATCCATTCATGTGGTATTCGATGAGTCAAATGTAAATAGAGAAGACATTGAAGAATCGGTGGTGATTTGAATCATCCAACCATACGTAAGAGTCCCTATCTTTGAAAGTCAAGTGGAACTATTAACTCGATGAAGATGAGATAGCCGAGTCTCATAAAATCTTTGGAAAATTTGCGGCTAAGTGAGTGCGAGAGAGCGATCAAAGCAACAGTTACTGCTAGACAATCGAACCGGCTAACTTACTTCAACTTTGATGTAAGATGGTGAAAGACCATCCACGAGAACTTGTCATTGGAGATATAAGAGAAGGTGTCAAAACGAGATCCAAAACTCAACAAGAAGCTATGTTCACATGCTTTATCTCGCAAATAGAGCCCAAAGATGTGTTACAAGCATTGGATGACACACATTGGATTCAAGCTATGCAAGAAGAGTCAATCGGTTTGAAAGAAATAAAGTATGGGAATTAGTTCAAAGACCCACACATCAAAACGTTATTGGTACTAAATAGGTGTTCGAAACAAGATGAACGAGGAAGGTTACGTGGTAAGAAACAAAGCAAGACTAGTAGCCAAAGGATATTGCCAAGAAGAAGGAATAGATTTTGATGAAACATTTGCTCTCGTAGCAAGATTGGAAGCAATAAGGATGTATCTTGCCTATGCAACTCACAAGAATTTCATTGTATATCAAATGGATGTAAAAAGTGCATTCCTAAATGGTTTATTGGAAGAAGAAGTGTATGTTGAACAACCTCCGGGATTTGAGCAGAAGACTCTTGGAGATAAGGTATACAAACTCAAGAAAGCCTTGTATGGATTGAAACAGCACCCGAGAGCATGGTATGATACCTTGTCACAATTCCTAATCGAGAATGGATTCACAAAAGGAAAAGTAGATAGAACACTTTTTTAATTCAAGACAAAAAGAGTATATCTTGCTTGTTCAAATATATGTGGATGACATCATTTTTGGATCCACAAACAAAGAAGCGTGTGAAAAACTTTCAAACCTCATGCAAAGTAAATTTGAAATGAGCATGATGGGAGAGTCGACATTCTTCCTTGGACTCCAAGTGAAACAACTGAAGGATGGAACGTTCATAAGTCAAACAAAATACACCGAGAGATTTAATGAAGAAATTTGGTATGGAGGAGAAGTCTTACGTGAAAATACCAATGAATACATCATCAAAATGGACATGGATGCAGATGGCAAGCACGTAGATCAAACAAGATCTGAGCACTTATTGGATCATTGCTCTATCTCACAAAGAAGCGGAGCGGACATCACCTTTCTTTGTAGGTGTATGTGCAAGATTTCAATCGCTCCAAAAGAGAGCCATATGACAGCGACTAAGAGAATCTTGAGATCTTGAAAGGAAGCCAAGAAGTTGGCTTATGGTATCCAAAGGAAGGTGGATTCAAGCTAATTGGCTATTCAGACTCGACTATCTTTGGATGCGAGTTGACAGGAAGAGCACCTCAGGCACATGTCAAATGCTAGGAAACAGGCTGATTTCTGGTTTAGCAAGAAGCAAAATTCAATAGCCACCTCTGGTGAAGCAGAATACATAGGCATGGGCAAATTGTTGTGCCTTCAAGTCCTATGGATGAGACAAAGCGGTGAGAGACTATGAAGTTGAAGAAAAGAGATTCCAATATGTGTGATAACACAAGTGCAATTGCAATCACTCAAAATCTGTGTTGCACTAAAGAACAAAGCATATCGATGTCGATATCACTTCATAAGAGATCATGTTGAAAATAAGGACATCATCTTGGAATATATCTCAATCGATAAACAATTGGCCGACATCTTCACAAAACCATTATGTGAGTCAAGATTTAAAGAACTCAAGCATGAGTTAGGGTTAATTGGTGGTGACACTCGGAAGAATCAAAGAAAAGAAATGGAACACGAGAAAGGGAAAAAGAGTGAACTCACAAATCGCCTAAGTAAATCACCAGTCGGAAAGACAACTATACCAAGTCGGTGACAATTTGAGTCACAAAGAGAATAGTGAGAAGAAGAGTTAAACCTGACTAAGGGTAAAAGTCGAGTCATTTATGAACAAAGTGACAAAAACGCAATCGTTTTGACTAAGCGGGAATGCTTTTAAGAATTACGTCAAAGATAATTATGACGTGTACAGCAAAAAGCCGCACACTAAGCTTATGATTGGATATAAATGCCGCATTAAATACGAGACATTAAATGCTCAATCGGGCGTGCCAAATCTAAGCCGTTAATTTCGATCCCATTTCAAAAACCACCCGCACGCCCTTTCATAAACCATACTTAAACCATTTTCGTCCGTTTCTCTCACACACTACCAAAACTGTTCATTTCTCTCTCTCGGAAGCAAAGGCAAAAATTTTCTCAAAACCCTATCTATCTTCAAATCAATCTCTAAGTTTTCTTCGGTAAAATCTGAAGGATGGCATCAACCTATGATTTTGTCAAGTTAGGAAAGCAAATCCACACTTTGGGTCTCTTGTGGATTTCGGCAAGATGGTGAAACAGGGGTCCGACGACACCCTAGTGATGAAAATTCTTTGAGAAATTGGAAACGTCAATTTGAAAGCGTTTACGATCTTTGGAATATCCGATGACCTATGTGGTGGAGGAGGTCGCTCGATTCTATGTGAACGCCGAGATTCACGATGAAGGGATAAAGTCATCATTCACGGAAAGAAGCTCACCATCTCTCGCCAAGGATTTGGTGAACACCGCCACTACCGAAGCGGAAGGAGCATCGAAATCAACGAAGTGATGTAAACATGGCCGCTTTGCTTGGAAGGAAATAGCCAAGCCCGACTATGCTAATAAAATAGTTTACACAGCAAACAAGAGGTCTTGAAGGAGGATTATCACAAGTCGTTGGACATAGTTGCCAAATGTATTGACATCAAATTTGGCGGCTTTGACCAATCTGTCCAAAGCAAAGTTGATCGTAATGGCTGCGATCATTGAAGAAAGGAAAATAAATGGGCTGCGTTTGTCTCACAGACTATGCCGAATGTAGGGAACAAATCCTTCAAGGAAGATGGCACATTTGGAGGATCCCAGGATATGGCACAGTGATTGGCCGGGTGATGGAGGTGAAAGAGTCCCTCTTAGACATGGAAAGGCGTTCCATGTAAACAAGAGGATGTTCGAGATCAAACCTCTCGGCGCACTGAGAAGAGAGCCTACGCCAAAGAGGCGACACGAGTGAGGGGGAATCGGTGACCCTGAAGATACTGATTGTTTCCTCTCCACCAAAGAAGAAAGCGCCCTGCAGCCTGCTAAGAAGAACGCTTCTGCTCAAAGAAAGAAAGTCAAACCTGCTCCTGCCCCTGCAGCCGAAAGTCAGTCACTGCCCCAGCCGGCCGTGTCTCTCCCGCCCAAAAAGAATGGCCGGTCGAGAAAGACTCTCAACTACCTTCTCGGATCGTCAAAAGAGGAGATCGATAAGCCAAGACGGCCACTCCTCGAGAAGACACTAGCACGGCCCCGCCGCCCAAGACTCGAAGAAACTCTCTCGAACCGAAGTCCCCCTCGGTGTACGAACTAAGAGACGACAAAGAATAATCAAGCGATCCGAGCTTGAGAAACCGGTGAGTCGACCACTCACCGGTGGAACAAATACCGTAAAGCTGAAGTAGTAGAGTCCCCGGATGTAATTGATGAATCGGCTAAGTCTCGTGAAGGCGATCAACAGAGGCAAATCAAGAAATAGCTGTAGTCGCGCAAGTGAGACACAAGAAGAAGTCGATAAAGGCGATAGTGATGTGATGATCCTATCCCCACTTTACCCGTGATATCCAAAATCGCCTCGAGAGTGGAGAAAATGGAAATTGAGTCGATCCAGGGAACAGTTCCAACGGCCCGAGTTTATAGAAGAAGAAGAGGAAGCTGTGAACTTCCTTGGACTGACCTCTGTGATCCCAAAGATGGATGAAGACAATCGCACGGATATCTGCGGATCTTCAAGGATAAGGAGAAGGAGCGGCTGGCGCGAAGAAGGCGAGGCAAGAGAGAAGGCCAAAGATCTCCCCTCTCTTTGGAACCACAGAACATACACATTCTCACTTCGATATTCTATCGAGAAAGTGATGAGGATCGGACCGACCGCCGCCACGAAGAGTTGCAAATGCACGGCAAGCAATGCATGAATCCGAATTCTTCATGAGAAGAGCATGATGGAGGACCGGAGAGTCCTCCGTAACACAACCGAAATTGATCCAATGGGAGTGGTTCAAAGAAATCGCCACCGTTGTTGCCGCCACCACTTCCCACTCACTCGGAAGAAGGAATTAAGGAAGGCGGCGATGGCGGGTTAGTGGGGACCCAGGTTGAGCCAACCCCTAATGAAGGTGTCTTACCACCGCCCCAACGGTGAACACTCAAGAGAAACAACCGGGGAGTTTGGAGACGAGTGACCCCATTCCAAGTCACTCGGTGGTGCGCCGCCTAAGGGGGAAACTCCTCCACCTGCAGCAGAAGGTCGGAGAATGCTGCAGATGACTCCACAACGAATCCAGGAGGCGAAGTTGAGAAAGTACAAACACAAAACGAACAACAAGTTGCCATCAACGAAGCTCGGATAGTTGAGACTCTCGGTGAGGTGCCAAAGCTGCTACGAAGGTTAATGACGACGCGATGCGGTCGAGGCACGAGGAAGGAATGTACCCGGGAGTTAACACTCGGGCGATGAAAGTGCAATCCATGGGGTTGAGACTCCAATGGATGCCACCACGAAGACCCTAAGACGGTGACACTTTGTCGAAAGGGAGGTCCAAGCCTCACTGCAGTTGAGATCGTAGGAGGTAATGAAGGCCACGGGAGGTTGAGACTTCCGGGTAAAGAAGTCGAAGTAGAGAACATCCCTCCGCTATCATTGATCCATCGAAAAGGAGATAAGCGCGCTTCATGATTCCCAGGATAATCCTCGATATAACCTTTTTGGGATCGGAAAGCGACGAAGAGTTTCGAGTCATCCCCCGTGAGATCCAAAAGACTCACCATTGCGGATGCTCCCAAAGACGAGCAAGTCGATCTCAAGACTACTCGTCAAACTTTCAATTTTGATGATGAGCCACCAATGGAAATCTCATCATCGTCCGATGACGCTTCGATAAGGCCGAGGACCGGTCCACTCAATTGGAGAAACCGGTGAGACCAACGGCTGTTGAGACAGTGAGGCTCGGCAAAAGCTCGGGTCCACTTCACAATGAGACCCCACCAAACAGAGTCCATGCGCAGCTCCCAAGGCGCAGCAGAGTTCGACTCAAAAGGAACTTCACACGCGCACCTCTCATCATTGAACAAATCCCGGTTGGCGTGATGATTCCTTTGTAGAATCATTTCCTTTCTCTCTCGGAGGTACCCGACCTCCTTGATGAGTCGAGAACGAACGCAAGACGCCACGCTTCCCGCAGACCAGCTCTGTCATTCCGTCAGTACCATCGCGTTCGGTGACTATGACTTTGACGCCGCATGGCTATCACCGCAACGGAAGAAACAATCAAGTTCGGGAGGTGTTCAAAGCATTATTTGCTGAAATTGAACGGATGGAGAGGCACCAGGCCTCTATGGACATGCGATCGACAACAGAGATGCCAACCTTACTGGCGACTTGAGAGGCATAACGGTCGAGGATCGGGAATGTTGGCAACAAGAAGAAACAATGCGTGTGGAACAAGTTAGATACTTCAGGACATTGTTCAACAAGGCTGCTGGTATGGAGAGCCGAGAATGCTTTGATGCAAAACGAAATTGAGAGAACACATTAAGCACATGCATGAAGCTCACTTTGCCGAGATAAAGGCTGCTGCGTGAGCAAAATAAGAGTGATCTCAGTCCGGAAGAAAATATGGATAGAAAATTCAGTTTTCTCATGGCTGAAATGAAGCTAATTTTGAGAGTCCAACGCTACTCGCTCAATTTCGTGCCATATACCCACACGACGGACTCGAGACAGAACTCTACTATCGCCAGGCTCGATTTCCGCTTGCCGATATGTTTCAGGCGTTCCTCTCTCCTTTGATGATGCCAAAAAGGGGAAGAGGAATACTTTAAAGCGCTAAAGAGATCTCGTTTAAAGGGCGAAAAGGAGGAAGCATTTGTAAAGGGAAGTCTGAGATGAGGAAGCGTCAAAACAAAAGAAAGGAAAGTCCGTTGAGGGGAAGGATCGAAAGATGTGACCTTGATGATTGCACAAACCCCAACAAAAGTCTTGTCACGGTGACATTATCGTGACAAACTCCCGGTGACTCGCCACTCCAACACTCTACTATATCTATGGCCGAAAAGAGAAAGACAATTGAAGCGAGGGATGGAGGAAGTGGAAGGAAGAATGGATGCCCGAGTTATGAACATCTTAAAACAACATGGAGGCATTCCGGTGAAGAGAGAGACACTTATGCCATCTCGGATGTCGGGGGATCGATCCACGATCGTTGATGAATTTAAAACGCTCGCATCGAAGGATACTTTGCAAATATGCCTATGGCTCAAGCTTGGGACTTGTCCGGGAAAAGGGTCTCACGTTATGTGAAGAAGGCGACAGCGACGAGACTACTGCGATCCTCTGCTTTGGTCACTCCGCCGGTCACTCATTTGGAAAGAAGAAGACCCAGTATAATACACGCCCGCAGGTAGAGGAAGAAGCAAAGTGGTGGACGAAGAGTTTGAGACTAGACCTCGCCAAAAACATTGAGCACGTAGATCCGGCAAGAAAGGAGGGGATCTCTTGGGCTGGTCTTGACCAAGTAGCAAATTTGCAAGTGGCTAAAAGTAATCTTTGAGTATGCGAAAAGAATAGAAGAAGAAAATAAGAGACAAACTCAGCTATGGGAGGAAAGACAAGAGAGATTAAGAAGAGATGAAGTTTGCCCAGGAAGGCATATGAAAAAAGAAGAAGAAAGCGTGACGATGAGAAAAAGAGAAGAAGAAGCGAGAAGATCTTGAACAAGATGAAAGAAGGAGACAATGAAGGAGATGAAGTGTTCTTTGTCCACCCCTTCATGTATTTTACTATGTATTCATACTATGTAAGTCTTACGCAATAAAGCTATAAATTCTTTATTTTTGTATAGACAAATGTTTGCTCGATACACCTTGTGATTGTGTAAAAGAACAAGAATGTCATGATCAATAAAAGGATTGATTCTACGCATACATTCTATGTGAATACACTATCTGTATGTATCTTTGCTATTTACATTTTCGAATGGTTTAAGTTTTGGCATCATCAAAAGGGGAAATTGTTGGGAAATTTATTGTTTAGATTTTGATGAATGCCATGTAAAACTTAGAATAGGAAGTTGGCACCCCAATTATTGTTGTAAATGCTTTGTAATAAATAGGGCTGGTCAATTTGAGTTAAGTCAGCTATGCCCAAACATGCAAGAAGACAATGGAGACTAGAAGGAAGACTCATTTGCAAGACAACCGAGTATGGCAAAGAAGAGAAGACGGGAACTCTCTTGAAGGAGCGGTGAGATGCAGGCGAGTGGAGTATCGATCAAGTCAACTCAAGAAAAGCCAAGTCTCAAGTTGAAGTGACGGAAGAGTCATCCATGATTGGAAGCGACTCTAAGTCACCTGGGGAAAGCAAGGAAATGCGGTCAAGTCGAGATAATCGAAAAAGATCCGTTGTACGTAAATCAAGAGAATTACCTAAACAAGTAATATCTCCATGCTACCTTTCTCGAAGTGCTCAGTCCCGAAGCGTGCAAAAGGAATAAACCAATGGGAAGCACTACACCGTGTCGAGAACTCGAAAAGTGAAGAACAATTCATACGAGGAAGTGGCAATTCCAAGGATCTGTAACAAGACAAGCCAACGACCACAAGTGACTTTCAAAAATAAGCCTATCTCTTCAACGGGTGATTTTTGAAAGATCACTATAAAAGGCCGAGGAATGACTCGAGAGTAGAAGACGGAACCATAAACATTCAAGCAATTATTAGAAGCGTAACTGAAATATTCTCAAGTTATTAAACGCTAAATCCTCAAGCCTACATTACGAAGAACATCAATCCAACACTCTGTGAAGGAAAGATAACTTCAATCGAGTTGAAGAGGAAATTGCCAAGAATCAAGGGGTCTATATTCCACGAAGGAGTGTAGGAAGGTTCAAGGTCGAACCAAGTCTTTAGCTTTTGGAGGGCTTCGTGATCAAATCCAAAGAGCTTGAGCAAGTGGGTTTGTAGTAGCAAGCAAGGCAAATGCCTGTGAAGAAGCCGAGTCGACGAGAAGCCTTGGTGAGTGATCAAGGCGTCTCAGGGGACTGAGTCCCAAAGGATCAAGTCATTTGTGTGATCAAGACTTGTATACGGACTATTACCACTTTGTATCTTGATCAATACCTAGTGGATTCCTCCGGGAGTTGGAGAAGAGAGGAGTAGAAGAATTACCCCATCTTGAACCTCTATAAAAATCTTATTGTGTCATTTACATTTCAAAGACTTTAATTCTTGCATCATATTTGTTTAATTACTTGACATATTTGCTATCCATTAGATAATCTCTAAGTACTAAATCAAGCTCTAAATCTCTACTTAACCAAACTTAAGGGTGTTAAGTCTTCCAATGAAAACAAACCACAACCGAGTTAATTTAGACATAACAATTTGAGTTATTCCATCAACGGCTCGGTTGAGTGCGTTGAGAGACTAACTCTCTTGATTAACTAAATTGGTCATCCACTAAGGACACACGATTGTGTAGTATCAACTCGAACTTTTAAAAGGACTAAATCAAAAATTTGGTAAGGTTTATTCAACCCCCCTTCTAAACCTTACACTTACACCCCTTGGGACCTACAATGATATAGTTAAATTTACTGTATAGATATAACTTTTATCTGTATATTTATATCATTTTTGTTGTATAATTAATTTTGTGGAGCAAAGAGTAATACTATATAGATATTAGATATACTTCTTTTTATGGATAATTCAATTCTATGATTAAGTTAAGTTTATTGTATAGATATACTTCTTTTTATGCATTTTTGTGATATGATTGATTTCTTAAGCAGTGTTGTGTAATCAATATAACAATTAATCAAACATCATTAAAAACAATACATAAACCATATTCAAGAAAAAAATACATAGTATTATGAACTAGTTGTCCCAATAATAAAAAAAAATGAACAGTCTTTTGATCATGATTTGAATTTGTTTGGGGTATGTTCGGCTATTATAGGTTTTTATTTCTCCACATGAACCACATCGTCGTTTTAATTTGGTGCTTGCCTTGACAGCTTTATCCTTTGACTCTGGATTCGGCTTTTCACACGACTCCCACCCCCTCTCTTTTCACATGATTCGGCTATTCGTTCGGTAGGATGAACGATGTTACGATACAACAAACAAATAGTATGTATACAGTTATTTTAACATAAGTATACAACATATATTATAAAAAAATATCAAAAGGGAGCTGCCATTTTAAGTGTTCATTGATACAACTTGCATTTATATTGATACATCAAACAAATAATATGTATATAGTTATTTTAACATAAGTATACAACGTATATTATAAAAAAAAATATCATTAGGGGCTATCATTTTTCGTGGTCATTGATACAGTTAGCATTTATATTGATACTAAATAAATTATTTAAATATGCATTAATTATTTTTATGATCAAATAATTCGAGCGTTGCAAGAATTACGAAGAATACAAAACACAGTTACAATTTACAGGATATATACACTATATATATACTAATTTGAAATTATATATACATTGCGAACAAGTTTCAGTATCTTTAACAAATCAGGTAATTAGTAATTCATCACTCAGCATCGGTCATGTTGTTTTCTATTATTGAATGTCCGCTAAATTTGCTCGGAATTAGAAAAACATAATGAAAGGTTAACCCCATTAAGTAAGGGAAAAACTTCAACAATCTTCAACCACTGAATCAACAGATTAAAAATCCTAGAATAGAGTATTACTGTATCGCCCACTGCCTTAATCTCGTTTTCAATAATCTTCAACAATCTTACAAAAATTGGCGCACCTAACACGCCACCACCTGCGCCCACTGCCTCAATCTCGTTTTCACCATCTACGGATCTTCATCTGGATCGATAATCGACTTAGGGCTCTGGATAGATGAAGTAGCCAAATTGCAATCGATAAACGACGCGGAAGAAGATCGAGACACGAGTATTCTTTGTACCCACTCGGTTCCGGTAGCGATAAAACTTAAGAGCGAGGAAAGTAGAATGAACGATTTGTGATTAAAGTTGAAGGAGAAGGCAACTGATAATCAACAATTTGTGATTAATCCTCTACCACGATTTTGTTGATTAGGTGAGTAATCAAATCCCTATTTTGTAGGGGACGTTTATAGTAGTTTTGAATATCATATATATTGTCTATTTTACCCTTATAATTATCAATTTAAGTCATTAATTTATTTTTTAGTCATTAAATCTACAACATCAATCAAAAAATTTCAGTGGCTTGGATTAGTCCCCACCGTCTCATATAAGGGGAGGGGGTGTCTCATTTGAACCAAATCTTATATATATTATATTAGGGAAAAAATCATTAAAAGAAAAATAAAATTCACAAATAATATTATATATAATATGAAACAAGATACTTTGACCATGCAAATAATCGTATCAATATAAAAAATACAAAAAAGTATGAAAATAGCAATTATCAAATAAATAATATTTTATTAAAAAAATTGGTTCACATGGAAAACTGAAAATATACACTTTTATTAAATAATTTTCAAAACTTTTATTATTTTCACTTATATTAAATGAGCTATATTTATAACTACAAAATATTTGTAAAATGGTTTATGGTTTTCTCACTTGAACTCTACACATTTTTATTTTCAAATATGCATTATAATTTTAATCAAAATTATTTGAATTCTTTTCATCTTTCCTTTTTTGTTACTTTCTTATTTTTAATTTTCTCCTCCTTATTTGGTCTTTCATTATTTTATTACCTTTTTGTAAAATAGAAATTAAAAAAATTAACATTGTTAATATGAGCAAATATTTTCCAATAGAAATATCATTTTTGCAAACAAATTATAAACAATAGACAGTAACATGAATTCAAATTTATTTAACCAACTTAACTAGCATAAAATTATTTTTTTGTATGAAAGTAATAAATTTAAAAAGAAGAGAAAGTGTGGGGAATGGAGAAAGTGAATTTTGTCCCCCAATTTCAACAAAATCATTTTTCATATATATATATATATATATATATATATATATTTGGCCAATATGGTGCACTTTGCCAAGTAAATATCGATTTGAGGATGCAATTTGTTATTTTTATAATTTTAGGGTGTAAAAGGCCAAATATGTGTAATTTGAGGGTGCAAGATGCCAATTACCCTTTTAAACACTGTAAACAAAGAGTCTTCCCTCTCGTCTCTCATTTTCTTTACTTCAAAAAATAATTTAAAAATGATAGTCACGCTATGAATTTAATAACATGGTAACCTGAGCCACTATAGAAATTCATAACGTACATGGCACAAGTTGCCACATTTAAATGCATATCGTGGTATTTGTTTTCATGCTATGATTCATAAATTTTTATCGTGGTAATTGTTGTCATGATATACATTTCTATAGTGACAACCAATGTCACGATATGAATTTATAACGTGACAACAAATTCATAAATTCTATCGTGGTAATTATTGCCACAATATAATTTTTTTATCTTGGCAACATGAGCTACAATAGGGATGTATAACGTGGCACAAGTTGCCATATAATAAATTCACATAGTGGAACGTTTTTCGCATTATGATCCATAAATTTTGATCGTGGTTATTTTTGCCACGATATAAATTCATAACGTGACACAAGTCGCCACATTATAAATACATATCATGATATTTTTCCACTTTATGATTCATAAATTTCTGTCGTGGTAATTGTTGCCACGATATACATTTCTATTATGGAAACCAGTGCCACGATATGAATTTATGACGTGACAATAGATTCATAAATTTATATCGTGGTAATTATTGCCACACTATAATTTTCTATCGTGACAATGTGAGCCACGATAGAAATTTATATCGTGGCACATGTGAGAAATTTATATCGTGTCAATGATTTCATAAATTTCTATAATGGTAATTAGTGTCATGATACGACTTTCTAACGTGGCAACATTACCACAATAACTGGGTTTGAGCAGACTTTAGTTGGTCAAGATAAAAAAAAATTAAGATTAAAGGGTGGTTTGGTAATTCCGGGTAGAAAACGGTTTTCTTATGGGAGTGGGTAGAAAATAAGTTCCCTTATACATAAAGGGAACTTTAAAATTCCCTCTTTTCCCCCTTTTCTAATCCGTTTTCTACCTAATGAGAAATGGATATATCTATTGGTTTTACAAGTTTGGTCCTTGTATTTTCTCTTTCTTTATTTTTGTTTTATTTTTTCTTGTTCTTATATTCATGCATTTTATTGCATTAATTATCGTACAATTACATATAAAATTCTATATATGGCTTATAATCAAAGGTGTAAAAAAATGTAACACCGTTGAGCAATCCATTAATGATGAAGGAGGGGCATTTGAAGTCGTTGATGATTACATTGGAGAAAATCTTGATTTTGAAATTTCTGCTTCTAGTCAGGGCTTAGGAGAACAAGCACCACAAAGTGTGGCACACTTTGTTTGGAAGAAAAGAAGTATTTTCTTCGATCTACAATATTGAGAATTTAATCTTTTACGTCATAATTTAGATGTGATGCATATAGAGAAAAAAAAAGTGTGTGATAACATTCTTAATACCTTGTTGAATATTGAAGGTAAGAGCAAAGACAACCATAATGCCCGACTAGATTTGGTGGAATTAGGTATAAGACATGAACTTCATCCTATAATAGATGCTAACAACAAGCCCCGTTTTCTCCAAGCATGCTACACTATGACTGCAAAAGAAAAAGACTTATTTTTAACTGTGCTGAGATAATTGAAGGTTCCTGATGGATATGCATCTAACATATCAAGGTGTGTAAATTTGAAAGATCGTAAGCTTTATAACCTTAAAAGCCATGATGCTCATATTTTGATGCAAGATATTCTTCCCTTAGCTTTACGAGCTTCAGTGCCTCCTTTCTTGGTAGCTATTATATCAAATTATCGTTATTCTTTAAATCGTTGTGTTCTAAAACCCTCGACTTAGATGAGCTCAAAGACTTACAAGCAAACGTGGCAGTCACATTATGCCGCTTGGAGAAGATCTTTCCACCCAGTTTTTTCACGATCATGGTTCATTTGATTATACATTTAGCTGAAGAGGCTATACTTTGTGGCCCTATACACTATAGATGGATGTATCCTATTGAAAGGTTAGTTCCAATTTTTTCTATTATAATTCTTAAATAAACAATTTTACAAAATAATCTCAATTACTAGACATGATGAATTGTAATGAACTTAGCTTTGTGATATATAATACTTGAAGGGACTTGGTGTTGTTGAAATCCATTGTCCGTAATAGAGCTCAACCTGAGGGTTCCATTGCAGAAGGTTTTCTTGCGAATGAATGTTTAACATTCTGTTCACGACATCTTCAAGATGTGGAGACAACATACATTTAATCGGCCCAAAGGAATCACGATCATGTCAACAACGAAGATCGTTTCCTTTTCTCAGGCAGTGGGCGAATAATAGGGAAAATAGAAAGTGCGGTTCTTGATGACATGGATTTGGCTCAAGCGCATCGATATGTGCTACTTCATTATGAACAAATATCTTATTACCATAGGTAAATTCATTTTTCTTATAAATATTTTACTATTTGTTAATTTTATGTTTTAAAAATCTGGCTTATGATCGTGAACGATGGCGCGATATGATCCGTATTAGCCGACTCCACATAGTGGGATTAAGGGTTAGTTTGTTGTTGTTGTTGTAAAAAATCTGAGATATTACTTGTTTGATTAAATTTAGTTATTTTTGCTGCTCAAAGAAGAGCTTATCGTCCACATCGAGCTACACCAAAAGTTGAACAAAAGTGGATTATTGACAAATTTCTAGAATGGCTTCTAAACCAAGTGAGTGTGTTAATAAGGTAGATGTTTTAGTTTTGAAAATTATGTTTTCTACATAATTGAATAGCCATAAATAATTTAAATCAGTTGATTTCCCAAGTGCCACTAATGATCAATAATAACTGTTCAGATGAGTTTGTTGCTATTGCTAGAGGCCCTAACAACATTGCAAGAAGGTTCAGTGGATTCATTATAAATGGATTCAGATTCCATACAAAGAGTCGTGACCAATTAAGAAAGACTCAAAACAGTGGAGTAGTTGCGAAAGTTGATGGAAAGCCTTATTATGGTGTTCTTAATGATATAATTGAATTAGACTACTACATGAAGTTTAAGATTGTGATGTTTAGGTGTGATTGGGTTGATGTTAATACATCTAGGAGATTGAATTGGATGCAAATGGGTGCATCTTGGCAAATTTCTCTAGGTTAATACATACAGAAATTCCTTGCAAGATGATCCACTCGTATTCTCATCGCAAGCAAAACAAGTCTTTTATGTGAAAGATTCAAAAAACAATGATTGGTCTCAAGTGATTTGCACAAAACCAAGAGACTTATATGATATGGGTTTGGATCAAAACATGAGGATGATGATATTTACACAATGCATGCCTCAAAATGTGAATGTAGCAAGTATCAATGATGATCAGATCAATTGGGCTAGGATGGATGTTGAAGAACAATATGATAACCATTAAAGCGCTTACATGCATCAATCTAGACAAATGTTGTTGGAAGCATGCCTTTACAAAATGAGGTAATATATTTATTTTATCTTTTGAATTTGTATGGCTTTATAAGTTGAATAGATCTTTCCAACGTCATTGCCCCATATGTCCACCTTAACAGTCTCATTTTACTATTTCATTCGATCTATCCTATAAACAGGTGTTACAGGAGGCTTGACCTGACAAAAGAAGGTAATGATGCTTTGTCACTATTCTTATTTGTGCATTTTTAGTATATGTTCATGTGCAAAAAATATTTTGCGGAGAACTAATTATTCTTCATTTTGCAGATAAAGAGCGAATACGTGAAGCCATTCTTAAGTACACATCTGCTGCTTCTCAAGAAGTCAAGTCAATCTCGTGATGTTTATATCAGTTTCTGCTTTCACATTATTACAAGGGATTTTTGTGATACTCGTGCAAGCATAGATGATTATTTGGTCACTTGCTGCATTTGTAACATAGTATTATTGAAACTTAAACAGAAGAGAATTGTATGTGATATATCACATTTGTGGGTTTGTTGAAAAGTTTCGAGTAAAACGTATAAACTTTGTATTTCTGGAATAAAAGATCGGATGAACATTTATTATGCTATTATCTGACCTTTGATCTAATGAAATAATTTGGAAATGTATGAGACATCCTGTTGTATTTTGGATTATCTGAAGGGAGTATACTTGAATTTTTTTGATTATGTTCTGCAGATGGGAATTTTTTTTATTGCAACCTTTGATACTATGTGGATTAACTATACTATTGCATATGCACTGAGTGTAGTGTCTATTGTTATCTTGAGAACAAGGTGGGATAGCTGGTGTAATCCTTGAATTCTCCTTATAAGTGAATACTAGAACAACACCCCGTGTGTTACGGGTTTGTCAAAAATAAAATTTGTGTCGCAAACTATGATAGTTATAAGAGATCCAAAATACTAATTAAAAATACTAAAAAATAAATTCAAAATTTAGAAGAGTATCATACAATCATTCACTTTAATTCTAAAAATATTCTTTGTAAACTACATTATTTATTCTATTTGAAAGTGTAACATCCTCGTCACAACAACGAATTTTCAAGCCGTATTAGTTTTAAATGGTTGAAAGAGTGCAATTTCAATCTTTGAATATTTCAAGGGAAAAAAACTCTATAAAATTGTTTATTTGTGCTAATTTCAAATATTTGGCCGTAGTTTACTTTTGCACAAAAGCTAATAAATTAGTTATGGTAAAAATAATGAATCATTGACATGCTTAAAAAAGATATTTAATATAATTCCCGTAAATGATTTAAATCACAATTAAAAGTGTAATAAGCATTAGAGATAATAATTGAAATTATATCCTTGGTTTTTGGGATTATTTAATTTGCTGATTAAATGTTTGATTGGATTTTAATAGTTATATAAAGAAATAGGAAATTTAATTATTAAGTTGATGATAAATTGATATAGTAAATCAATTTATAATTGGAAGAATAAGGTGGTGTCGTGGTTTGCCATGTGGCTAAAAATATGAAGGTGACACATGGATTTGGAAGAATAAGGTGTTGACACGTGTACCAAATTGCTCACGTAAAGACATGTGGCAGCTTGTTTTTTCTTTTAGTATATAGGGTTGATGAGATTTCTAGCATTTTTAGGACACCTAATGGAGTTTTAAGGCCTGAAACTGGTTCCAGAAGATTGAGGATTTAAAAGGGGGACAAATATGTAGTTTTATTAGGTGTAGAAATGGTTCCAGAAGATTGAGGATTTTGCTGACAAAGTTGATTTCTACTCAGAATTTTAGTAAAGCTTAAGATAGTGTAGACGAGTTTAAAGTGTCGATTATTGTTGTTCTTTTTCTTTTCTTTTTATACAATAAGTAAAACTATCATGTTGTGATTTAGGGTAATTATGTGTATAACCAGCAAATGTGTTGACATGGGAGATTTTTTTGCTGAAAAAATGATGTACAAGGAACTTTAATGGAGTTGCTGAGAATAAATCGGATTTGATAATTACTCGATTTACAATTTAAATTATATTGTAAATTAGTGTATTCATTTTCTATTTCATGTAGTAATTAAGTGTATAATTATTTCTCTTAAATAATTACTTGATTGTGGATCACATAAACTTGAATAGTTAGGATTTTATCAATGTTCTTCTTGAATCATACAACTGAGGCTTTAAGGATTTTGTAAGTGTGATTAAGTGTAATCCTATGTTATAGGAGATGTTTTAGTTGATTAATTAATTGAGTCAACGCATGATCCTAGTTGACTATAGAGCCAATCAGGTACGCTCTAAAAGTCTCAAAGTGTTATAAATATATAATACAATTAAAAGTTAACTATTAAAATTGAAATATAAATTACAAAAAAGTTATAATACAATTAAACCTTTATAATATAGAAGAAAAATACTTGTCATAATTCATGCTCATCTAAAAATTACGAGGAAGGATTGCAAAGGTATTAAATTATTTTTGTTGCCACTAAACATAACATCAAAATATTTAACTTATAAATTTAACGAATTATTAATTTAATACATTGTCTCGGAGTTAAGACTGGACAAAAAATATTATTTAAGCGAGATTAATTAATAAGTAATAGAGTATTAAATTATAGAGGTTCTATTGTATGTATATATAGGCCGTGAGGCTTGGCTTCGAGAATGCTCAAATTATTAGGGATGGCGCTGGGTCGGTTTTAAAACCCGCTTTGCTTCAAACCTACCAGGCGATTAAATGGGTCTCATCCAAAACTTCAAAAACTGTCCGGGTTGTAGGAGATGGTTTTCGGGTCCAATCGGGGCTGCCCAACCCTATTATTTTTTATTATATTTTTGAATATCAATATATATTTTTCTGCATTATTTACTTTTAGATTTGATTAGTGTTGTATAGAAATTAATTAACTACTATAACGTCTTGTAATATTATACTTTAAATGTTTATTTTGAGTATTAGTTCAGTAATATTGCAAGATCCTAATAGTAATTTTTTTCTGACAAAGAAATTATAATAGTAGCTAAATATTGTAAAACATAGTTATAATAAGTTGTGTAATTATATTTATTTTTTTGAGCTATTGACATTGGATTGCTATTGAAAATTTAGTCACAAATACAAAAATAATTAATGCAATTAAAAAAATGGTGGGTCCAACGGGCCTAGACCTGGCCGGCGGGTTCTGGAGCGGGGCGGGGCAGGGCAGGTCTTGAGCCGAGGCACGACTCTTAATTTTTCTTGGTGGTAAGTAATTATACATATAAGTATATATTTTTCACATTTCTTCTTCAATTGTTTGATACAAAACAAAAACTAATCAAATTTCTTGTTAGTTTGAAACGGGAATTTAACAGTCGACGAAGAGCGTTAGAAGCATCGATTATTATCCTTTAGATTATTCTCCATGTCTATAAACAATGTTCGATTTATCATTTTTCAGACAACGATGTAATTTGATTTCGAGTTTGTTAATGACTTTGGTTATTAAATTTGGCTATTTATTTATTATTGTTTTTAGTTGGTTTTTGTTGTTAATATTCTCCTCTTTGGATACTATTAATAATGTCGGATTTATTATAAATAACATCGTAGATTTAATGGCACTATACTTAGGGACAATCATCAATTTAATAACCTCTAATTAAAAAGCATTACAAATTTTAGGATGCAAAATATGGATAGTGTAACCAATTTAGCTCCAAACTTCGTGTATTCGCTCGATTCTTGATGGTCTTTTATTGCAATGCTCCGATTTACCACAAAAGTGCTACAAATATCGTTTAATTCTTACAAAACGAGCAAAGCATAATATCTTTTTCACTTTATAAGAACACGGCTCATTTTACTGAGTTAATGTATGTTTATCAACCTATTCTATCCACAATTATGCCCAAAACACATGCAAAGCTCACACTAATCAAACCCCCAAACTTAAACGGTTGATAGTCCCGGTCAACGCTTTATAAACAAGACAAAACACAAGTAGGAGGAATGAAAAGCAATAATCAAGAACAACACATCAAAACTCATGCTGCTTATCCATAGGCATCAAGCAATGAATCGACCAAGCCTCAAACATCTAACATAGAACACATATTAATGAAACCATGGAAAATGCTTTGAATCCCGACTCTCACTGATCAAGTGTATGCTCTCTTCTCAAGTGTATAAGGGACATGTTTATGCTCAAATGATATCAATGATGAAGAATTACCATAAGCTTGCAAATCGTCTCACATCTCCGACTCTAGAGTGTATGCAATTCATGAATCAAAAACGACTTTCTCATTTGGTTGTAATGAAGGCTCTTTGGTTAGGGTATGAAAATATAGATAAAGTGACTCAAACTCAAGCGTATAGACTGGTAAGCACATCTTTCATTCGAATCAATTATCCTCATTTAAACCCAATATGCTACTCAAATCACCATTTGTTTTCATCAACTTTTCATATCCCCTTTTTCCTTTTCTTTTATAGAACTCAATTTTTTTTTTCTCCTCACATTACAATCCCCAGCCTACAAGTTCATTCAGAGTAACTCATCCATAAAGTCGATTTGCTTCTTTTTTTTCCGACTCTTTCGTGAGTATTCATCATTTCTTTTTCTCCTTTTCTTCTTCTTTTATTCCCACAAACCAACTCTCGCACAATTATCTAAATTCTTGATTTCATCCCATTCAACCTCTTTCAATCCCCTTACTCAATGCTATACGCTTAAGTCTAGGGTAATAGATATATCAAATTAATGCTTGAAATGTGGCTATCAAAAAATTAGGCAACATTCTCAAATTGGCTAACTAGGGAATTCAATATCATTTGGTAGGCAAAAGGCTTGAATGGCTTAACAAAAATGGCCTTAAATTATTTTCACAAATCGCATACAACATGTGGCCTTGACAGAGATACCAGAGCAAGTTCTAGAATTCTAATCAACATAAATGATACACTCAAATCAAAAAACAAAACTGCATATAATGAAAGCAGTAAATGCTTAAAAGCTCACAGGCTTGCAATTTCGTAAATCAAAGCATAAAATCCATGTTCTCAATATTCACATGCTCTATATCATCCATTCTCAGCTCGATCAGTTCTCACTCAACACCCAATCAAAATAGCACAAATTTTTTCAAATAATCCCCCAAGTTGTAACGCATACCACAAAAATTGTTTACTCACTCCCTAAAAACCTACTAAAGCAATAAACGTGCTAAAACTATAAACATGCGTCTAATGCAATGCAACATAAATGCTCTACATGCAACTATATGAATGCAAATTATTTTCTCTCCACACCCTTCATATCAAAATGAACTATCTCCCCCCCCCCCAAACTTGAATGAAATTATATCGCATACAAGGAAAGATAGAATTTCAATAAAGAAAAGTGTGGATGTAACCCGGCTCACTGCGGGGGTGGCGGTGGATAGTGGCCCTGCGAGATGTGCCACTGGGTCATCTGTCACATCATCTCGAGGAGCTCCTCTTGCTGCATGTCGGCGGCCACGTTCCACTAATGCTGCTCCATTCTGAAGGCTCGGATTTCATCATGTTGCAGCTATACTCGCTCCTCAAGGGCTAATAATCTCTCATTAAAATCATATCCTCCTCGCTCTTCACCCCTGTGAAAACTCTTAGGTACGTCCTCCGCCCTTTGTTGATTTTCCTGCTTGGGCCCCCTTTCGTATCTCATATACTCCATCTCTTCGCCACCAAGTTATCATCATCGGCAAACCGGTGAACCTTCGCTTTTCCTCGCGGCACACTGTACAACTTTGTCATGTGCCTCAGAGTTTAGCAAAAAGTTGGCCCTATCATTTATGTTATCTACAGTGGTGAGCGCCGTGTTGGACAGTGGGAAAGAATACCCGCTCCCTGTTGGAAGAGGTACATGCCATCCTATTCCGTGATTATCTTCATTTGGCGTAAAATTGCCAGACTGATCCTCCTCTCACCCTCAATCAGATCCAAGGCCCTAACATCGATGTTGAAGTGTCGGGCGATCGAAGTAATCATACCCCCAATCATGATAGTGCCCCGACTTTGCTTGGCCACTTGGTCCACCTGCTCTGCAAAATAGGCTGTCGTGTTATAATGTGTGTTGTTAACATACACCATAGCAAATACAGCTCCCTGACGGTCATGCCCCCATTGTTCTCTGTCGCATAGACGGAGGCTGAGGTGACCTGCTGAATATACCAAAATACTGGATTCTGGATCCACGAGGATTTGGCATTCCGTGCCTCGTAGACCATGACACATGTTTCCGGTGTTTCCACTAATAAGCGCCAGAAGTCATACTAGCTATTTGTCCCCGCGGTACTGAATGGCGCATTAGTTGGTACCCCAAAGATGGTGTTGAGTGGGGCGATGGACAATCACCTACGCATATTGCCAGTTGAAATCATACCTCAAATAGTTCAAATGCTCCCCCTTGCTTCAACACCTCAAAATTGCTAAGAAATTCGAGCGTTAGGCTTCTATAGGTCGGCCATCTCCCTCTCATGAAAGCTTTCCACCCGACCCTCTCAAACAATCTCCAAACATCATCATGTCTCCCAAGGATTCGGGTACATTCGTCATCAGCGTAACGAGTCAGGGTCATAGGCCGGGTGACCAACCTATTCCATCTTTCCAAGTCGGCATCTTCAGAGAGTTCTACCCCGTACGATGCGGGGCTATCTGGATAAACGTTCTGTGCTACTCTCTTCCCTTGGAGTCTCCTTCTATCGACCATTGTTACTTATTTCGAGTGTGTACCTAGCAAAAGCACATGTGAGATTCCGAATAAACATAGTACAAACACGAATATGATGAATTCATGTCCAATATTTCCTATCCATAAAGAGCATAGTGTCTCATCCCTACAAGTTTTCAATCAAGAATTAAGTCCCATATTTCAACATCAATACAATTGTAGAGAATCAAAGTCACTAACACCCTAAATATCAATGCTCATTCAATAATCATCAACAATTCAACCAAATATTCACCAATTCATTATGCCCACAAGGTGTTCGATAATATGACTCATAGAATAATTCAAGTAAATCATAGCAATTCAATCACAATCATGCTCCATACATAACCCTCAACACTTATTCGACAAGAAATTCGAATAAAACATGTAATTCTTACCGAAAATTCCAAGAATGTGCAAGAGTGAAGAATTGTAAGCCCTAGGTGTTTTTCTCCAACCAAACTTCAACCAAATTCAAAATTTGTGCAAGATTAGTGTGTAGTGTGGTGGAGATGTCGGATTGTAGTGAAAATCGAGTGCAATTTCGAAATTTTTTGAGATGGGGCGAGAGGATTTTTGCTTAGGTCTCAAGAGAAGTGAAAAGTGAGAAGAACAACCTGATTCTGTAACATAAACAGACCCCAGCGGATAGACGCACGGGCCGTGCGCTTACGCACGACCCGCCCATGCGTCAATGCGAAAGAAACTCAAGGCCTACGCATTTGCGCACAGGCCGTGCGTGTGTGCACGGGTTGCCCGTACGTTAATGCAAAGGTGCTTCCCCATTTTTTTTATTTTTTTTAATAAATGAAAACTAGTAAATCCTATCTAATTAAGGAAAAACGAAAAAAAAGAAAACAACAAACCATTGGGTTGCCTCCCAACAAGTGCTAAATTTAACGTCTATAGCTTGACGCCTGTATATCCCAATCACGGATCTCGCAAGGTGATGTATGCCATCCCTTCATGCGTTTCTCCTTGCCATTCCAACTCGCATAAGTTCGTATCTCCTTTGATTGCCTCTAGTGAAGGTGTCACACACTGGTCAAATGCCATATTTTTCTCGTTTGCATCGTGCGAGCGGCAGTACATGCGTGCTTCTGAGCTGCTGTCTCTCTTCGTGTGCTTTGCTTTCTCACGTTTTGGTAATTCATGCACATGATCTAAAGCACACACACAATCGCCCAAGTTATAAGCATTAGTACATGAATTAACGGCTGATAAAGATTTGCAGCACTCTATACTATCATGAGTTTTCATCGCCTTATAGATAGAGAATAAAACATTCTCATAATTAACCCGTAATGTGAGCTATTCTTTTTGCACGTCTATCAAGGCTTTTGCGGTGGCTAAGAATGGACGCCCAAGTATCAGAGGGACATCACGATCTTCCTCCATGTCAAGCACTAAGAAATCCACGGGGAATATAAATTTATCTACTTTCACGAGCACATCCTCTACGATTTCTTTATGATATGTGAGTGATCTATCCCCAAGTTGCAAGGTGACCGTGGGTGGCTTCCCCTCTCCTAATCCAAGTTTCCTGAAAATGGACAAGGGCATTAAGTTAATACTTGCTCCTAGATCACAAAGTGCTTTATTAAAGAAAACACCTCCAATTGCACAAGGGATAGTGAAACTCCCGGATCTTTGAGTGCACACTCTCAATGATTGCTTTTGCACTCTTGATCAAGTTAACTATCTCGAACTCTGCCAACTTTTTCTTCTTGGATATCACTTCCTTCAAAAACTTCGCATAGTTGGGCATCTGCTCCAATGCGTCTGCAAAAGGTATGTTAATATGCAGTTTCTTAAAAATGTCCAAAAATTTAGCAAATTGGGCATCTAAATTTTTCTTTTGAAAACGTTGTGGGAAAGAGAGAGGTGTAGAAAGTTTTGAAAAATCAGAGTTAGAGAAATATTTAAGCTTCTCAGCCCCATTTTGTTCATCCTTATTTCCCTTGTTTCCATCCTCGACCTCAACATCGCCCTTTGCTATAGTATGTTCATCTCCAGGGGTCGAAATCCCTTGCTGGGCACCACGCACGGTCTGCCCGTGCACATACGCACGGGTCATGTGTGTCCTGTCTTGTTCTTGGTCTCCTTCGGTACCACACACGGGTTGTGCTTCGATGCACGAGCCGTGCGTGGTTCTAATTTTTCATCACTTTCCAGAATTTTTGGCCCCTCGTACTCCGTACCACTCCTTAGACGAATGACATTACACTGTTCCTTCAGATTTACTTTAGTGTTGCTTGGAAACAGGCCCTTGCTGCCCACCGATGATCATTGCTAACTGACCAATCTGGGTTTCTAGATTTTTCATTTGTGAACCCATAGTGTTAGCCAACTGCATGATATGTGCCTCGATCTTGTCTATCTTAGCCTCATCTTTATTCAATTGGTTCCTCGTTTCATTCATAAACAAACTCGTCTGACTCATGAACGAGGTAAGAATGTCCTCCAAATATGGCTTCGCCTCCGCATTAATGACCCCATTGGTCACACTGAAATCCAGTGGTGGTTGCATTATGTTCTTCATATTTGCGTAAGAGAAATTTTCGTGATTCCTCAAATTCGGATGATAATGCGTGGAAGTCGAGTTATTCCGATAACTGTTGAAATTCTGGTTATTGACAAAGTTAGCTTCCTCCATAGGATCTTGAGGAACTCTCCCATTATTTGCACCCGTGTTTGCCTCTTTCCCTTGAGTTAAAACACTCAACTGATTTGTCAACACAGTCATATGAGCCGTTAATGCTTTGATTGGGTCCGAATCAGATACTTCGCCTACCCTTTTCACATTTGTCCTTTCGGAGGGCCACTGATAGCTATTCATTGTCATCTCTTCAAGCAAGTTGAATGCATCTTGTGGGAATTTTGCTAGTAAATGTCCTCCTACTGCGGCATCCACAAATGATCTGGCTTGTCCCATCAACCCGTTGTAAAAGAAGCATAGCTGCTGATCCTCTGGAAACCCATGTTGCGGACACCTCCTCAATAAACCCCGAAATCTCTCGCAGGCCTCGTGCAGGTGGCTCGTAGTCGAAATGTCTCGAACCGAGTGATCTCGATCTTAAGCTGCAGTATCTTACTTGGTGGAAAGAATTTAAATAGGAACTTCTGGCTCAATTCATTTCAAGTATTAACACTGCCCCGAGTCAATGTGCCTAACCAGTTTCTAGCCTTATCCCTTAAAGAGAAAGAGAATATGCGCAGACGTATATCATTATCAGACACCCCATTCATCTTGATCGTGTTGCAGATTTGCCTGAAGTGTTGGGATCCTCGGTTGCAAAACCCCCAAACTGGTTGTGTTGAATCATCGAAATGAGCGATGGCTTCAACTCAAAGTTATTCCCATTAATCGGGACATGGGCAATTCCACCATAGTTGCGATTTGTTTGAGAGCGGAAGTAATCGCAAATTGCCTTTTGTTGGACTATCGGAGTGTCTGGTATCGGTAACTCATTATTAATCCTGTTGATCCCATTGTTACCTCCATTGTTGTCTCCATTATTACCTCCGTTGTTCTCTTCCACATCCCCACAATATGATCTTGATGTCTTTCTCGCTTTCGTTTAGTAGTTTGTAATTATTCGCTGGCGAAAGCTTCAACTTTCGGTATGAACGGTACTAATTCCCTTTGCTTTGAGCGAGTGTTCATGCACTACCTGAAGCAACTAAAAATAAACAAATCAAACAATGTAGAAGTGGAATTAAACAAAATAAAAAGAAAAAAATGTCTAAATTAAAAATAATTCTATTTATCGCAATATTAGTACCAAAAAATTAATAGTCCCCGGCAATGGCGCCAAAAACTTGTTCGTCTTATTTTTAGCTTCACCGCAAGTAAACGACATAGTTAATAGATAGGGTAAGCAAGGTCGATCCCACAGAGACTATTAAATTTATGCACTAAGTATTGAGATTGTAATATTATTATTTTTATTCAGGCGATCGAAAGTTGATTATTGTTTTGTAAAAGTAAGACAATATTTTATCATAAAAAGACAAAGTAAAGAGTTCGATTGAAAAGATCAAGTGGATGAATGGATTCCAGGGTTATGGTTTCAGTTAATATCCTTCTTGTTATCCGATTAGTCAAAACTAAAGTTATTATCTATCTTCCTTATAAGATGATCACAAAAGCATTTTATCATCTCTCTCGAGACACAATAAAAACGTTGATTAAATTATCTATGCTAGCATCTCTACTCAACATAAGATAAACAACTCCCAAACGTGTAAAAGATCAGTTATCCTCACAAATACTCGCAGACTTCTCAATCATGTAAAGTATTCATGTCAAGTACTCAAGATCTAGTATTGAAACTCATCTCTCGAATTACGAATCAATACATCAAGCAAGTAAAACCATTGGCCATATGATAAAACACGAATAAAACAGAGTACTCGAATAGGGTTCAAAATAATAACTTCAATTCCAATTAAACATCAAACAAGAGTATCAATTAACCTAATTGCAAACCTCAGAATCATAAGGTGTTTTGCTGGACATTGGGTATAAACAACTCATAGACAAATTGTTCATGTTCATATCAAACTAATGGAAAAATAACGATACAATGGAGTAAGAAAACTAAGGGATATCGATGATCTATCGATCAATCTCCAATCCTTAAGCGTGTGGATGCGACCTCGATCTATCTCTCGATTCCTCCGGTAGAAGGGTGCTCTTTTCTCTGCTTTCTAGGATAAAAGTCAGTGTGTCCTTGTTTGGGGCCGCCTCATCTCTATTTATACCACTCCCGGGCCAAACCTAAGTAATTACGACTTGAAATCAAATCCGCAGTGAGACGCGACGTCGTCGCGGCGCTTATGCACAACTAGCAGTCGTCAAGCCGCAAGATAATTCTTCTCTTGAACAGACGCCGACGGGTCGCGGCGCTTAAGCACGAGCCGCCCTTGCGTCAATGCGAACTTCGATTTCTTGACCCTGCACACGCACGGTCAGGTGCCTATCTTGCGCACAGTTGCCCGATGCGTTGCCATATTTCACCCGATTCGTCTAATCTTTTCTCGATTTAGCTCCAAACGTCGCGTATTCGCTCGATTCTTGACGGTCCTTTACTGCAATGCTCCGATTTACCACAAACTGTTACAAATATCGTTTAATTCCTACAAAACGAGCAAAGCATAATATCTTTTCCACTTTATAAGAACAAGGCCCATTTTACTGAGTTAATGCATGTTTATCAACCTATTCTATCCACAATTATGCCCAAAATACATGCAAAACTCACACTAATCACTGACAACCTAAAAGATTTGGTTATGGAAGACACTAACCACATAAGAATTCACACGCGTCAACACGGATCTGAGGTATCAATTGTCGTATATTACAGATTTACGAATTTAAGGTACACTTCTGATTTAGATTCAATTTTTTATTTATTTCTTGATAATTCACATGATGATTCTTGGATATGAATTAATTCTAACAAGTGGTATCAGAGCAAATCATGTTGAATTATCAAGAACAGTTTATCAATGTTCTTTATCTGATTATATTCAGATTTAAGTTTATGTTATGATTCTGAGCAGGGGCGAATCTACCCTTGGCCAACACTGGGCTGGAGCCCAGTATAAATCTTGCACAAGCCCATTGACTAATATGTTTTATTATTATTTTTATTATCATTAGCCCGCCGCAGAATTTTACCAAGCCCACCAATCTTTTTTTTCCTGAAAACCAGCCCACCACTTTTTAATTTATTGCAATATTTAACAAACCACAACTAATCATAATACTATAATAGGATTTCACCTCTCTTTTCCCCAATTCCCCCTCTACGTCTAGCCTTTCCCCAAATCCCAATCTCACTTTCTTTTCTTTAAAAATCAAATAAGAATTTCCATTAAACTTAGATAATCATTGGTCAATAACTTTATATTGTGATTTTGTTTTTGTCATCTACTAATTCCTAACTCCAATTCTTCAAGACTTCAATAGCAAAATCAAATGTTTATGTTATGGTGACTAGATAATTGATCTTATTTTAACGCTACATGTTTCTACTACCACAACTAAAATAGTATTTTCAGTAATGAAACATGTGAAGATGGCACTTCGTAACAAAATGGCGGGTGATTTTGTTTAACATTGTTTAATGCTCTATATTGAACGAGGTTTTATTGACAATATAGATATTTTTTTTATTATTGATAAAATTTATGGTTTGAAGCTTCCTTGGGTAGAACTTCAATGAATATTTAAAAACAATTATTATATTTATATATACCTATATATATATATATTTGTAGTGAAATTTTTACTTATTAGCCCACCCCACTACTAATTTCTGGATCCGCCACTGATTGTGAGTTTAAGATCATATAAACCATCCATAACCCACATAACCCTTTAAAGCTTGATTGAGTATACACTTTGCAAAATTGGAATTCTGATTTTAGTTTATGGATCAAGATTAAGGCTTGCAGTATAAGTTTTGAAAGCCAACCTTCTCATCACGGGTAACAAACGAACAGAGATGACCGATTCGGTTTTTCAATCACACCCATTCTCGTGAGTCCTATTCAGTGTCAAGTACAAATCACGGTCTTCGACATCTAGTTTTGCGGCAACACTACTGCTTTTCACCACCACCACTTCACCCCATCACCTAGTCCGATTTGGATTATTTAAAAAAAAATCAACAGATGAGAAAACTCAGACTAATCGCCGATCTGGTCTTTTGGACTCATCACCAAACGCCGTCCAGTTCGTTTGCCGTTTCAGTTGCAGCTGGTGATGGAGATTTCTTCTCCGTGCGACTGTAAGCGATGGCGACGAAGTTGCTTGGGCTTTGGTTTTCGGCAGCCACTAGATTTGGATGAGTGACTTGGATCGCAACGGACGGATGTGGCAGGCTCGATATGAGGAGGCAGTTGTTGGAGCTGCTGGTTGCCGACACGGTGGTGTGGGTGGTGGGCGTTTAGGTGGCGGCTGGGCTTGACAGAAAAAATGAGATAATCTAGGCTTTTATCAAAGGGTGGCGCTATTGACACCCCCTTTTCTTATGAGTATATCAACCTTAATATAATTGCAAAAATGCCATTAAGTTAAAAGACTATATTACCCTTACTTAAAGAAGTTATGAATACACTTACATCATTCACCCACATTCTTCTTCTTCTCGAAGAAAGTTCAATTTTTTTTATATAAACCCTAGATTTTTCCAACACCCAAATTGTTGAAGATTCGAGCAATAAAGTATTCATATCCCCAAATAATGAATGTATATTCTTAGTTTATAGCATAAAATATGTTATTTCTCAAATTTTCAGGTTGAAAATACTGTCGCACAGTAGCAGTGCGATACTTAGCACGATCACGCGCTATGACAAAAAATTCATTGTGCCATCGTGCCACATGGGCCATCGTGCCATGTTTTTGCCATTGTGCCATCATGCCATCATGCCATGTGGCATGATGGTGAAAATGCCATCGTGCCATGTTTTTGCCATCGTGCCATGTGGCATGATGGCAGAAAGCCCATCATGTCATCTTGCCATCGTGCCATGTGCCCATCGTGCCATCATGCCACCTAGGGTTTTTCATGAAAGGGTAAAATTGGAAAAAAAGGGGGGTGTATTTAGCAATTGTGCCCTATTTGAAAAAGTGGGAGGTGGTGTACTTAGAAGATGGGTGTACTCATAAAAAAAAAGGGGTGCCAATAGCGCCACCCTTTTATCAATTGGACCTATTTTAGATGGGCTCATTCATAATTTGGTAAAATATGATTTGAGCTAATTTTGATATTAAAAAGGGCCTGATTGTGATCGGGGTTGAAATGAAGTTGGTGGGATTATTTTATTAATCTAAATTCATGTTTAGATGTTGGGACCTAATTTTATATTAGGTTTTAAAATCTAAATAAAGTTTGAGTATTCTTTGAGCTTAAATTGTTTTGGGTGCAAAATTCAAGTATAAGATTTGTTTTAGATCATTATTTTGCTTAAGGCACTGGGTCATTAAGAGGTTGATTAAGTCAACCATAAAGATGACATAATTTTAGAATTTTATTCAAATATAATCCATAAAGAACTTGACCCACATTCGGTTAAACCCTAATAAAGAAAATTAAGAGTTTGATTTTAGGGCTTATTTGGTTTTTGGCAAAAATATTTTTTTAGTCCACTAAGTGTACTACTTTAGATATTTAGTCCACTTTCTTAAGTTTATTTGAAATTAGTCCACTAACTGGAAAAAAAATCAGATTTTTAGTCCACTCACCTGCTATTCACGTTGCAATCTTATGTGGATTTTTTCTTTTTCTTTTTCTTTTTGGCCTTAAAGTATGAATTATTTTTGTTGACATGGCATATTATGTGGCATTTTGGAGGGAAATATATAATTTTCAATGTAAATTAGATAAAAAAATATTTATTATAAATAAAATGAAAATAGTTTATATAATATATTTAAATTATTTATTAATTTGAAAACAAAAAATAATTTAAAAAATCCATGAAAAATGAAAATAATGTTAATAAAATTAAAGATATTTTAATTGGATAAATATATTTGAAATTATAAAATAAAAAATTATTTATATCATAGGTTTAAATTATAAACTATTTAATTGGATAAATAATATTTTATTTTTATAACTAAAGAGTTTTTTTTATACAGTTTGTATGCTATTTTTGCAACAATTTTTCCACTTGGTTAATTTAAAAATACATAAAGATTCCTTGTAAAAATAACTCAGTTGTAAATAACTGAAAAAATGCAAATGTGATAAGAACAAAAGTAACATCAGTCATTCCTACAAAATGTCCACAGATGACCATCAACATTGTTTCAAAATAATACTATAGATTTTTATAAATTATTTTTTGTTTTTCAAATTAATAAATAATTTAATACATTATGTAAACTATTTTCATTTTATTCATAATAAATCTTATATATATATATATATATATTTTTTATCTCATTTACATTGGAATAATATATTTCCCTCCAAAATGCCACATAATATGCCCCAACAAAAACAATTCATACTTAAAGGCCAAAAAAAAAAATCCCACATAAGATTGCAACCTGCAATAGCAGATGAGTGGACTAAGAATCTGATTTTTGTCGAGTTAGTGGACTAATTTCAAATAAACTTAAGAAAATGGACTAAATATCTAAAGTAGTCCACTTAGTGGACTAAAAAATATTTTTATCTTTGGTTTTTCAGTTTTAAATCAAAATATAGGACTAAGGTTTGAGCTTCATTTATTTTGAGCTCAAATATATTTGGTTCAATTTTGGGCTTAAAATTTTGGATATTGAACTTAATTTGAATTCAGTTAATATTTAGTTAGATTTATGACCCAATCTGGTTATCTGTGTTTAAATTTAAATAAAGTTGAAGTCTTGTTTGGTCTTCTTTGGACTTTAAATTCAAATAAGGTTAATTTTGAAATCAAGTTCATATAAAGATGAATTTTTTGGCTTATGCCGAGAGCTTGCTTCATTGAGTCATAAAGTTGGGATTAATCATTTTTTCTTACCGAATAGTGATTAATCATTTTTTCTTACCGAAAACTCTATGAGAGAAGCACTAAAGATTGCGACATGGTTTATTATTAGAGTTATAAACTAAGCAGTAGCTAGCTAAAGCCCATTGTATATTATGAATATGTGAAAGTCTAATATTACACATTTGCATATATGGGCGGGGTTGTCCAATTATGATAAAGTCTTCGGCTTAATAAGGGAAACTAGACTTAAGAACTATTAGGCAATTTGGATATACTTTTATTTTGAAATTTTTATTTTTCTAGAGAATAGTGGTAAAAAAATTTAGAAGAAAAAGATGAATTTTGAGAGTGTGATTGGATGTGAGATGAAAAAGTAATGATGAAAGTTGATTTTATTTAAAAATAGTAAAATAATGAGCGGATATGATTGATGGTTAGAAATGTGTGAGTGAGTGAATAGTGAAATTTGTGGGAGAATATGTTATAATGATTAATGTTTTTGTGAAAAAATGTGTAGATATGATTGATGATAGAAAAAATAAGAAAAAGTGAAAGTGAGAGAATAATATATTTTCTGAAAATTTTCATAAACAATCGCATGTTTGGTCAAAAAATAATCTCCAGTGGAACGAAAATAGAATCTATTTCACATCCAATCGCCACCTTAGTTGTTGCTTGTTAGATACTCTATAAGGTTATTTTGAGATGAGGAATATGAAGTTTCTTGAGGAAGTTGAGTTTGAGGGGACAATAATGTTATAAACATTATCACGAAAGAGGAATTTATTATCCTCCTACAGTTGCAATTGACAATGATTAGACTTTCATTCCTAATATTGTTCAAGATGCAAATTCGGATTATCCGGAATAAGATAATATTTCTAAAGAGTAAACTCAACAACCTCAAGAATGGATGCAATGAAAAATTGAATGAAATTCATGAATGACAATGACATTTTGGATCTGATCAAATTACCTAAAAGTGTGAAGCTCATTGGTTATAGATGTACATCACTACCAAAAACATTCAAAGGTAGTGTTGAGAGATATACGGTTTGTCGTGTTGTCAAGAATTTCATCAAAAAGGTAAGCAATGATTATAAAGAAGCTTTCATTTTGTATTTATTGAAAGACTCTTTAAAATCATTATGGTACTCTTGGCTCATTTTGATTTTTAGCATGTTTCTTGTTTATGGTAAACAATCATCGTTAAGTTTATCTCGTTTGGTTTTGAGATATATAAAGTTAATGATTGTATATATTTGTAGGTTTAGTGGGAGAGAATCTCATTGCTAAGGAACTTAAGTTTGATTCAGTTAGTGCCTCAAGAATGAGTCCAAGATTTAAGATATACAAAAGACTAGTTATACATTAGCTATGATAGATCTTTTGTATTTTCAAGTATGTATGCATTCGGAGATAGCGTGCATAGTAGGATTATTTAACAGATATTAACCCTATGATGGATCATTTGGAAAACAACCAATAAAGAGGTTATAAAGTATTTACAGAGAATAAAGGTTTATATGCGCACTTATCGGAAATCAGATTTTCGGGAGATCATTTGGCATTTCTGATTCCAATTTTGTTTGATGTCAATAAAGTAAAGCGATCCAGTTTAGGCTATATATAACACTTATAGCACATTCCACAATGACAACTAAGTTGTAGCTCGTTAATTGACATCTTATCAAGGGATATGGTAGATATGGTCACTAGGCTGCATGTTAAGACTGGTATTAATATACCATAAAGATAATGTCACAATAACTCGTTCTTACCATATTCCCACAACATAAACTCTTGAAATTGAGGTGCACATAAACTTCAAGATTCTTGTTGTAATAAAGAAAAAAATTTCAGAGTCATTAATTATCTATAGAACATATTCAGATAAACACCAAATTGTGGCCATTCACCAAGGTTTTACGTGTTTTACGAGCATATTGCTCTTATGGGTGTTGTGTACAGTTTACAGATGTGCATGTTCAGTGAGAGTTTTATTTTGATATTATTCATGTTTAGCCACATTTCAGAATTATCTTCTGCAGAATAAAGAATAAAGTTTTGGCTTTGGACACTAAATCATTTGCGGTTTTTTTTTTCATGATCTCATAAGGAATAAAGTAGGACCAGTTGGAAATATGTATGTTGGAGATCACGTTACATGCAATTTTCATGCTAAAAATCTATACTCGATTTATGTCATTGAATATATTGGTGTGGTGGCCATTGATGGGTCTAGTTACCATTTAAGTATAACGAAAGCCGTTTTGATCTCACACTGATATATGAGATGGGCCAGATTTTACCTAAAGGGATATCTCACGAATATATAGCATTTTCAGCGCGCAGTCAAGATTTTATAATATAATTGACTCTAGTGACATATGTAGTCCAAGTGGGAGATTGTTGGAATTTTATTAATTTCCCATGTGTACTTACACATGTAATTACAATTATATTATGGACTATCCAATTTAATAGAGCCAATTAAGTGGTCTAATCTAATAAGGTTCTAGAGATGTCTATTGGGGGTATGGATTTTGTAATGTGTGGAGACCCAATACTAATCAATTAAGATTGATGGGCTCTTAATTGACCTAGTATATAAGGAACTCTCATTAGGGATATGGTCACCAAGTCAAATGAGTCGTTCACTCATCTCATCTTCCGCATCTTAGAGAGAGAAACACTGAGTATCTAAAGGATTTGGATGTGGAAGACGCTAACCCACATAAGGATTCACACACGTCAACATGGATCTGAAATATCAATTGTGGAATTATAAATTTACGGATTTAAGGTACACTTCCGATTTGGATTCATTTTTCTATTTGTTTCTTGATAATTCACGTGATGATTTTGGTGTATAAACTAATTCTATTAATTCTAACAATTGCAACAAACAAATTCAAACCTACTTTATCTATCGATGTTAATAATCAAGTAACTTTATTTATTTTTTAATCCCAAGTGTTGGCGGATGTATGCTTCTTACCAAATGTTAGGGCAACTTGAAGATAACTATGACTTCAAATCTATTCTTTCTTAAAGTATTACAAGCGTGTGACATATAATAGCGAAAGGATTTCACCCCATTGATTAGAATTAATTTTCAGTTACGCTGTGGCATATGTACCACATTATGTGACTGCTGAGAAATATCTGTATTCAATTTTTAACAAATTCTAACACATATTCTCAGGGATCAACTTTATGTTCTTGTGGTAGAGACTTGTATTGAAAGGGTGATTGACTCGAGTTTGAACCCATACGAATACATGTATTCCCTCCCCTGCTATCCCCATAGTACTAAAAAAAATATTCTCAATTCCAATATTATAATTTTTAATTGACTTGATACGAAATTTTAAATCATCATCATAATTAAAAAGAATAAAGAATTTGTACACATCTGTACAATAAGTTAAAAGACCGATCTTGCGAAAAATAAGAAGATAATGGTACCGAGTTCTTATAATTGATACAAAATGAAATTTAAAAAAAGAAAAAAAACTCAATATCGATTTTCTTTCGTAACAGGACGAAATCTGCAAGCCTAGTTATTGTGATATTCGGAATTAGAAATAGATTTATGTTAGATTTGGTGTATAAAATGGGTGTTGACTCGATTTTGACCAAATAATTAAGTGGTTTTCATTAGTGAAAAATGGAATTAAATTATTTGAAAAAATTCTACTAAGAGAGTAGATGAGAATAACATTTGGAATTTCTCAATACCAATTCCGGGTGAATGAGAAATTAATGCTAGAAGTTACCACTTAATACTAGAAAATTTATAGAAAATAGAAAATATGGGGAAGGAGAAATGTTCCATCCCACATAGGAAAAAGAGGCAAAGTTTGCTCACTTGATATATCCCAAGTTGGACTTATGGGTTTGGGCCTTTAGGGGCACCCAAGTTTTTAAAGGGGTGAGGACCTACATGCTTGTGGGTTTGGTTCAAAAGCACGCGCGCGCCGCCGCCGACCGGCTCAGTGTGGGCCTTGGGCTTGGGCTTCAAGGCCGTATTCTTTTTGGACCAAAAATCTTTAATATAAATAATTTAATTAATTAATTAATTAACAGATTCTAACTGGGAAGTGTTCGCATCCGCGCACAAGACGGGAGAATGAGAATGCCGCGTGCGTCAAGAGGCGAACTCGTTCGCATCCATGCACGGGTCGTACGCCAGGTCGTGCATCGATGCGAAAGGTTGAACAGATGCGCCTGTTCAGTGTAAACATGTCTTTTCGAGCCAAAAATAATGATATTTCCATACGGGGCACCTGATGCCTATAAAATTGGGTAAGTTCGAGAATGGTCTCTTTTGATGTTTCAGTTACAACTATAGCCTTCCATATTAAAAGAGTTCAAATATTCACTGAAGTTCCCATTATACCCTTTATAACAAATAAGGAAACATGATTAAATTCGTTCCATATATCACAGAATATTAATACTTTTAAACAGTAACTTTGTTTCATTCGTGGCATTGTTACACCTACTTAGATCCAGTCTCCATTCAGAGGTTTTAAATAGATCATGTCAGGTTTCCAGCCGATAAACTTAACAGGTTATAGAATTAAAAGATGTTCGATTCTATGTTATCAGTTCCAAACTAAGGTTTACAGGTGATAATGGAAATAGTCCATTACGACCATATCGGACCAACATGCTTAGTAAAATTAATAAATCCCTTAAAATTCATACCTTCTTCGACCAAACAAAGACCAGGTGAGATGGCTCGCAACACCACCGATCGGAAAATTATTGCCCCGGATCGTTTGATGAACAACTCCTCACTGTGTTCAACCTCACCCTCGGGAAGATGATGCGCAAGTTATCGACTCCTTCAAAGAATCGCCCAAAGCCTTGGTTCGTTTCCTACTCCAGGCGTATAAGTAATTCTTCAAAGGGATAGATCAATAATACATTACGAACACATGTTGAACAAAATCCTTTATTTTATTAAGAACTTAAAGAAAAATATATTACATCAGTAATCTCCTTTTGGGAGGAGAAAACATGTTTAGCCTCTCATAAAGGCTATCACACTCTTGTACATAAATTAAAAAACTAAAACTGAAAACTGAAAACACTCTGAAAATTCTAAACTCACAACAGAATTTTACAAAGAAAGTTTATTCTTAGAAGACTAAGGGAAATGTTCGATGCCTTTAGCCTTCTGCAGATCTTGACATTTATAGAGGTAGGAGACCTCTATGTTATGTATTATTGCCCTTAAGTGAAGGTCTCTTTCATTCTTGAATTATTGCTCCACTTTGCAGCAATTAGTTGGCATCCAACTCATCTTCACATGGGTTGGCCTCCTCCTCAAATCAGTATCCAAAGTTTTTATGAAAACTCCCAAATCATGCTGACTCGTCCTTCGTCTTTTAGTAACTTGGACAACATCTTTCATGGACCCACTTTTCGTTTTTTTGCTGAGTGGGTTGTTACCTGTCTGGAGTCACATGTCTCCACTGACTTTGTTGGAGAATCTACTTTTTTGGTGGTCCCCAAAACTTTAGATACTTCTGTGACTTTTCTTCTCCATCGTCGGGTCTTCTCCGATCGACTTTTGGCCGGAATCCTCCAAATTCCAGTTCCTTCTGGTTTTGACATTCGGGACAGACCCGAAGTTCCCAATGGCCTATGTGAGCCATATTGCAATATTTTCGGCGAGTTTATTTACTCCCCGGCAGCTTGTTTTCCCACAGAAGTTTCTTTTCTTTTCGAATAGGTCTTCTGCGAATCTTGTAGTTTTTCCTGTCATAGTATTCAACATGAATGATCCGTTCACTGAATTTTAATAAAACTTGAACGGAAACTTGACTTTGTCCATCTCAGTGAGACAGACCCACAATCTCCATGCCCTTCTTGTAGTAATCCGATCTTCGGTGAAGGTCATGGCCAATTGTACTTCTTTACGAACTAGCCTTCTTGATATTTTGAAATCTCTTTCACCGGTCGTTGAAGCCTAATGTAATGGAAGGCTTCATGTCCACCTTTTCCGACAGACTCTGTTCTTTGCACTTATGAAATACAACTTTAATGTATCCCCTCGTTTTTTTTGTCATTGTTGGACTAGCACTCGTAAACTGCTTTCTGGATCCATTTTGGCAGTTTTGTGATCTTCGGGAAGCTTGGTGAAGTAGTATAGATCGTGGCCAAAGCCCCAAAATCGTACCACCTCTTCACTTCTTCAGGGCTGGAATTTGGTAACATCCAAACCCTTGGATATTTTCCAGAAATATCGATCTTTATTTTTTCTGGAGATATCCCTTACCTGGTGATCAGTTTCTCCCAATTCGCCTGGTATTCCTGCTAAGAAGAAGAAACTTTAATCTCGTTAGTATCAATATTAGAATTGCCCATCATAGGCCTAAGATTGATCTCTTCGTCCTTTACCCCGGACGTGCTGGGTTGATGTGATAACTCGAGATTTGACTCTGGAGTATCAGTTTTTCCTTGGGCCAACATTTCTGCCAGCTTAGGACTTGTGCTAGAGGTACTTGAATCCTCTGCTACAGGTTGGGGAGCCCTGCGCTCTAAATGCTCCGTTTGCTTATTAGCAGCCCGGAGGAGTGGCCCTTGAAATGCCGTTCTCAACTGAGAGTGAGACCGAACACATGCTCGTATACAATCGGTTACTTTGTCCCGATCATTCCTTTGTAATTTCCCGGCCAAATCAGCATTGATGACCAGGGTATCAAATTCTCGAAGTAGCATTTCAAGCTGGTCTCCAAGATGTCTTGAGGCTGTGAGGATGGAATCAGCTTCAATTCCCTCAATCTCTTGTTAAAAAATCTGCAAGAACATTTTCATGAGATTTTATAATGACAATATCATAATCATAATATTGACATTCAACTTGCCATCTAAGTATTCTAGCTTTTTCTGGTTTTGATTCAATTTAGTTTTTCAGAAAAGCTTTAACACTTGAATTATCAATTTTTAAGATAAACTTTTTAGCCAGTAAAAATAAAGGCCATTTTTTGAAAGCCTTTCTGACTGCAAAGAATTCTTTCTCATTTATATGCCACCGAGTTGATTCACTGTCTGTAAATAGACCGCTACAATATCTGCATGGCACTTTTCCGTTTGGTGTGGCTTTTGTAAGAACTGATGCCCACCAATAATCACTGGCATCGGTGTAAAGAACCAGTTCATCTTCATCCTGTGGAATTGCAAGTTTTGGAAGCTTTTTGCAAACTTCTTTAAGCTGCCTAATTCCTTCTTGATGTTCATCCTCCCATTTGAATACTGCATCTTTTTTAAGCAATGGGCTAAACACCTTCATGTAATGTGCTAGATTGTTAATAAATATCCCAGCAAAGTTAACAACTCCAAGAAAACTTTGAAGCTGCTTCTTGTCTTTCAGTGTATCTGGAAATCCCTGTATCTTTTCTACAATATGACTTTGTAGGATGATTCCAGATTCATCGATTTCAATTCCGATGAATTCAATCTGTCTTGTTGCAATCACTGCCTTCTTTTCCGAAAGCACTAATCCTTCCTTGTGACAAATATCTGAAAATATTTCCAAATGTTTAAGATGCTCCTTCATGTTCTTTGATGCAATCAAAATATCATCAATATACACGAACATGAAACTAAAATAATCTTTGAAGAGATTATCCATCTTCCTTTGATATATCTGGGGTGCGTTAGCCAATCCCATAGGCATCACGTTCAAAATATAATGTCCTTGTGGTGTAGAGAAAGTTGTGAACTTTTTACTTTCTTCATCCATCTTAATTTGGTAAAATCCAGATTTGCAATCGAACTTTGAGAATATCTTGGCACCTTTGATAAAGTTAACCATATGTTCTCTACTTGAGATATAGTATCCATCGAACTCCAAAATGTTATTAATCCCTTTGTAATTAATAACAAGTCCTGGCTTTCCTCTTTTGATTTCTCCATGGTTTCTGACTAAGAATCCTGGACTGCTATATGGAGAAACTCCTGGTGAAATTAACTTAAGGTCAAGATGTTCCTTAAGTATCTTCTGCGTATCCTCACGATCCTCCTGGTTCATAAGGATTGGTTTGAATCTTACGAACTCGTACTCCTTTCCAGGTTTAACCTTTAAGGATGCTTTGAGCTAATTCTTGTCCCATCATGCCAAAGGATCTTCATTGTAATTCCTTTGGATCTTCTTCTTGATATCCTCGAGTGATATTTGTTCCTCTAGGGTCAATTCAGTGTGCGGACTCTCCATTAGGCTCAACATTAATTCTGCAATAACCTCTGGAGTAACTTGTTCTTCTCCTTGCACTCTGAATGAATACAAGTTATAATCCCAAAGCTTCTTATCGTTTCGAGAACCGAATTGTTTATATGATAATAAAACTTCACCAAATTTCCTTCGATCCGCCATTTTTGGATTTTGGAGTTTGGCTTCATCACCACGCTTGCTGCGAAAATTAATAGGCATTTTTCTGTAAAATGCTTCCCGCAGTCTTTGGACAATGATCTTATGATCACATAATGTTGTGAAAATAAGTCTTCTTGTCTTATTCTCCTGTGTGAATCGCTTGAATATTTGTAGGAAATTGTTTCCTAGCAAAATATCTGCACATGTATCATGGAAATAGATTGGTGGCGTCTTCACTTTGTACCATGGGGTACCGCCCACGCCTCCGATCATGATTTCTGCTTGTTTAATTCCCCTGTTAAGGATAAGAATCCTTTTAGAGAAATCTCTTCCTGCAATAGCTGGTAAATCTTCTCCAATTTCTTTAGGAAAAACCTCCGGCTTTGCGGTACATATTCCGGCACCTGAATCAATATATGTGGCGAAATACTCGGCCTTGTATTCAACATATAACATTCCGATAGAAATGTATATGGAGAATGGACTAGTGGTCATTTGATTCTGTATCTTTTATCAGCCACTGTGAACTCCATTCCTTCTTGTAATCTTTCCCAATGTTTATGATCCTCGAGAAATTCAATTCCCAGTATTAATTGTTCTGGGATTTTCCCTGCAACTCCTGTGATAATAAGCTCAATTTCTCCTATCTTCAGGCTTCCTTGATACCTTCCAACTATTGGTTGTTGGAGATAATATAGAACATCACAAGGAAAAATATTATCCTTTTGAGTGATGTCGAATATTACTTCAACTTCTCACAATCATTCGGACATTTCGGCTCTCTGTTTGTTTTGAAAACATCCGGAATGTTTGAATCTGTACTTGGTCTTTTTCTTCCCAACGCTCTTGCTCACCATTACGTCTATTGGAAAGACATCCTTACGGGCTCAACTCGAGACTTCGACTTTTGTTGAAGACTGGTTGATCTTGTATTTTCATATCGATCTCCTTGATAGTTGGAGACTCAATAATCTCTGGTAAAACCATCCTGGCAAAGTCCTCAAAGATTCTTGGGATTTCAATAAATTCCTTTCTCAAGAATACCTCTAAATGATGTGTATTCGAGAGAGCATATGATATCTTGTATGTGATCGAGTAGTGGTGTTTCCTTCTTTCATCAAATCTTCTCTTTTGAAATCTTGATGAAGGGTTAGGACTCTGTTGAAATCTCGATCTCCCAAATTGTATACAATTCTAGGATAGACATTAAATGCCAATTTCCCAGCATACAAATTTCATGTAACCGCTCCAAGGCATGAATCCTTGAGATTTGAGATTCGCTTATCAAAGATAGCCAGATTGAGTGGCGAATCTATTCCTTCTTTAAATGTTGCTTTAATAATGACTCTTATGGCTCCGATATGAATCCATGAGAGTGTATTTGCAACTTCTCTTTTAACTCGCTTTTGATCTCTCTGGATTTCTCTAATAGGGACCAAGCGCATCTTGATCGAGGTTCTTAAACTCCATCGGAATGACAAATTCTTGATTTGTTACTATGTGGATAATTTGGTGTTTTTCATTACGAAACCCAATCTTATCCAATGCCTTTTCCATTGCTCCAATTGTAAACTTATCATAGATCTGAAGCTTTGGATCTTCCTTCATGATTCTCATAAGAGTTTTATGAGAAACTGTAGTGTGAGAGAGGAATCCTGACATATCCTCCCCGACCGTCTGCTTGAATAATTTCTTCTTCACTCCGATTCTCGAGTGAGTCACTTCCATCGTCGAATAGAGTTTTTCTTCAGATGCTTTCCGAGGGTATATCCTCAAATTGATACACTGTATAAGATCTTGATAGTAGACAACTTCTTCAATTTGGTGTAGCTTCAACTATCGACTCCTCGTTTGGTTGTGCGGACAATCGGTTGAGATATGTCCTCTTGCTCCGCATGTCCAGCAATTACAATCTTTAAAACTTTCATTAGCTCTAGTATGAGCTACTTTGAAAGTTCTTTTTCCTGGGGTTCTTTGGTACTTGCTTGATTAGAACATGATGAGGAGGCTCTACTCACCGCTTGGTGCTAGTCTTTGCCCGATTTGTAACCGAGCCTTTTGTTTTGACTTAACCTTCATGGTCTACATGAAGACCTCGCTTCTTTTGATCTTTGTTTTTCGGCGGTATGGATGGCTTCTATCCTTCTACTTCTTGTGCCGCCTTAGTTGATTTCCCACAACTGTTGGGATATCATCATCTACGCAACATAGAGGAACTGCTTTGTTAATTCCTTGTAATCTCTTGTAATTCCTATATAGAGCTGCTTGGTAACACCATTCAGATAACTTGGCCTTTAAGAAAGACATTCTTCTGGCCACTGTATCTAGTCCGCTCCATCCTTGTATTCCCTGATAAGCATTTCTCTCCGGGGACTCGAGAATCTTTGCAAAGAATAGTTGTGAAGCTTCATTTTCTACAATCTTGGATTTCCACCGGTATTGAGTGAACAACTTGATATATTCGTCAATATGACAAATATCATGTAACTTCAAGCTATAGAGGGCTTGTTTATATCTTTTTTCTTTTTCATCCTCTAATCCCTCAAAATAACATGTGCCGATAAACTGGATTTTGAATAGTTTTGCCATATCATCGATTCCTTTCAATGATTCTTACGATGTGACCACGCACCGTACTTGCATCGGTCATATCCCATGCAATCTTTATAGATCCCTCGATACTCATTTCAAGGAGTAAAATGAAGGAATATTTTGTAAGATCAAGGGTACCTGCTGCAATCCTCATTGTTGATGCCCATTCATCAATAAAGACTTTTCGATTTTGAAATCGGGATATCCGATTTAGCATCAACCCATATGGATGTATCGGATCTAGATGCGATCTTCCATAAGGCGTCAGTGGATATTTGGCTTTCTAGGAGGTACTCAAGTTCCTGCAAGAGGTGGTCGAGCTCCTGTTCCTGAAAGTGTTTCACTTCCCGTTGTGAAATCTCCAACGTGATGCATTCTCTCATCTCTGTTTCCCGGATTTGAACCTGCACTTTCCTCAACATTGGGATTAACTGGTGGCGGCGGTGGAGGAATTGGTCTACCTTGTGGATCATAGGTAACCAAAGCTGATCCATCTCCTGCGTTCATCTTTAAATCTACAATTCCTAATCCTGCGAAGGATTCTGCAAGGTCATGTAGATCTTTAAGATTCATCTTTTCCATATCCATCTTATTAATTTATGATGGATTTTCCTTTGATGATAGCAATAAGCTTTTCATCGTCCGTCATTTTTCGTACCACTTCGGTTGGTTTCCCTTTTTGATGTAAATAGGGTACTGTCCCGAAATCGATACGCTTCTTTCCTCTAGAAGAACTCGATTTGTCCTCCAAGTTCTTGACTCGTTTTTGAATATCATGAAGGATTTCAATAGTTTCCTTATGATATTTCAACATCGTCTCCATCTGGTTCTGATGAACTTGTGCTGGTAGATGAATATGGCGATTGCCATAATTCTGCACCGTCTTCTGAACTTTTCTAATATCATTTGAGATCTTAGATGTGTCCGGAAGTATCTCGCTCCATTCCGATATTCCACCAGGAATCATTGTTCTGATGTGCATTCTCATGGACTGCTTCTTGGCGATTCATCAGATCGACATATATTATCTGGTTTACTGTTAAGAAACTCAAATAATATGCCGCTTTCTTTTGGCAGTGTCTCAAGGTTTCCCTATCGCGTTCTTTTTCATCGTATTGGTTTTGCCAATATGATATCTTGTCTTGGTGATCTTGTGCGTACATCGTCAAAATTTGACAATATGTCCTGTAAGGTGTACATCTTGGACAATTGTCCAGATCCATATACTAGGAGTAATTTCTCCTCACCAATTGTTAATTACATAAATATAATAAATTTAACTAAAAGTTCTTAATAAACCTAGGCTCTGATACCATTTTTGTGGCCCCTAAAACCTTTAAAAACCATTAGTTTACCTTCAATTCAATATAAGGGGTATTTTGGGGTTTATCCATAAAAGAAGGCTATTTTTGAAACTTTTGAATAAGTGAGGCTAAAGTTGTATATGGGCTTTAAAATTAGGCCATTCCTAATATATTCCCTATAAAATTTGAACCCCTGCAGATGAATTGATATACGAAAACATAAGATCACAGATTAATAATCGAGTCATTTTGCATTATAGCATATTTCATTCCCTCCTTCAAAAGCTTGAAAGTTCAAACACCAGTTGTTCGCTGTAGTTCCAATTTTTGCAAGTGCTACTAAATCGGAACAGTAAAAGTCGTTGTATCTTAGAGACGAATGCCGGAACCGTAACCACTTTGGATACGGGGCATTTTTCGTCTTGCGGAGACTGAATCTAATTCATTCCTCGACTAAGCCAAACATTTAAACACTAGCCATTCCTTAAACATAATTCTTCCCAGATTTTACCCAACAATCGGAAGACGAAAAAAATTTGTTTCTATTCAAGACGATGGCTTCAATATCATTCACACTGATGGTTGTTGCTCCTGCTCACGGTGAAAAGCCGCCCAAGTTCTCCGTCGTCGACTTCAAACGCTGGCAACAGAAGATGTTGTTCTACCTTACCACCTTGGAGATGTCTCGTTTTCTGAAGGAGGACCCCCTACCATTGGCGATGGAGAAATCGACAACAACCGGGGAATCGTTGTGGATGCTTGGCATAACAACGATTTTCTATGTCGAAACTACATTTTGAACGGGCTAGAAGACACCCTCTACAACGTCTATAGCACGTTCAAAACACCCAAAGAGTTGTGGGACTCTTTGGAGAAGAAGTACAATACAGAAGATGCCGGCACAAAGAAATTTATTGTCGGCAAATTTCTAGAGTACAATATTGTTGACACCAAGACGGTGATCAGCCAAGTTCAAGAGATTCAAATCATACTTCACGACTTAGTGTCTGAAGGGATGATTTTGAATGAGTATTTCCAAGTGCCTACAATAATCGAGAAATTACCGCCATTGTGGAAGGATTTTAAGAATTACCTCAAGCACAAGCGCAAAGAGATGGGGCTTGAGGATTTGATTGTTCCGCTTCGGATTGAAGAAGAAAACCGAAAATTAGAAGTGAAATCCAGTAAGTCTGGAATGGAGGCCAAGGCCAATCTTGCTGAATCGAGCACTAGCAAGAAGCACAAGCACTCCAGGAAAGACAAGGGAAAGGCCAAAAAGTTCAAGGATAATTGCTACAACTGTGTCAAACCGAACCACATGGCCAAGGATTGCCGACAATCGAAAAAGAGCAATCAAGGTGGCAATCAAGAAGCCAATGTGATGGAGGACAAGTCGGTTCCAATCGATATGTCGGAGCTCAATTTCACCGCCATTGTGTTTGAAGCTAATATGGTGGATAACCCAAGGGAGTGGTGGATAGATACCGAGGCTACTCGTCACATTTGTGCTGACAAGGAGATGTTCTCCTCCTACACTCCGATAAATGGAAGGAAGCTTTTCATGGGAAACTCTTCGACTTCCAACATCGTGGGGCATGGCAAGGTTGTGCTCAAGATGACTTCCGGAAAGGAGCTACACTTGTAGATGTGCTGCATGTCCCGGACATCCGCAAGAATCTGGTTTCCAGTCCTTTGCTTAGTAAGGCCGAGTTTAGACTAGTGTTTGAATCGACAAGTTTGTAATAACCAAGAATGGTCAGTTTCTTTGTAAGGGCTACCTTGATAAGGGTATTTTTAAGATGTCTGTAATGTCTATTTTCCGCCAAGAGGCGACGAATAAAAACGTTAATTATGTTTACTTGTTGGATTGTTCTAATTTATGGCATGATAGATTAGGACACATAAACTTCAACACAATTAAAAGGTTAGTGAATCTGGAATTAATACCTACGTTTAAAACCGATACAGAAGACAAATGTGAAAATTGTGTTGAAGCAAAGTTGGCCAAAACATTGTTTGATTCGGTAACGAGAAGTATCAAACCACTCAAGTTAATTCATACAGATGTGTGTGATTTAAAACTTGTGCAAACTCGAGGTGGGAAAAAGTACTTCCTAACATTTATAGACGATTGCATAAGGTATTGCTATGTGTATCTTTTTGAAAAGCAAAGATGAAGCTTTAGTAGCTTTTGAAACTTATAAGAATGAAGTTGAAAATCAGCTTAATTTGAAAATTAAGATGATTCGAAGTGATAAAGGTGGAGATTATGTTGGTCCATTTGAAGAATTTTGCTCGGAAGTGGATATAATTTATCAAACGACTGCTCTCTACTCGCCTCAGTCAAATGGAGTTGCAGAACGCAAAAATCATACTCTCAAGGAGATGATGAATGCGATGTTATTAAGTTCTGGTTTACCCCAAAACTTGTGGGGGGAATCCATACTTTCTGCAAACTACATTCTTAATAAGATCCCACACAAAGGTAAAAATGAAACTCCATATGAGTTATGGAAGGGGCATAACCGTCATATAAATACCTCAAAGTGTGGGGGTGTTTGGCTAAAGTCGAAGTACCTAAGCTAAAACAAGTGAGAATCGGTCTGAAAACGATCGATTGTGTTTTCATTGGATATGCTAACAATAGTAGTGCATATTGCTTTTTAGTGCACAAGTCAGCTATTCCTGATATAAATGAAGGTATGATCATTGAATCAAGAAATGATGTATTCTTCGAGAATATCTTTCCGAATAGAGAAAGGATAGAAGAAAGTTCTAGTAAATGAACTTATGAAACTACAAGGTTACCTCAAAGTGATGATGAAGAGGAACTAAGACACAGTAAAAGGACAAAAGTAGCTAAGTCTTTTGGTCCTGATTTTCTAACTTATATGTTAGAAAATGAACCCAGAAATATTCAAGAAGCATTGTCTAGTCCAGAAGCTCCTCTCGGGAAAGAAGCTATCAATAATGAGATAGATTCCATCATGCAAAAACACACTTGGGAGTTAGTTGATCTCCCTCCGGGTTGCAAACCTTTGGGATGCAAGTGGATCCTTAAAAGGAAGTATAAAGCAGATGGATCTATCGACAAGTATAAAGCCCGTTTGGTAGTTAAAGGATTTAGACAAAAGGAGGGATATGACTTTTTCGATACATATTCTCCTGTTACGAGGATTACGTCCATTCGTGTTCCCATTGCTATTGCAGCCTTGCATAACCTTGAAATACATCAAATGGACATTAAGACTGCATTCTTGAATGATGAACTTGAAGAGGAGATCTATATGGAACAACCCGAGCAGTACGTTGCAGCCGGTCAAGAACGAAAGGTGTGTAAACTTGTTACGTCACTTTATGGACTAAAACAAGCACCTAAGCAATGGCATGAAAAATTTGACTTGACTATGAAGTGAAACGGTTTCAAGATCAACGAATGTGACAAGTGTGTCTACATTAAAGGTACTACAAATGATTACGTCATAGTATGCCTTTATGTAGATAATATGTTGATTATGGATAGTAGTCATGAGTTAATCATGAATACTAAGAACATGTTAAAGAATAACTTTGATAAGAAAGATATGGAAGTATCTAATGTTATATTAGGGATTAAAATTTCTAGAATTTCAGATGGAATTGTCTTGTCACAATCCCATTATGTCGAAAACATAATTAGAAAGTTTAATGATTTTGATAGTCCTCCGGTACACTTGGCCACGAATAGAGGCGAACCAGTTTCTCAGCTGGAATATGCAAGGTAATTGGCAGTCTGATATACTTGACGAATTGTACATGTCCAGACATTGCATATTCAGTGAGTAAGCTAAGTAGGTTCACAAATAACACGAGTACGGATCACTGGAAAGCCGCGACAAAGGTACTTCGATATTTAAAGAATACCATGAACTATGGAATACTTTACACGAGATATGCAACAGTATTAGAAGATACTGTGATGCCAATTGGATATCAGACACAAAAGACTCCAAGTCCACAAGTGGATATGTTTTCACAATAGGTGGAGGAACGGTGTCGTGGAAGTCTTCTAAGCAGACGTGCATAGCTCGATCCACTATGGAATCCGAGTTCATTGCTTTAGATAAAGCTGGAGAAGAAGCAGAATGGCTTATAAACTTCTTAGAGGATCTTCCTTGTTGGAATAAGCATGTACTTGCTGTTTTGATACATTGCGATAGTCAATCAGCAATTGGAAGGGCACAAAGTAGTATGTATAATGGTAAGTCTAGACATATACATCAAAGACACAATACCATTAGACAGTTGATTTCGAATGGGGTTATTTCGGTTGACTACATGAAGTCAAAGGAAAACCTTGTGTATCCGCTTACAAAATGCCTAAATCGAGATCAATTGTATAAACTGTTAAGGGGAATGGGTTTAAAGTCCACAAACTAAAGAATGTTCATAGCAGTAACCCAACCTTGTGAATTGAAGATCCTAGACCTTGGTTCAAGGGGACAACTAAGTTATGAATGTTCAGCTGAAAACTTGGAAAATGTGTTAGCTCATTCTTGAAACATCCAAGTGAATGAAAACCTGCTGAATGTGGTGAGGTTGAGTTTAAGACTTTTAATGATTTCTATACCGAAAGGTGGAGTATGACATGATACTCTTCAATAAGAGATCACACATATAAGCGAGAAGTAATGACCGTTTCAAAGAAACGCTTATGAATCTAAGATATGGTCCAGGGCCGAAATGGACACAACGTGAGAACAACAAGTGTTAGAGTTGTTATTGTGTAAGTATTGTTGTCTCGGTTTATACAAATGGCTGAGTAGTTCAAGACATCGCGTCATTAAGCAGCTAGTAAATCCGATAGTATTTTACTAAGGAAGGTTCAAAGCCACAAGCTACCTATCCCGATGCAATAATAGTTCGCCGAGACTTTCAAGTTAATCTGCATACACGCATGCATTAATTTCATCCATGTGGGGGATTGTTGGAATTTGGTGTATAAAATGGGTGTTGATCCGATTTTGACCAAATATTTAAGTGGTTTTCATTAGTGAAAAATAGAATTAAATTATTTGTAAAAATTATACTAAGAGAGTAGATGAGAATAACATTTGGAATTTCTCAAAACCAATTCCGAGTGAATGAGAAATTAATGCTAGAAGTTAGCCACTTAATACTAGAAAATAATATGAAAAATAGAAAATGTGGGAAAGGAGAAATGCTCCATCCCACATAGGAAAAGGAGGCAAAGTTTGCTCACTTGATATATCCCAAGTTGGACTTATGGGTTTGGGACCTTGGGGGCACCCAAGTTTTTAAAGGGGTGATGACCTACATGCTTGTGGGTTTGGTTCAAAAGCACGCGCGCGCGCCCGCACCGACCGCTACGCCGGCGCTCGGCCCATGCCCATGCAGGTTATGGGTCAAATGGTCGCGGGCTTGGGCTTCAGGGCCCTTATTCTTTTTGGACCAAAAATCTTTAAAATAAATAATTAATTAATTTTTAATTAATTAATTAACGGATTCTAACTGGGAAGTGTTCGCATCCGCGCGCGGGCCCGTGCGCCAGGTAGTGCGTCGATGCGAAAGGTTGAACAGATGCGCCTATTCAGTGTAAACATGTCTTTCCGAGCCAAAAGACATGATTTTCCCATATGGGGCACCTGATGCCTATAAAATTCGAACCCCTGTAGATGAATTGATATACGAAAACATAAGATATCAGATTAATAATTGAGTAATTTTGCATTACAGCATACTGACATTCCCTCCTTCAAAAGCTTGAAAGTTCAAACACCAGTTGTTCGTTGTAGTTCCGGTTTTTGCAAGTGCTGCTAAACCGGTATAGTAAAAGTCGTTGTATCTTAGAGACCAACGCCGAAACCGTAAGCACTTTGTATACGGGGCATTTTTCATCTTGCGGAGACTGAATCGAATTCAGGCCTCGACTAAGCCAAACACTCAAACACTAGTCATTCCTTAAACAGAAACCTTCCCAAATTTTACCCAACAATTTCTTAGTTTGTAAAACTCACTACACAGGAATGGGAATGGTGAATTTTGTTGTTTGCAGTGTTTGGTTTTATCGAAAAATGGACAAAATAATAGGACATATATTTAGGTCGAAGCGAGAATTAGATTCTCTATCTGCAAGACGAAATTGCCCCGTACAAAAGTGCTAACGTTTCTAGGTAATCGTCTCTAAGATAAAATGACTTTCAGGTTCGACTTAGCAGCACCTTGCATAAGTCGAACTTATAGCTTAACTTAAATGTATTTGGAACATTGAAATTACGAAAAAAGAGAGACAGAGACAATATGCTAAAATGCGATTGAATGAGATGTTTCTAATCGCAAATGGAGTTAAGGGACTCATATTTATAGAACTTTGGGTGCCTCTTCAGATGGGTGCAACCCCGGTTCGGATCGACCAGATCGCCGGATCGCGCCTTGTAATCACAAAATTTGTGATCCGATGGTACCAAACCCTGGTTCGATTTTTCCAAACATTAAGGCTCCTCAAAGCTCCTCGCGATGATGCGTATGTGCGGCGTGCTCGGGCGACTCGGGCTCGATGGTGCTCCATTTGCTATTTGAGTTAGACAAAAATTTTGGTGAAAATTGACTTGGTCCACTAGGGTGTACCACAAGGAGCTCCATATGATTACTCCTTATTAGTGGTGAAGTTTTATATAAACAAGTCAAACATTTAATATGCTTTCCATGTGGGATATGCATTTCTATATTTCCATCATTTTATATTTCATATATAAAAGTTACTTAAGTGACTAATTTTATGCATTAATTTTTCATTCACGGGAAATTGATTTTGAGAAATTCAAGATGCTAAATTCATCCACTCGCGGTGTAGTTTACGATTATTATTATTTATTTTCAAAAGTAATAAATTATTCCACTTAAATAATTGGTCAAAATCGGATCAAAACTCATTTTTACTGAACCAATTTCCAACAAATTTAACTAAGAGGCTTATTGCTCCCATCTAGTCTACCTAAAATTTAAAAGAAAATAAAAGTTAATATAAATAGCTCTATCTGCGTAGAGATAGTAATAGGATAGGTTTCGGCCAGTCTGCCCAAACCCGTATGGTGTAATTAAAACTTAAGAAAAGAAAAGGAAAACATTATTTAAAAATATTATTATATGCTTCAAAGCAATCATGAAAATAATGAAATTATTAGAGTACAAATCGTTGCATATCCAATGTGAATGCTTCATGTTCAAAAAAAATTAAATATATTTTTCTTCTGTTCTTTTTACATAAGTATAATTTAGTTACCACTTACCAAAACCTTCTTGTTATTTATATTTACTAGTAATTGCTGCATGTGCAACTTGCTTACAGGGAATTAGACGTAGTTAACAAATGCAAAATACAGCATGGACGACAAATAACAAGAAGAAAATAGACCAAGTTTGCCGTCCAACCACTATTATCTTGACCTTGTTATGTAAATTTCAAGTCCACCAAGAGGGACGGATCCATAAATTTTTAATAAAAGGGGCACAAAATAAGACAAAAATTTGTGTAAGATGGTAATGCCGTGCGACGGAAAAAAAAGTAATACGTTTATATGTAAAAAGCAATACTTTTCTGGTAAAAAAATGATATTTTTGGGTAAAAATACTTTTGACTGAACGTACTTTTTTAGTTGTTAAGACAATGTATTAGTTTTTACGGTAAAAATATATTTTTTACATTAAAAAGTATTACTTTTTATTTCCGTAGCACGGGACGACCTATGTAATTAGAAGACCTACTCACAATACAAATACAATTATAAACTATATATATATCAAAAATAAAGGTACAATTATAAACTACATAAAAAAGTTAGTACACACATACTTTTATTTTTTAACCTTAGCTTTTAAAAATAAATAATAAAAAATAAAATTGTTGAAGGGGGCACGTGCCCCGTGAGGGGGGCTGTGCACCCGTGTACGCCAGCAAGCACTTGAGCATACCACACAATCATTACAGTGCCGGACATGAGATTTCTAGACCTCCAATGAGCTTCACAAACGGTGCCATCAGAATTTAATATTCATATATTTATGTTGTCGATAATATAATAACATTCTACATAATTCACTAATAGGTTTCATTGGTCTCAATAGAGAAGTTATAATTATGAAGTGTATAGTGGTCGAGTGGTTAAAATTTTCAATTAGTCTGGCTACGATCCTATCACCCATTTTCTCCCAGGATATGTAGTCAAAAAAACATTAATAGAGAAATTATAATTTATTTTTATTATGCTCACACGTGTGCTAGATATATATGCATACACATAAAAGGGGAAAATTACATTGGAATACGCTGATTTTTGTACCATTATCACACAATACACTCCAATTACTCTCGTCCCTATTTTTTTACTTTTGTACCTTTTTTCTTACGCTCCTTGCTATTTTTTGATTATTTTTATTTTTTTTTTCATTTTTTTTGTTCCTGCATTGTTTTATATGTTATATAAGTTGTTTCGATGCAGTTTAAATTTATTTTTGTTGTTTCTATGTTGTTTCTTTGTTGTTTCGATGTTTCAAAACAACTTTAACCTATTTTTTATGTTATTTTTTATTCATATATTATTTTGTACATTGTTTCTATTGTTTTGGTGTTGTTCTATAATATTTTTAATGTTATTCTAATAATTTTTTGTTGTTTTCATATAGTATTCAATGTGTAAATACAATTTTTACCTATTTTTAAGCTCTTTTTTTATTCATGTTGTGTTTTAAATATTTTTTACGTTATTTAAGGTTATTTTCATACCCTTTTTAATGTTGTTCTGATGTTTCTTTGTTGTTTCAATGAAGTTTTCGATGTTTTAATACAATTTTACCTATTTTATTAAAAGTAACATGTTAGAAACAATGTTGAAACACCATGTTTGAAACATGTTAGAAACAATGTTGAAACAAAGCATAAAAATTTCTGGGAATTTTCGCTGGAGCGTATTGTTGTGTAAAATTGTACCGGGTAGCGTAAAAAGCTGACATTGACTTAAAAAAGGAGGGTATTTCTGTCAATTGCCCTATAAAAAAAGTAGAAATTTGGTGCCCCAGGCAAAGGCCCAAACATCAGATCATGCCCTGAAACAATATTAAGTAAAGATAATTACAAAAACTGTTGTGTAAAATAAATGTTTTAAAAGATATAATTAATTTTGCCACTTCAAAACTCCACTTAAAAAGAATCTTATCTTCATCTTTAACAATTTTTAAAATATTATATCCTACCTTTTCTTTTTAGTGGCTCAATGTATGTTATACTTTTAATAAAGAGAAAGCATTTAGTTTGTTTCCTATATAATGGTTGTTGTCTTATGTTTGGAGAGAGAGACATAAAAATCCACAGCTTAGGTTGCGATTGGATATGAGCGAGAATCCATTTTCGTTCCGCTGGAGAATATGTTTTGACCAAACATGCGATTGTTTATGAAAATTTTCAAAAAATATATACTATTCTATCACTTTCACTTTTTCTTTCACCAATCACATCTACACATTTTTTCATAAAAAAACTAATCATTATTACACATTATCCCACAAATTTTACTATTTATTCACTCACACATTTATAACTATCAATCACATTCAATCATTATTTTACTATTTTCAAATCAAATCAACTTTCATCATTACTTTTTCATCTCACATACAATCACACTCTCAAAATTCATCTTTTTGTTGGGTAAAATATATCTGGTGTAAGGTTTCTGTTTAGGAAAATGGCTTGGATAGTGTATAAGCAAAGTCGAGGATCAGATAGTGCGAGTCTCCCGCAAGACGAAAATGCCCCGTATACCGAGTGCTTATGGTTCTGGCGCTCGCCTCTAAGATACAACCACTTTTTACGTCTCGAGTTTACAACACTTGCAAACTCGAAACACAGCGAACAACACAAGTGTTTAGACTTTCAAGCTACAAAGGAAAGGAATGATCAATATGCTTTGTATGCAGAATGATCGGTTATTATCTGAGTATTTTCGTGTTTTATTTCATCAGTAGGGACGTTACAAATATAGGCAAGCAAGTGCCCGTACGGAAAATCGTGTCTGTAGGCTCGAAAAGGCACATTTTCACTGAATAGACACACCTGTTCAGGAGCGCACGACCCGGAGCACGGGCCGTGCGCTACTGCTGTATTTGGGGCACAAAGTCTCGGTAGGGAGCACGACCCGACCGCGCGGGCCGTGCTCCGCCCGTGCGCTACTTCGAACATTTGCGGCAGGGAGCACGACCCGACCGCACGGGCCGTGCTCCTGCCCATGCGCGGGGCCGAAACTTTCCCAGGTTGAACTCATTTAATTAATTACGAAAATTAATTAAATCTGTTTAATTAATTAAACATTTAATTTTAAAGGTTTTTGGTCCAAAAAGAATAAGGGCCTTGAAGCCCAAGCCCAAGCCCAGGCCCGGGCCGGGCCGGCCGGCTGCGCGCGAGCGCGCGCGTGTGCTTTGAACCAAACCCACAAGCATGTAGGTCCTCACCCCTTTAAAAACTTGGGTGCCCCCAAGGGCCCAAACCCATATGTACAACTTGGGATAAATAAAGTGTGCAACTTTGCCTCCTTTTTCCTATGTGGGATGGAGCATCTGTCCTCCCCCACATTTTCCATTTTCCATACCATTTATTTGTATTAAGTGGCTAACTTCTAGCATTAATTTCTCATTCACCCGGAATTGATTTTGAGAAATTCCAAATTCTATTCTCATCTACTCTCTTAGTAGAATTTTTACAAACAATTTAATTCCATTTTTCACTAATGGAAACCACTTAATTATTTGGTCAAAATCGGGTCAACACCCAATTTATCAAGAACCAAATTCCAACAATCCCCCACATGAATGAAATTAATGCATGCGTGTATGCAGATTCGCTTGAAAGTCTCGGCGAATCATTATTGCATCAGGATAGGTAGCTTGTGGCTTTGGACCTTCCTTAGTAAAATATTATCGGATTTACTGGTTGCTTAGTGACACGATGTCTTGAACTACTCAGCCGTTTGTGTAAACCGAGACAACAGTACTTACACAATAACAAGTCTAACACTTGTTGTTCTCACGTTGTATCCATTTCGGCTCTAGACCATATCTTAGATTCATAAGTGTTTCTTTTGAAGCGGCCATTACTTCTCACTTATAAAGGTGATCTCCTATTGAAGGGTATCTGCAATACTCCACCTTCGGTATAGGAATCATTAAAAGTCTTAAACTTAACCTCACCACATTCAGCAGGTTTACATACACTTGGATGTATCGAGAATGAGCTAACACATTTTCCAAGTGTTCAGCTGAACATTCATAACTTAGTTGTCCCATTGAACCAAGGTCTTGGGATCTCCAATTCACAAGGTTGGAGTTACCGCTATGAAGATTCTTTAAGTTGTGGATTTCAAACCCATTCCCCTTAACAACTTATCTGATTGATCTCGATTTATGCCTTTCGTAGCGGATCCGCAAGATTTTTCTTTGACTTTCCGTAGTCAACCGAAATAACCCCATTTCAAATCAATTGTTTATTGGTATTATGTCTACGACAAAAATGTCAGACTTACCTCTTTCCTTTCCAAGAAAAGACACCTTTAATAAATACAACATTTCTTGATTTAATGATCGTACCATCACTTATATCATAAATGCTGAATTTATTTCATTCAGCGTTCTAGTTTTTCCAAAGCACCCCCACATTTCAAGGCAATCTCTTTTATGTGGTTTGCTAAAAAGTAAAGCTCTTTCAACTTTCAACCGATATCTTGTTGAACACAAGATCATCCAATTCTTATGGCTCTTGGCCATTTTCATTTTATTTTGTTAGAACCTTGTCCCAACAATCCGGTTAGAATCTTGTTCTAATGGATTTTGAGATCTTAGTTCAAACAACTCCATCTTTTATAAGGTGTGTAACCTTTGATGTTATCACATCTTTAGTAAGACTTGATTCAACTTGTTACGGTGTCTACCTTTAGTGTTACAACACTTTCGACAACACCTCATGCAAATGTGGTTTCGGTGTTTACAACACTTTTGGCAACACCTTCTCGTTATATTTAAAAATACAACAGAAACTCCACTTTGGTGTTCCACAAAGTATGATCATACCCCACATTTTGCCGATTTCCATTCGAATCCCAGTTGTCTTCCTCAATCCGAAGTCGAACTATCAAATCCTCAAGCCCCATATCCTTACGTTTGTGCTTAAGGTATTTCTTAAAATCTTTCCACGATGGCGGCAATTTTTCGATAATCGTAGCCACTTGGAATGATTCACTCTGGGAATCATCCCTTCGAGACACTAAGTCATGAAGTATGATTTGAATTTCTTGCACTTGGCTAATCACCGTCTTGGTGTCAACCATCTTATAATCCAGAAATTTACCGACTATAAATTTCTTTGCCTAAAGCATCTTCTGTTTTATATTTCTTCTCCAAAGAGTCCAACAACTCTTTGACGCGTTTTGAACGAACCATAGACGTTGTACAAGGTATCGTCTAGTTCGTTCAAATTATAATTCGACAAAGGAAATCACTTTTATGCCAAGCATCCACAACGATTCTCCGTTCATTGTTGGATTCTTCATCACCAACGGCATGGGTTTCCTCCTTCACAAAACGAGATAGTCCCAAAGTCGTCACGTAGAACAACATCTTCATTTGCCATCTCTTGAAGTCGGCACCGAAGAACTTCGCGGTTTCTCGCCATGAGCGGGAGCAACAACCTTCCAAATCGAGTGAACGATCCTGAAGCCATCTCTTAGCGAGAAACAAAATTTTCGTCTTGCGGTTGTTGGGTAAAATATATCCGGTGTAAGGTTTGTTTTTAGGAAAATGGCTTGGATAGTGTATAAGCAAAGTCGAGGCCTATATTAGATACAGTCTCCGCAACACTAAAACGCCCCATATACCGAGTACTTACGGTTCGGCGCCGCCTCTAACATACGACGACTTTTTACGTCTCGAGTTTACAAAGACTTGCAAACTCGAAACACAACGAACAACACAAGTGTTTAGACTTTCAAGCTACAAAGGAAGGGAATGATCAATATGCTTTGTATGCGAGAATGATCGGTTATTATCCGAGTATTTTCGTGTTTTATTTCATTAGTAGGGACGTTAATAATATAGGCAAGCAAGTGCCCGCACGGAAAATCGCGTCTGTAGGCTCGAAAAGGCATATTTTCACTGAATAGACGAATCGTTCGGAGAGCGCACAACCCGGGAGCACGGGCGTGTGCCTGCCTGTGGCCGGGGCACAAAGTCTCGGCAGGGAGCACGACCCGTGCTCCCTGCGCTATCTTTCACCGAACATTTGCGGCAGGGAGCACGACCGACCGACGCACGGGTCGTGCTCCCGCCCGTGCGCTTACCGAACATTTGCGACCGGGGAGCACGACCCGACCGCACGACGGGGCCGTGCTCCCCGTCTTGTGAGCCGAAACTTTCCCAGGTTGAACTCATTTTTAATTAATTAAAATTAATTAAATCTATTTCATTAATTAGAAATTAATTAAACATTTAATTTTAAAGGTTTTGGTCCAAAAAGAATAAGGGCGCCAAGCCCAAGCCCAAGCCCACGACCGGGCCGGGCCGGCCGACGGCGGCGGCGGCGGGCAGCGTGTGTGCTTTGAACCAAACCCACAAGCATGTAGGTCCTCACCCCTTTAAAAACTTGGGTGCCCCCAAGGGCCCAAACCCATATGTCCAACTTGGGATAAATAAAGTGTGCAACTTTGCCTCATTTTTCCTATATGGGATGGAGCATCTCTCCTCCCCCACATTTTCCATTTTCCATACCATTTATTTGTATTAAGTGGCTAACTTCTAGCATTAATTTCTCATTCAATCGGTTTTGAGAAATTCCATATGCTATTCTCATCTACTCTCTTAGTAAAATTTTTATAAATAATTTAATTCTATTTTTCACTAATGGAAACCACTTAATTATTTGGTCAAAATCGGGTCAACACCCAATTTATCAAGAACCAAATTCCAACACTTTTTTCTTCCAAAACTTTTTTCACTACTATTCTCTAGCAAAATGAAAATTTTCAAAATGGAAGTATATCCAATCGCACCATTACACTTTACTTCTCTCGGCTCCTTCTTGAATTTGCTGGGTGAACAATAATTTTGCCATTTGTCTCCTGTTGAATCTTGGGGGATTATACAAATAAATCCTTAAGGACAGTGCTAATTTTCGCACGCCCCAGGAATTAATTCTTTTCGTTTTTCTTCTATTTTCGAACTTCATGAAATATTCACAACAATCTTAAGGATTTATTTTCGTAATCCCCCAAGATTCAACAGGATATTAGAACCACTACTACAAAAAATGCCATGAAAATCGCCAAATACGTGTCAGTTTCTATGAGAAACGATGCCTAAAGTGGGCCGATGGCAGTTTTGAAAATAAAGCAAAGTCTTTAGGAGTCGGTTGTTGATGTAAAACCGACGAATATAAACTTTTTTATTTTTTTTAATTAAATTAAAAATATTACGTGTCGGTTTATCAACAAGGACCGATGCGCAAACGTAACTTTAGGTGTCGGTTTCTTATTAAGAACCGACACTTAAAGGTTTTTATTTTTAAATTAATTTAATAAGCTAAATTACCCTGCTGCTAGCCCTAACTCCCTCATTTCACTTCACCAAAAAACCAGTCGCGCGCCCCTTCCATCCTTCATCTCAAGCAGTCGCGAGGTCCCACTGTTGCACCTCTGAAGCCGCCGCCATATATTTGTGAGCCTAACTATTCAGTCATACACTGATACACACATACACACGCACTAATTATTCGGTCATCTGCTTCTCCTTTTCCGTGTAATTTGAAAGGCAATTAAAATGAGTAAGCTCTCTTCCCCATCCTTTGATCTCCATATTTGTCTATATATCCATATAGTTTCGATTAGATCGACATTTTCGACGTTTTAGAGGTATTTTTATCAGAATCGCGTAGGTTTAACTGTAAAAACTGATGGTTTGTTGACTAACAATGATTATTGAGCTGCTAATTGTTGCTTTTCAATTCGATATTGAAGTTTTATTTGTCATTTACTTTTTCTATTTAAAATTAGGATTTGGAAAATTCAACAAATTTATCACGCAATTTGCTCGCCAAAACATTTTGAATGAGAATTCGCTCGCAGCCTCTGATTTTAAGGTACTGTTATTCAGATTTGTTGAATTAATTTCATTATTTGTCTATCAGATTGCAATCAGAGTGCGATTGTATTTTATTTCTGTAGTTCGTATTCAAGTTAATTTAACCTCGGAAATAGTATATTTTGAATAAAGTGGGGAGCTGTTTTTCCTGGTAATATATTCAAAATGTAACTTTAATAAAGAAGTGAATGGCATGAGTGTCAGAAAGGATGATTAATTTTGTAACAAAATGTTCTCGTTAATTTCTTGTTATTAATAATCTGTTATTGATGGATAATTTCGATAAGTCAAGGCAGAAAAAAATGGTACTTCAAATTTGATAAGTCTTGGTTGGCACTGCATATTATTTTCAGTTTCTTTTTAGTCTATTCCGACCTACGAAGATAGATGGATTGTCCAGAATAGTAGCATAGGATCCATGATCTCTATATTAGATATCGGAAGTTGAGCTATCAAAATTGAGTAGAAGTAATTAGTTAGGCTCACAAATGTATGATTGGTTTTTAATTGTTTAATATTTACATGAACTTTTAGTGAGTGTTGTTGTTAATTGTCGGTTTGTACAATTTTTTACGAAGCAAATTCAAGCCAGGATGTACTCTGGTTTAGAATTCTGAAATCCTGATGCTGCCAGTTTTCAGTAGTCTTGATATTCAGTTCTAGTTTTCGTATTTTCATCCCATTTTGGGATGATAGCTAATATATTTCATCTCTGTGTTAGTATCACTTAAAATTGTTGGTGAAGCACTGCACAGCTTGAAAGCTTTAAGATGGTATTATATGAAAATTCCCGTTGCACTTTTCTTATTTACTGGGAAATTCTTGTCATCATTGTCACCTGTGATCTGCTAGTATGCTGTGTTGTTGAATTCTTTTGACTTGAAGATTGATCTGATTCTTCTGGTTTTATGTTTAGTAGCAAGAAGATGATCTTTACACAGAGCGCTCAATGACCTTTAATTGCTAGCAGATGGAAGCAAAAGGTTTGATTTGGGTTTAATCTTGGCAGAAGCATATTGGGCGCTCGGATGATCTGCAAGCTGCAGTGCAGGGTGGTCAACTGCAAAACCTTCTAAATAAAGCTTGATTAATTTGGTAAACTAAGAGCTTTTGCAGCTAACCTTACAAATGTTAATTCCTTAAATGGAGGTTGTGATCCATATGAATCAGAATTCATTGGAGACTTTATTCTCGACTAAAAATATGTTAATTTCATGGCAAATGGAATTTGAGATAGCAAGACACATGCTAATCTATATTTTTAGATAGGTTAGCAGTTGTGATTTGGCAGTGAGCATAAATGAGAGGTGGTCTGCATAGTCTGAATCTTATAGTGAATATTCTTTTAGTGCATGTTTCATAGACCTTTGTTTTAAGGGGGTCTTGAATAAACCAAGGTGCTTGACATTAGGTGTGTTTGAAAAGGCCCCATTCTATAGATCTTTATGATGTCATGTTTGCATTTAAATTCTGAATTTATGAGGTTTTTTCTGCAATGTGTTTTCTAGAATATTCATCATATGTATATCTATTTTCTCATATGTTCAATTTGTTACAACATGTGTTTGAAAAGTGACTAATTAACGTGTTTCCTCCTATGCAGAGTTGAGCCAAGAGAAGTCTAAGCTAAGAGAAGTCTAAGCTAAAAGAAGCATTACGAAAAGTATGTGGGATATTAATGTTAGTAATTTATTAAATATATATTATTCCGATCACTAGGCTAAATATATATAATTTGTAGTGTCCTCAACAACCGGGAGGCAGTGAGTGTGGATATTATGTTATGAGATATATGTGGAAAATATGCACTCAAATGTTCGATGCCGATTCTTTAGATAAGGTAAGTAAAAATTAATATATAGTAGCTTACTAAGTGATTTTAACTATAAATTTCTAATTTCTTTAAATGATATACTTAAAAGTTCTTATGAATCTTTGTAGAACTCATTTAGAAATGAACCGTACTCACAAGAGAAAATTGACGAGATTCGCAAAATATGGGCGCAATATTTTATTGAAGATTGTGTGTAAGTTATTGATTTGTTGGTTTTTTTCATTAAAAAATATTTCTATATAAATGGTTATATTTATATCTTTCTTCTTCCTTACTTATAACTTTTTGGATTGTTTTGTTGTTTGCGGTTCTTGTAGTTGATGGCGTTGAGGAGGGACAATGTGCAACGTAGTTGATTGCGTTGAGGAGGGACGACGTGTAACAATGGTTCAAAGTTAATCCTTTCATATGTGGATTGGATTTTGGTTAAGCCAGATTGAAAACTGAATGAGCTTTCTCTATGTTTTTGACATCTTTGGATAGTGTCTAAAAATGGGTTATTTTGTTGAATTGTTTGATGTTGTTTTTTGTTTATGGCATGTTGGATTTTCTGTGTATATTGAGTTTAGATATTGCGCATGGAAGGGTACAAAATTACTATTACAATTGTATTTAAAAAAAATGGTAATAGTGTCGGTTGCTAGAAACAACCGATGCCTACTTAGAGAACTTTGTGTCGGTTGTAACTGAAAACCGATGCCTATTGTCTACTAAAGATGTCGGTTGTTTTGAGAAACCGACACTTATTGTAAACAATACGCATCGGTTACAACCGCCACCAAAAACTCGGAGTATTAGTGTCACCGCCTGCGTGTCGCTTCAGAAACCGATGCGTATTGTTGTTTACAACCGATACGAATGACCAATTCTGTACTAGTGAACGACAATGTTTCATTTGAAACCCAACAAAAGAAAATGAAGTAAAAAAAATGCAGGAGATTTTTTGGTTCATCTTCCTCATTGGTCTGCAAAAATGAGGTATTTAATAAGCCTCAACCCAACCAAAATTAACATAAAATAAGGGAGCACTCACTAAAAAGTACAACCCATTATCTTGGGTTTACTGGCTCAAGGAGTAGGATAAATAGTTAAACTAAGAAGAAAAGTTAAGGAATAAAATACAAGTTGTATAAGGAATCCTAGACAAAGTTAAATAAAACTAAAATTATTTGAGGTGTGATTGAAAATCTTTTAAAACACTCATCTTATACAACAATCCCCCAATTGTTGGGAATATTTGTTGAAGTTCGAAGATAGAAGAAAAATAAAAAAATTACTTCATGAGGCGTGCGAAAATTAGCACTGTCCTTAAGGATTTATTTGCATAATCCCCCCAGGATTCAACATGAGACACATAACAAAATTATTGTTCACCCAACAAAATCAAGAAGGAGCATATAGAAGTAAAGTTTAAGCTGTGAATTTTTATGTGCATCTCTCCAAACATAAGACAACAATATTATATAGGAAGCAACTAAAGGCAACTAAAGACTTCTTCTTTTTTAAAAGGATAGCATATATTGAGTCACTAAAAAGGTAACATATGGTATTTTAAAATTTTGATAAAGATGGAAGATAAGATTCTTTTCAAGTGGAGTTTGAAGTGACAAAATTAATTATATCTTTTAAAACATCTATTATAGACAACAACCCCCACATGTTTTAAAAGATAAAATAGAATGATTTGCTCGGTAACTAAAATGAGTGTAGAATGTTTCGAATCTGGTGTCTTTTGAACTATGAACCAAACCTAGACTGAAAAGATTTAAAGTACAGAGTTTTGGTGAAGCTTGTAGCATCTATGAACCAATAACTCTTTATTGTAAGTTAAAATCTTATCAGTCACATTACACCCTCTCAAAATTTTGTCGTTCAATGCGGTTTTGCGCTTATAGGCCATGCGCATGCCTGGTATTCATAAGTGCTCTAGAGACATGCCAAAGTCTCATAGGAGCGACCCCACTCCACACTCATATAGGTGAATTTCATCAAGTATATTTTGCAAGTAATATACCACCCTTAAGGGATATGAAATTCATTAAGAGTTTATCAACTCATCCCTCATACTTGCATTCAAGCACTTCGATCACACCATAGGAATGGGCAATCAATTATTGTGCTAGCAGAATTAACAAGTGACTTGTTATTACCTATATGAACCTCATTCATGGGATCTCCAATCATAGAGGTTAGGTTTCGATCACTGTTAATTTCTTAAATTGGCTAAAGTCTCATTCCCCTCGATGTTTCAGTAATTAATTTTCTTCTCAAAAGTTTAGTCAGATGATTGGCCAAATTCTCTTCTGACTTCACATAATCAATGGATATTACTCCATCTTTTAACAATTGTTTGATCAAACCACATCTCAGACGAGTATGTCTGTTTTTATCATTTTTTATTCTTCTCAATTTGCAATTGTTGTTTGACAATTGCAATGCATAAACATTGAAGGTGTTGGTTTTGAATACAACATAACATCATGCTAAGAAATTTCTCAATCTCTCAGCCTCATTGTCAGTTTAACTCCAAGGCAACAAACACAAACTCCATAGTAGATTTAGCTATGCTAGTTTGTTTAGTTGACTTCCAAATAATTTCACCCCCACCAAAGGTGAATATATATATAACCACTAACGGATTTTATCTTATTTGAATCAGAGATTCAATTATCATCACCAATCACTCTAATACATAGTGAAATCCACTATAAAGAATACCATAATTCACGGTACCTCGCAAGTATTTCATTAGTCTAACTAAAACAGTTCAATGTCACGATTGGGATTATATGTATATATGCTCAATTGATACACAACACAAGTTATGTTAATGTGAAAAATTCATCAAATGCAACAGACTCCCAATAATCCGTGCATACTCAAATTGAGCCACAAGATCAACAAGATTTTCATAAGAAGTACTCACAAATTTGACATTGAAATGTCCAAACTTCTTAACTCACAGTTTTGACATAGAAATGTAATTCTTAAGAAGTTTCTCAACATAATGTTCTTGAGTTAACATTATGATATCATCATTTCTTATGCTTTTGACACTCAATATTACACTTGTTTCGCCCACATATCCCTCACGTCAAATTTATAAGCAAGTAACTCTTTAGTATTATTAAATAAAGCTTAGTATCAAACTTGAGCATGCAATCCGCATATAACAAATCATTACATACTCATGATCACCAAGTTTTATATAATCACATCTATTTACTTCAACAAAAGTAAAATCAACAAACAATAAAATTTTGATTTGGCACCCCCACATTTTTAAATATTTAAGGCTAGGGATATATCAATATCTTAATGAGCTCCCTATTAGCGCAAAACTGTATTGAACGACAAAATTTTGAGAGGGTGTAATGTGACTGGTAAGATTTTAACTTACAATAAAGAGTTCTTGGTTCATAGATACTACAAGCTTCACCAAAATTCTGTACGTTAAATCTTATCCTTTTAGGTATGGTTTGTAGTCCAAAAGACACCAGATTCGATGCATTTTACACTCGTTTTTTGTTACCCAGCAAATTATTCCATTCTTTATAAATCTTTTAAAACATGTAGGGGATTATTGTAAAAATAGATGTTTTAAAAGATATAATTAATTTTGCCACTTCAAAACTCCACTTAAAAAGAATCTTATCTTCATCTTTATCAATTTTAAAAAATAGTATATCCCACCATTTCATATTAGTGGCTCAATGTATGCTATCCTTTTAATAAAGAGAAAGCCTTTACGACATGATTGGTATGAATGAATGGAATTAGGTTGGAATGGAATAACATTAGGAATGGAATGATGTAGTATTACTATTCCTATGATTGGTATGTACAAGGAATGGAGGAACGAATGGATGACGATTTCTTACTTGATTTAAATATCTTGATTAGTAATTATAAATGAATGATAGTAATTGAGAAAAATAATTTTAAAGTATCAAATTCTCTTAAATAAAATTTTATTAAATATGTTATTCGTAAATTGATATAAAATTTTAATGTGTGCTAATATATATATATATATATATATATATATATGTATATATATAGATTTATATCTATGATATCAAAAATATTTTATATAATATTTTTCAGGGATAATTACAAAAATACCCCTGAGATTTGGGCTAATTACAAAAAAATCCAGAGATGTTTTAAAATTACAAAAAATCCCATCAGGTTTGATTATGTGTTAAATTTAAGGGGGTAACTACAATATTCTTATAAATATCAGGAGGGTTTTGATATTTTTTTGCTTATGAAGGGAAAAAATGTAAGACAGAATCAAACCTCTAGGGTTTTTTTGTAATTTTAAAAAATCAGGGGGTTTTATGTAATTATCCCAAACCTCAGGAATATTTTGTAATTATCTCTATTTTTTATAAGAAAATATAGAAATCAACAAAAGAATTCTATATCAAAATTTTGATTTAACTATTGAATATTGATAGAAATTGACTATGATTTATTAAAATATTAAATATAACTCATATTTAAATTATAAATATTTTTTTATTTATAACACTACTTTTCGAAAATATAGATTATATCCAACATTTTTAGTAATTTATAGAAAGATAATTTTATTAAAAATAAAATTTGAGTCATTCTTGATGATTGTGAATAGCTAAACCCATGGGGAAGAGGAGGAATGGTCATTCCCTTACTTTTGGGAATAGGGATTCCCATGGGAATGAGTATTCTCATTACTAAAGCATATCAAGCATGTGAATGAGAATGAAACAAGGAATGCTCATTCCATTCCTACTCATTCTCACATACCAATCATGCTGTTAGTTTGCTTCCTATATAATGGTTGTTGTCTTATGTTTCGAGAGAGAGACATAAAAATTCATAGCTTACACTTTACTTCTCTCGGCTCCTCCTTGAATTTGCTGGGTGAACAATAATTTTGTCATGTGTCTCCTATTGAATCCTGGGGAATTATACAAATAAATCCTTAAGTATAGTGCTAATTTTCGCACGTCTCAGGAATTAATTCTTTTCGTTTTTCTTCTATTTTCGAACTTCATGAAATATTCACAACAAAAACTACCCCAGAAGTTTGGGGTAATTATAAAAAAAACAAGAGAGTTTTGAAAATTACAAAAAATCGATTTGATTTTGTATTGCAAAAACATTTCAAACACCCCTTTTACATTTGTGAAATATTACAGTTAATCTCCTTATATTTAAGGCAAAATCAAACCTCAGAGTTTTTTTTTTTTTTTGTAATTATAAAACTTCTCTGGGTCTTTTTATAATTACCCCAACCTCAAGGGTAGTTTTTGTAATTATCCCTAGTATTAATTCAGGAGAGCATAAAAAAATGTCTAATGCCAATTAACCAGCATTTGTGTAAACCAACAGAGAACTTGAGCAGCAAACCATTACTATCCAATACACAATAACCATTACCAGTATATAAACAAAAAGTATGCAACAATTTTATCCTAATCCCAGAGTAGATCAATTTACAATATCAAGAAAAAAAAATCCAAAACACGTGAGATTAATCTGTTAATCTATCTCATAACAAAGCTCCCTGCTTCACATTTGAAAGACACTGTCATCATTCTTGAATTGTACACGAGCAATTAGTTTTATCACAGTCGAAAGCGTAGAAAAAGGAAAGCAGACGAACCTTGTGAGGCAAGTCGTTTCTTTAACGTGCACCAACGACAACTTGTGACCCCGTCAACCTAGCCAACGCCACAAACGACATCCCTCCAACAACATTGTTCAAGCACCTCAAAACCACCACCGATGTCTTAAAAACGTACTCAGGAAACAACGCCTTCGCTAACAAAAACTCAATTCCATTCAACGTTTGGTATCTCAAATTGCTGCTAATCCCCAACTGAACCGCCCAAGTGGCGGCATTTAAAACCGTGGGAGGAGGCTTGTTTGGTGTCTCGAAATTAGGATCCATCTTTTTCCTCATTACGATCAATCCATTCGAAATAGCAGTCCCCACAAGTCCAGCTAAAAATCCAACGGCAGCGAATAAAACGCCTTTGTAAACAAATGTACCAAGCCTACTCAACAAACTATAAGGCCCTGGCTCAAACATATGGCTTGTAGGAGAATTAGCAAAAATGAAAGGCAATGATTGGCTTGAAGAAGACAAAGTTGGGGCTAAGATGTACATTAGTAAAAAATTCAAAATTGAACCAACGACAAGCGTGGAGAAGACAAAATCGAGCTCGTTGAGACCGAAATTGGGACGAGACGACATGTCTCCGAGTAGACAAGAGCTTAGACCGACTATCTCTTCCATTAGGACCTTGAAAGGGAATTGTGGATCAACGGCAACCCTCGATCTCCATCCGTTTAATAAAGCCCCAATAAGTCCGAATCCAACGGTTGAGGAGTCGGATGAATCCGAGTCCCCTCCACCACCGCTCCACCCTCCATTGCCGCCATCACCACCACCATTTCCGGTTGCACCACCGCCACTGGCGCAAGGTATGTGAAATTTGGTCACAAAATTAGGGCTCAATAATTTAGTTTTACTGCATTTTGATTTGGGGGATAAAAGTGTATTTGAGATAAAATTGGGGCTAAATTTTATGGTAAGGAAATAGTGACTGGCGAATGGAGAGCAGCAAAACTGAGCCATCGTCGTCGCCATGGATAACCCTTAAAAAAAATAGAAAATATTACTTGTCTACCTAATGCAATTCTGAAAATAATGAAAACAGGAACTAAACAATAAAACCAAAACAAAATCATTAAAAAGAAATACAAGCCCACAATTTAACATATAAAGACGAGAACATCAAGAATATAAATTCGGATAATAACAAGTTGAGATAAAGAATTCATTCATTTATAACAATATTGCAGACTTTATTACACAAAGAGAAACCAATTAAAACAAACAGCAAAACAGTTGGGATTACAGAAAGGATAATATCGTACTAGTATCTCAGAGAATGGATTCATAGGCGAACAAAACGGATGAAAACAATGAAGATTGAAGAAACACTATAACAAATAAAGAATGGAAGTACTCTAACAAGAAATGAAGAAAATGAAGAAATGAGAAGCAAAGAAAAAAGAGGGAACCTGGGCTGGAGTTGAAGGTGAGCAAGCTGCCTCACTGCTTCGGACAGAAAATCCAAAATAAAAAGTGGGATATTTTACAAATAAAAAATAAATAAAAATCCCAAGGTTTGGGATTTTTTTTTAAAAAAAAAATAGAGAATTTCGAATTTTAATATAACTCCCCGAGGTTTTCCGTGAGTTTTTGTCCCGTCTTAGAAGTTAGGGCCTTAGTGGGATATGGCCATATGGGATGTTTGAAATGTTTTATTTATTTATTAAGGGGACATCTGTACTTTAAAAAAGCAAAGGAAAATTTTGTTGGTATTAGAATTTTGCACCCTAGAAATAAGCTCGTTTTGACACTAAATTTGTAAATTTGTTTTGCTGAGTCTCCTGTGAGACTATTTCACGGTTCAAAATTTGTAAATTTTGCACCCTAGAAAGATTTGTTTGTAAATTATTTATAGGTTTCTAGGTGTCCTTTCATACTTTCGTGCCTTTTGATTTTTATTGATTTAGACCATTGAATCCCATAATTCACATTTCTTCAAGCTAGATTCATTTATATTCAAATACATCGTATGAATTTGATGTTTAATTAGTAATTAACTTCGTATTAGGGTCTTCAAATTGGATCTTTTCGGTAATTGACCTGAAAAACATGTCAGGCTAGTTGGGATTGGACCTAGCTAAGACCATGTGATGCTTAAAATAAGTCGAGTCTTAGGGTCTAGAAAGGGATTGAATAAAGAAATATAAGTAAAAAGTTGTTACCTAGATTCCTAGCACATGTGAAGATTCTAAATGTGTCAAGTGTTTTGATCAGGGAGTTCCTATTGTATGATAAGAAGATCAACGATTCTTCTATCGGGTCCTCCCCTTTCCCATCAGCGAGTTGAGTTTAGATGTGCATCTTTTGTTCGTTAATCTTGTTGTCTTGAATATGGGTTTCAATAATGTCAATAGAGATAGATTTGTCTTTTCCGTTATTAGTATTCATTACCTGGCTATATTCATATTTGAATACATCATATGTATTCGTTTCGCCTAAATCCAGTCATATTTAAATACATCATATGTATTAAACTATTTATACACATTTTCTATATTTGTTAATAGACACCTTTTGAACCATAAATACTTTTCATGAAGTAGGATAGATATAGAAGTTGTTGTTCTTGATACTGATATTTCTTTAGTCTCCCCACGACATAGTGACCATCTATGGATCGAATCAAACTTTCTAATAGTGGTCAATACTATCTCCAAGGAGCTCTCTGGATATTGGTCATTGCAGAACCAATTCGTGCGCATGAGAAACTCACTTCTAAAGGACTTCTGGATTTCTCATATTCATAGAGAGGCCAATCAAGCTACTGAACTCCTAGCAAACCTGGGTTTCCTTTCTCAAACCTTAACAATTTTACTAGGGATGACAAATTTCACGCGGGGAACCATCCCTGTTGGTACCCAAGCAATATGGACAAAAAATCTCCGATTAATTCGGGATTGGGACTGGGATGGTGATTCCCCGCTTCTCTAGAACCGGGGATAGGACAGGAACAATATTTATATCTCACGTCCCATCCCCGTCCCCATTTAGATAAAACGGGGATTCTCCGTCCCCATCCCCGAAATATATATATATAGGGGTTGGTTCTGGTGAGACCATTTCCTGCGGTGAGACCGTAAGAACTGATCTGGACTGTTATAATAAATCAATAGAAGGTTGAGATTATAACATTAAATATAATAGAAAAAATTTGAATAGTAACTATCCAAGGGTAAAATTGGTCATAACAAAAATTAGCAAATCAAGTAACTGTCGTCTATCTCCTTAAAAATAGGGAATGAATATTTCACCATAATTAAGCTCCTTAAAAAATGCATAAAAATCTGCCCCACATCTCCATTTTTCACATTCGTCATCATCAACTTAAAAATCTTAAGAAAAACAAGAAAAAAAAAACGCTAAATTCTGGTCCGATTTGAACTTGCTGATTGACTTCCTGCAATACATAATCTGAATTCATCAATTATTTACTTATTTAGTGGTTAAATAACTAATTTTCAAATATTTCAACTACACCCGTTGAATGAACTATGGCAATTACATAAATGTTCTTTTTAATGTATATTTTGTATTTTCATCTAGTATATTAAGAGCTATTTTGTTGCATATTTTAATCTATGGGTAACAAATACGATGTGGTAAAGAATATGGTAGTATATAAATAGAGCTTGTTTGTTGCATACATGTTCTATTGAATTAAATGTCTGCCTTGATTCTCAATTATGCATCGATCATTAACTATATATGCAATAATCTGGGCATATATATGCATATTTAGCAGGCTTTTTTTTTTCTTTTTTTCTTCATCAATGAGAAATACGATCAATATACTATTTGTGATATGGTTCAATACATTATATTGTATAAATTGAACATTTATGCAGCATATATAAGAAAATTTGTGCATGACAATATTAGACACATTGCATATCTAAATATACAACAATAATCGTCATACAATATTCATTCTTATGCAATATTAATAACCTAATAATACAACAAATAAAGAGTAACTAATCAGGCCAACAACTTCCCATAAACCTTTATAAAAAATAACATAAAAAAGTGCTTTTTTTCGGACATACGGTGACTAAATACATTCGTAAATCTCTAGTTGTCCACCATATTCATGTTCCAAAACTCCGGTCATATTGAAAGTTGTCTCTTCACATTTTACTCTTAGCCATTTTGCCGACTTCACAATCGTATTTAGCACCCAAAAAAGCATGTTATAATGCACATTAAAATACATTCGTAAATACAAATCAAATCACTAACAAAATCTAGCTATAATAAAAAATGACCGCATCAAAGAAGCAAAAAAACAATCCTAAGTATGCAACAAAAACATTCAAACTATACAACATAACTATATTGAAAAATCAACATAAAAACATTTCTAAATATGCAACAGAAACAAACCTAAATATGCAACAAAAACATTATATCTATACATCATAACTGTATTGAAAAATCAACACAAATCTAGCTATACATCATAACTGTATTGAAGTCAGTATACAAATCAAATCACTAACAAAATCTAGCTATACACCATAATTGTATTGAAATCAGTATACAAATCAAATCAATAACAAAACTAAGCATGCAACAATAACATTCTATATATACAGTTCATATGTCTCATAAACATGGAGACCGTGGCCCTGAAAAAGGATGCATATATAAGTCAATAATGGTGTATATATAGTTCATGTTTGATGCATGGCTCATAAACATAACAATGACAACCAAAAAATACTTAACATGTAAAAACATTAAAAAAGTATTATCTATGCACTGAACATGGCCTATATATACATTAACCTATTCTCATTATATTGAAAACCTCTCACAACAGAAACAATGAATTAAGGACAAAAATGTTTGAAAAATGATGCGCAAATACATTCATCTTATCGCATACATATTGAATAATATATGCATCACTAATTCCCACGTTAAAGACTAATAAATTTCATTTAAAGAAAAAAACCAATTCAAAGAATTCTAAAAAATCTGGAACCACAAACCAAATTCAAGATGACACATAAAAAAAATAAAAATAAAAATTCATTTTGATTTTTCAAAATTCAAAAACAACTACTCTGAAAAACACAAAACGACTGTAATCAACCATCACCATATCAATTTCCCTACAACGCCATCACTGAACAATCTCAAACAAAAAAAAAGGCACAAGTACAAACAAACTAAAAAATTTAACGGAAGACCAAAAAAAAAGTGCAAAAAATTTCAAAACAAAAAATACATGAACCTAGAACGAAAAATAGAAGAAAACGAAAAAAAATACAAGCAACCAGTAATGAAAAATCGAAAATAAAAACATATCTAAAAACATTTACCTATACAAAAATTGAAACTAAAAAACATCCTGAAAATATTCACCTATACAAAAATCAAAACTAAAAAACATACATGTACACCGGAAATTGGGACGGATTTTTTCACGGCCTACTGCAAAAAATCCTCTTCTTCTTCTCTTCCAAACTCCTCAAATGACGATGGAAATCTGAAAAAATGAAAACAAAATTTAGTTTTGTTTTTCGAAAACAAATGCAAACTTGAATAGAAAAAAATTAAGAAAAAAAAAGGAGAAGACATTGCATAACATTCTTCACTTTCTTTGTCTTTTTCTTTGCATATGAGAAGTTAGAAGGGTGTTATAATCGTGTTATCGGTTTTAAGAATAATTCATTTCCCATAAAATCGGGCACATCAAAGATCTTCAAATCTCTCTCTAGGAATTAAAGGTAAATTAATATCTATCCTTATTTAATAATAAGGCGATATGTATTTTTACCACTATAACCTTGTAATGATTTTTTATCATTAAAAATACCTTAAAAAATGGATTAATCTAAGCCATTCAAAAATAAGAATGAACGTGCAGATCAATCCCTACGGTCTCACCCAAATACATATATATATATATATATCCCTTTTCAGTGAGACGTATGGATTGATCACATCAATCCACAATAACTAATCAATGGCTCTGGTTGCAAATACAATTACAACATTTACTAATTATTTTAAACATAAAAAGGGTAAAATAGTAAACATCAATATGGTGTAACAATCTTCCATTATAACCGCTCCCACGCAAGGCAATAATCTTGGAAGATATTCAAATCCCGTTCTATAACAGATAAATCACACAGAATCAGCATATTTATCTCTCTCATGCCTGCAAACAGAAAAAGAAAACAAAATATATAGCAGAAGAACGTAATTACGACATGAACACCAACAAAATCAATATACACGGCAAAATTTGGATCAGAGTTTAATAAAAAAACAATGGATGAAACCCAGAAATATAGAGAGCTCGAATCTGGTACGTAAAATTAGAATCGAAAAAGAAGCAATATTAATTCGTATTGAATTTTGATGCATATTATCAAGATTACATTATACTTGAGTTTTCTTCAAATCGTGAATACACCTATCTACAATCATATTCTTTTTTTAACCAATATGCGTTCATTATGGATTATAAAATAAAATAATGTATAGTTAGTGTATATGTGATGCATTCAATAAAACCGATGCATATTTATTTTATTTGCAACATGTGGTCATAAGGATTAGTGACAGATTACAATTATAATTTTGATGCATTGTTAGTATATATTTGATGCATAAGTGAATAATAATGATGCATGTTTAGTTTAATTTGCAACTTGTGCACATTTGGAGGAGTGGCAAAAATACATTTGTAATTTTGATGCATATATTGTTTATATATGGTGCATAATTATTTAAATACTGGTGCATATACACATATTATGTATGATTTGAAAACTTTGACATATTTGAAAATACTAATTTAATGCATGTACACAGTTCATACACATACATCAACGTGATTATGGTAATTGAAAGTGTTAGTTTAATGCTTTTGTTATGGTAATTAAAAATGTTAGTTTAATGCTTTTGTTACTTTAATAAATAAATATTTGTAGAAAAACACTTACCAAACCAATTGCATATATGATGTATATTTACAATAATAATGATGTCATTTTCTTGTAATTGAACGTCGTATACAAATATAAATAACATCATATGATTGCTACATTTGTAATGCATGTATTATAAATGTATCATATTTTACAAATTTAGAAATTCATTTCACCAATTGAACCTTCTCAAAGCTGTTTGTTTCTTTTTAAGAACCAAAAAGATTTGTGCCAAAATAACGAGATGCAAAGAAGAACAAAAGACCTTGGACACATAAAGGATCTTGCAGTACCATTTATGCATCTCCCTGACCAAATCCACCCACATTAGGATTGCTCGTTAATGGTTGATCAAATTTGATTAAGAATGATTATGATGCATATTTACACTAATAGACTATACCATATTCTAATCAAAATGAATACTGAAATATTTTGTGTATAATTAATACAAATTAGCATGCAAAAAAGATGCATACTTATGTTAATTATGTTGCAATGTTATGCTTATATAATGCACATTTACTTGAAACGGATCGACATAATGAAGTACAAGAACAAAGGTAGCGGGAGCCCAATAAAAAACAGGACACAAAGTCAGAAAAAAAAAGCAATACGTGCAAGCACTAAGCTAAAATGAAAATGCGGAACCTGCAGCAAATTTGCATCACCCAACCGTCGGACATGTTCCAATCCATCAACCAAATGATCATCTTTTTTCCCGTACTGCTTCACATTAATACTTTTCGTACTCGATGACTGTACAATCAAATTTTGATCATGATTTGCTATAATCGATTACATAATATTAACGTTATCAATGCACCACTATAGTCTAAATATGCACTACAATGTCGCTAAATTTACTTCAAAACACAGAAATGCATTAAAAAATATATAAGTGCATCACGACAAGACTAACAATGCACAAAAATATATTAACTATGCATACCTATTAACCAAAACAGTGCACCGCGGCTTGATTAAGTGTGTGCATTAATCTCATTAATCGTGCATCAAATGTGATGTAAGTGTCTACTGGTATACTATTAACATAGTCTAAGTGCATCACTTAAATTATAAAAATGCACAAAACCCCCTATTAACTATATACTAGAACAACAACACTGCTAAAATTAAAACATAACACAAAAGTATTGTAAGGGAAAACGAACATGCTTAAATTCATTTGGACCATTAATAGCATATAAAAAAGCCATTGATATAACAAAAAGATACATCAACATTCTATGTAAAAGTTACACTAGATTAACAAGACCCAAACCTAAAGCAAACATTCTAAGCAGTTTTCATGTACCCCATCATCCCATAAAAATCCAAAAACTAACACTATGCTTTCTTCTTCCCAGTAAAACAATTCTTGGCTGAAGCTAGAACACTCTCCATTTCCTCATTCAAATCATCAACTATAATTGCATGACAATACAGGGTCCTGATGCGTGTGAATAGCCTTGTCAAAACCAGCATTCCACTTCTTCAACGCTCCACCCATGTAGATCTCCATATGCCGCATCACATAGACTCCACAATAAAATTTGTCTCAGAATCCTCCCACAACATCGCAAGCCTAACGGTGGAACACTTCTCTACAGCGTGCGCCTAAGTGGAACATTTCTTTACATCTGCATATAGGCTATAAGAATGTTAAGTATGCACCAAACAAAAACTAATTATGCACCATATCCTATCTATCATTACATCAAAAATCACTCACATACTTATGATTGACTACATCATTCGTGCACCAAACGTAAACTAAAAATGCATCATAATATACAAAACTATACATCAAAACTCTGCTAAATGTATACCTCACAAAAATTACACCATTTGCAGAAATATATTGCGTAACAAATATATTTTCTATACATCAATGCGCAACTAAAATAGCATCAGTTATACAATAAATATGCATTCATTCTTCAGAACGCTGAAAAATCAACAATACACACATAAACCCAAAACATTGTGCACCATACCATAAATAAAATTGCATCGTTAAACATAATTTGTGCACCAGAAAAAATCCCATAAAAAACAGTCAGAAAAAAAAATCAAGCTCAACATCTTACAAGAAATAGGTTAAACAAAACAATACATGCCATTAGCAGGAAAAATTCAACACAAAAATTACAAACCCTAGACTCTAAAAAAAAAATTATACACTTGGGAGATATTTATATAATCATAAATAACATAAACAACTGTGCACAAAAGTACCAAAAAACAGAACAACAAAAAAAATGCACAAATTATGAAAGTTGAAATACTTACTTGAATATTTTTTGAAGAAGAACACACAATACACGAACACAAATAAAGATCCCCGGTTCACCACCTTTGAAAAAACCGCGAGCAAGAAGGAAGATGAATTTTCTATACAGTATCAGAAACTCATAGAGAGAACACAAGATATGTTTGAAATAGAAAGATGGAAAAAAAGTGGAAATAAAATCCTTAATCAATCCCTATAAAATCAGTTTATGTAAATAGTTACCAAAATTAAACAAAAACTTCCTTCTTTAAATAACCAAAGTACCCTTACCAGGAAAAAAATAAAAAACAAATGGTCAAAAAGTCGAAAAAATTATTAGCCTTGGATTCTGTAAATAAAAGGCTGGGACTAATCCACACTGTCTTACGCAAAGAGCCTTGCCACATTTAATCCAATACCTATATATATAATATTAATTCTATTTATTATATTTTATTTTATTAATTTTAAAACTAAAACCTAAGTATTTATAACTTTAATTGTTCTCATTGTTTTTTATATATTGATTTATGTTATATTAAATATTTCAAGTAATTCATTTTACTGATTCCTGGTGGGGACCTCGTTCCCTAAACGGGGATTCCCTATCCCCGTCCCAGATACCCAAAGCGGGTAATGGTATGTGGATGGTATTTGAGATCGGATTTGAGGACGGGAATGATATTGAACATTGTCTTCCCTAAGTTTTCCAACCAACTAATCCGCCTCAGCATGTTCGTGGAACTAATAGAGTTGATGAACTATGATTGTCTTAATTTAGAATAGTTAGAACAATAAGATAACTTAATTTTTGAGTATATTTCTCTTGTACTACAATGATGTTGTATAACCTCCATGTATCATGATTGTACACTTCGCATTCTAATATACAGGTTGGGGTCCTGGGGACCATGCCTAATCCCTTCACCCTTCATTAGGGCGGTTTATACCAAAAAAAAATGAAGTTGGATATATCCATTGAAGCTTGAAGCTTTTCATTGAGACTTTTTTTCAATTCACCCAATCTATTCCAACAATACATGCATTCTTTATTGTATGAAAAATTGGGATCAATTTTAAATAGCTTCTAAGTTTCTATTGTTAGAAACCGAAATCATAAAAGGGCATGCTTTAATTCACAAAGAATTCACAAAAGTATGCTTCAACAGATCTACCATGATAATTCGAGAAATTAATTTGAATCCCGAAAGCGTAGCTGAATCCATTAGAGTTTGAGAAATCTGGTTTTTGGTTTGGTCTTCCAGAAGAGCGGTTCTACCTTGAGATTTATGTACCACGTTATATAAGGGAAATAGACTTTTTCTGCTTTTTTAAGAACCGCCGTAAATGGGGACCATAACCGTTATGGATAAGTATCCCCTTTATTTTCTATTTGGTCCCTGAACAAAAATAAATATCTTCTAATAGTATCTAAATATTTAATCCCATGACAATTTGATACTCTTTTAATCTAAAAATTAAAACTTTAGTAGATCACTTTAATTGGATTATACCGTAAGACAGTTATGCACATTTAATTAATATATGTTAGTCCAAATTAAATATTTCCAAGAATCTCCCACTTGAACTACATATTTCACCAAACAAGGGTGCAATAACCTTATGAGCTCAAACCTTGTTGTCATATGAAGGGGTATCCTTAAACAATCTCGTCCATTGATTGTACTAATACATGACTAAAGAAATTTTCATCACTTTATGCGTGTATAAACCTATCAATAATAACATATAACAGTACAACCAAATGACATAGATCAATCGTGGGTGCATAGCATGGAAATTACATGTAATATGATCTAACATGTCTATTTCCAACCTGGGTCGACCTTATTCCTTAGTGAGATCAGCCATAACCTAAATGACAGAATGTAATAAACTGAATACTTTATATCTGTACATATATATATCCAAATACACAAAATGTGTCCAAAATAATGTATAGATCAATAAAATTTCGGACTCCCACTAAACCAAAGTATCCTGAAACTGTATTACACCCATATGAGTAGTATGCTTGTGAAAGACCCGGGTGTTAATCCTTTAGTAAGCGGATCCACGATAATTGAGTTTGTCCCAATATGCTCTATAGTTATATGTCCACTCTGTACCCTTTTCTTCACAACCGAGAACTTTATGTTGATGTGCTTTGACTTAGTAGAGCTTCTGTTGTATTGGAATATAGCACTGCCAAGTTATTATCACAATACAACTTTAGTGGTTTTTCTATATTTACCGATAATACGCAGCCCAGTGACAAATTTCGTAGCCATATTCCATGATCGAATGCCTCATCACATGCTACAGATTCAGCTTTCATGGTGGAAGGTGCTACAAGTGTCTGCTTAGCACTTCTCCATGAAATGGCTTCACCAGCCAATAAGAAAATGTAGCCCGAAGTGGATCTCCTACTGTCTTGGCATCCAACAAAATCAGAATTAGAATACCCTATGATCTCCAACTGATCTGATTTTCTGTATGAGAGCATGTAATCCTTTGTTCTATGTAAATACATCATCACTCGTTTGGTTGTTTTTCAGTGATACATACCAAGGTTACTTAAATATCTGCCCAACATACCAACAACAATCGTTATATCAGGTCTTGTGTAGACCTGGGCATACATTAGACTCCCAACAATCAAGCGTAGGGAATCTTCTCGCATTTCCTTAATTTCAGATTTCCTTTAGGGCATTATTCGAGCACAATTCCCAGGTTTTAAGTTAGTTACAATCTGTCAAAAGGAGAAGTGGGCTCCTAATGAGCTCATTTCATTGTGTGCAAGAGGAAGAAATGTTGAAGCAACAAAGAATCGAGATTGCTCAACTGTCCATTACTTCAAGATAAGGGCAAAAGGAAAAATGATGTTGAGAAAGCTGCTAATGATAATTGTCCAGCACAAAAGAAACAGAAAAGTGAAATTGAGGATGGATGTTACTTTTGTGGCAAACCTGGACACAAAAAGAAGGATTGTACCAAGTATCGTGCATGTCGTGCAAAGAAAGGTACATTTCTTGCTTTGGTCTATTCTGAAGTTCATTTAACTTCGCATCAGGAGAAATACTTGGTGGTTAGATTCTGGTGCTAATACTCACATAAGTGTTCAATGCAGGGTTGCTTGAGCTACCAAAAGCCAACTGATGGTGAAAGATACATATTTGTGGGTGATGGTAAATCTGTGGAAGTAGAGGCAATAGAGCATTTTAGATTGTTGTTAGGAACTGGTTTTTTCTTGGATTTCAAAGACACTTTTGTTGTACTGTTGTTTAGATGAAATTTGGTTACTATTTCCTTATTGCACAAATATGGTTTCTCTTGTTCATTTGGAAATTGTTAGTTTAGTCTTTCATTTAATTCCAGTATTGTTGGTACCGGTTCATTAAGTTCTCATGGAAATCTATATATACTTGATACTATTGTTTCATACAATGAATCCCTGCATGTTGAATCAAGAGGTACTAAGAGAAAATTAAATAAAGAAAATCCAGCTAAATTATGGCACAAGCCTTTAGGTCATATCTCAAAAACCAGAACTGAGACAGACTTGTGTCAGATGGTATTTTAGATACACTTAACTTTTCAAATCTTGATGTTTGTGTTGAGTGTAAAAGAAAAATAGACTAAAATAAAGAGATTATGTGCCAACAAAACTACAGACATCTTAGAATTGATACATACGGACATTTGTGGGTCATTTCCTAAGGCTTCTTGGAATGGTCAACAATATTTCGTATCATTCATAAACGATACTCACAATAGGGGTACCTATATCTAATTTATGAAAAATCGGAGGCCTTTGGATATATTCAATGTTTTTAAGGCTGGAGTAGAGAATCAACTCAACAAAAGGATTAAAGCTGTCAGATCTGACCTTGGAGGTGAGTACTATGGCAGATATGATGGTTCAGGAGAAGAACGTCAATGGCCTTATGCTATCTTCCTAAAAGAATGTGGAATCGTCACACCATGTCGGGGATGCCTATCATGAATGGTGTTGCTAAAAGACAAAATAGGACTCTAAAGGATATGGTGAGGAGTTTGATTAGTCATTCCTCCTTACCAGAATCACGCTGGGGAGATGCACTAAAGACTGCAACTTTTATTCTCAACAGGTTACCAACTACATCAGCTGCTAAAACACCGTTTGAGCTTTGGACTGGGCAAGAGACTAGTCTAAACCACTTTCACATATGGGGATGTCTAGCTGAGGCTAGGCTTTATAGGCCAAATGAAAAGAAATTGGACTACAAAAGAGTTAACAGCTACTTTATTGGTTATTCAGAAAAATCAAGGGGTTTTAAGTTTTATGATCCCACTAGAAGGTCTATTTTTGAGACGGGAAATGGGTATTTTTTGAGATGTTGAGTTTCTGGGGATAAATAAAGTTAGAGACATTATCATTGAGGAGGAGTCGATCTCGACACCTACTACTGCTTTTGATAATGTTCAGGTTTCTATTCCTGTCATTAGCCGAGAAGTAGATCCGGAACCTCAACAGGATAATATTGATGAACTCCCTACTCAGGTTGAAACTATTCAGGAAGAACAAACTCAATAACCTCAAGAACTAGTGCCATTAAGGAGGTCCACTAGAGAGAAGAGAAATGTTATTTCGGATGATTATGTGGCATTCTCCAAGAAAATGAGGATAATAATGGATTGATGGAAAATGATCCTATCAACTTCCGTCAAGCCATGCAGGATCCAAACTCTCAAAAGTGGGTTGATGCCATGAATGAAGAGTATAAGTCAATGCAAGACAATCAAGTTTGGGAACTTGTCCCGTTACCTGAAGGTGCGAAACCTATTGGTTGCAAATGTATATTTAAGACCAAGAGGGATTCAAATGGTAATGTGAAAATATATAAGACTCGTCTTGTGGCAAAAGGCTTTAATTAGAAGGAAGGCATTAATTTAAAAAAAAAATCCTCAAGTTTCCACGAAAGACTCTTTTAGGATAATTATGGCATTAGTTGCACATTTTGACCATGAGTTACATCACATGGATGTAAAGACAACGTTTCTCAATGGCGATATTGATGAGACGATATATATGGTGCAACTAGAAAACTTTGTGTTTGGATATCCAAAGTTTATGGTTTGCAAATTAATGAAATCCATCTATGGGCTCAAGCAAGCTTCTCGTGAGTGGTACTACAAGTTTCACCAAGTAGTAGTCTCGTTCGGTTTAACTTTGAAGAAATGTGAGACATTTCCATGATATACTCCCTTATATTTCTCTTGCCCTTATACTTCAGTGAGATCAAGTTAGCCAAAAGTGTACTTGTCTCGGCCTTATTGTTTTTAACAAAATGCTTTTCAATTTCTGCAATGTACTCACTGGCCATAGTAACCTCCTCAGAAGTTGTGCCTCGAATGGATTCTCGAATGTTGTGCTTAATGATTATCAGACTAACACGATTTGAGCGTTCCTATTTCTCAAAGTTCCGCTTTTCCATTGCAGAACTTGCATCCGTATGAGAAGGGGATTGCTCAACCCTTAGCACATAGACTAGATCCATGCAGCCCAAAATGATGAGAATGTTTTCTTTCCAATCCTTAAAGTTCGACCCATTGAGCATATGAATGTTGTTGGTATTTGCAAAAATAGAAGTAGCAGACATCATAGCTGAACAGAGAACAACATCAAAATTAATTGTCATGCTCACATTAAACCGAAGAATCAATCATTAAATTTAAATAAGTTGGTAACATCTCGAGACACCTAACACAACATTAATATCAAGTCTTTGGACAGTAATATTAACTTGTAAGTGGCTACCTCTTGTAGTGATCAAACACTGGCAATAAATCCTATCACACAATATTGTCTTCCTTTGGGTTAACAAATCATTTACATGGATAACCATATAATTGTCACGTATTTACCACCACAGAAATTTGTATATTTCGGGCCAAGTATAAACCTTCCTTAGGGCTGATTAATACCCGCATGAATATACACATTCATAAACATCTAATATTCTCAATGAATAAATCTACACAAGAGAGATCACTTTGGTGACTTCTTTTTCAATAAATTTATTTTAAATATCGACAAAACATGAGATGCACCAAATAAATTTAAAATAAAATGATTGAACATGTATTTGCACATAATACACGTATCTTTATTTATTGGGATAATAACAAAAAAACTTCATTGGAGCCTCAAATAAAACAATTCCAATTCAAAAGAGAACCCCAAATATGTTTGTTGTAAATGGCCAATAAGAAATTCTGAATTTATCAAAAATTGCCCCTAATATACAAAATGTTGGGCCCAAAGGTCATCTTCAACACATGCCACCGCCCAATATATACACCTTCATAAATATATACACCTTCATAACCGCCTATCTCCGTCGTTGGCAATACGAGGGAGACAAACGGGTTCAACTGATGGAAGCAGGCCCGTGCCTTAGGGGAGGCAGCTGAGACAATGGACTCAGCCCAAAAAAAAGGGGCTAAAATTTAGGGCCCATAAAAATTGATTACTCTTATTATTATATATATATATATATGTATATTCATTTATTGAATAAGGCGGTGATCAATTACTAATGTGAATGACAGCCCACAAATTGCTCTCACATACCCATAAACACATCTATTAGTCTACCTAAAGGCCATGCATGCATGTATCCTTATATATATATAGGTATTGGTTCAAATGAGACCAATATGTTGGGATGAGACCGTAGGGACTCATCTGGGCCGTTTATCCTTAATTTTGGAGGTCTTAGATTATTACATTATTTATGGTATTTTAAAATATTAAAACGGTTCGGAGGTTATTATTGTAAATGTGCATAGGGGGCGGTTTTTAATTAAGGATAGTATTGTAAATTAGTGGGTAATTTGTAAAGGTGGATATTTGATTGACCGTGAATCTTGGGACGTGTATCTATCCCAAATCTGAGTAGGCATGACTCTTTAACTCTTGTAAACTGCTCTCTCGAAAAAACAAAGAGAAAAACGTCTGCAATAGAAGACAGACCAAAGCTTGAAAGAGAATAGGGAAGACATTGGAAGAGAAGAGTGACATTGAAGAAAAACTCGGTAAGAAATATTTTGTGTTGATTTCTCAAAACAATTTACCTGTATTTTATATAGGTAAATTGTTTTTTTTTTCTTATAATGAACTAAGGTTAGTTATGTATATGAGTAAGTTCATGATGACACCTAATGAACCAATTCTATTGATATTATGTTATTTATTGGACAAATTAATTATGCGAATACACATTTCCTGACAACATTTAAGTTTTTGACTATATACACTTTCTTATGTTATGTTTCTTCCTATCTCTATAATTTAATGGGTCACAATTGTTAAAGCTGCAAATTGCCTATGAAAGCACCACCCTGTTTTCCAAAATGGTTTGAGTTATCAAAAATCACTTTTCCAAACTGCCTATGGATTTTCTTTACTGTTGATTTTTAAAAATAGTTATAATGTATAAATAGAATATTTTGTTGCATATTTAGTTTTGCTTTTTGTTCCTCACATAGGATTGTTTCTTGTGTTGATTTTTCAATACAGTTATGATATATAGATAGAATTTTTTTGTTGCATATTTAAGCATATTGATGTGATTTTTTTTGGTGTATAGATACAAGGTGTTTGTTGCGTATTTATACGTCTTGATTCTTGAATATGGTTATGATGTATATATAGAATGTTTTTGTTGCTTACTTAGTTTTGTTTTCTGTTGCACGCCTAGGAATATTTTTCTGTGTTGATTTTTTCAAAACAGTTATGATGTATAGATAGAATGTTTTTGTTGCATACTTAGTTCTGTTTTCTGTTGCACGCCTAGGAATTTATTTTTTGTTGATTTTTCAAAACAGTTATGATGTATATATAGAATGTATTGGTTGCATACTTTGTTCTGTTTTTTGTTGCACGCCTAGGAATATTTTTTTGTGTTGATTTTTCAAAACATACAATTTGTAGCATATTTACATCTAATTCATATATACATAGAAATTTCATGTTTCATATTTATATATAATATGATGCTGAAAAAGGTTTTTGATTTCTATTTTTCTTTATTTTATTGTGATTTACATATCCGATTGTTTTCCCGCAATTTTTGACTTCAAGGGGATATGATCAAATGGGTTGAGTTGTCCAAAAGTATGGACCTGTTAGGTTGGCTTTGCCATGGATGGATAATGTTAATAACATTGACTGCAGTGTTTTTGCAATGAGACATATGGAGACATATGAAGGTGGAGGGGAGAGAGACTGGGGATGTGGTATCCAAAAGGGTTACGAGTCTCAAATTTTAAATCTTCGAAAGAATTATTGCCGTGCCATTGTTGTTGATTAATTTAATGAAGTACAAGGGAAAAACTTAGAAGAAGCAAGAAGGTTTCTGACTGAGAAGAATATTGTGTAGTTAGGATTTTATTTTTTTTTGGATTTGAAACCTAAATTTGTTGGACAAAATTCCTTTTTTTCCGTTAAAGTTGAATGGGTTTGATGTTTTTAATTTTGTTGGTTGGTTTTGGTACTGATGCAATACAACTAGTTGATGTTTGGCAATTGACCATTTTTATATAATATAATTTTGAAAGGCACTTATTTAGTATTGAATGGCGCTAGTTTTTTTTTTAAATCCTCGCTTATATAATGGTCATTTCGTGCATAAATAAGTAATTATTGTTGCATAAGTTAAATTAATGATGCATATTTTTTGGCTATGTAATAAGTTAAATTAGTGATGCATAAATAGGTAATTGTTGCTGCATAAATAGGTAATTGTTGATGCATAAGTTAAATTAGTGGGGCATATTTTTGGCTATGTAATAAGTTAAATTAGTGATGCATAAATCGGTAATTGTTGCTGCATAAATAGGTAATTGTCAATGCATAAGTTAAATTAGTGATGCATAAAATAGTGATGCATATTACAAACTTTTATACAATTTTAACGTATAAAGAGATCCAGAATTTTGCATATATATTGATTAAGAGACGCATGATTGATTAAACAATCACACTAATCTAACCAATAAAATTTTGAACATGAAAATAAGCTATATATCCAACACACTAATCTAACTAATTTTTTATGCATATATACCTACAAACAGACGCATAATTGGTTAAACAGACAACCAAACCAGCAAATTTTCGATGATAATAAAAAAGCTATATATACATCGCATACGCTCTTTTTATGCAAAATATCATATTAAACAATACCCAATATAGCTCTTGACATTTATTTTATAAGCAAACTAATATAGAATTAATGAAATTTTTTTTTCTAAAAAACAAATAATGAAAACTTTCCATATTGACTAAGAACGTGACTTGTGAGATAAGGATATGTATTAGACCGTTTTTTAAGGAAGAAATTATGGTGATATAATCTCTCCCTATTTTGTAGCATATTACACGCCAATTACCTTATTTATTAATATAGTTATTGCTGATTTTACCCTTGGTATGCTACTATTCAAATAATTCTATTATTTTTAATGTTTTAACCTCAACCATCTGTTGATTTATTATAACGGTCCAGATCAGTCCCTACGATCTCACCGCAGGAAATGGTCTCACTAGAACCAACCCCTATATATATATTAGGGTTAGGATCAAATGTGGCAGGGAGCTTACCGTGTGGCAGTGTGGATTAATCCAATCCATCCACATCTTTTATTCAATGGTCCACATTGCTAATAAAAATAACTGATTTATCAATTAATTAATAGGTGGAAATGGCATAATATTAATTAGCAAAATGCCATAAACCATGCCCCTAATCAAGGGATTGATTAATATCATGTTTCCATAACTGAATTGTGCACCAATTTAATAGTTGAACTGTACACCATTTAATAACTGATTGTACACCATTTTATATCTAACATTGCATCATTGTATAACTAATTGTACACCACTCAATCCCAACTATTTTTATGGGATTTGATTTTATGATTGTTCCCGCTTTTCATTCAATTGCGGTTTACTCACAATGATGTACAATTTGTTGTACAATGATGCAGTGTTAGATATAAAATAATGCACCGTCAGTTATTAAATGGTGCACAGTTCAACTATTAAAATGCTGCATAATTCAGTTATGGAAACGTGATCTTTATCACATCTATGATTATAGGGCATAATTATGGGAATGTGGTCACACCTAGGGATGTAAAAGAATCAAATATTCTTTATTCGATTCGCGATTCGAATTCGAATATCATGATTCGAATTCGACAAATTCAAATAAGAATTCAAATAAGAATATATTTTTTGATTCGTATTATTTTCGAATTCGAATTCGAATAACACAATATTCGATTCGATATTCGAATCGAATATTCGAATAATATATATTTATATTATATATTACTAATAAATACATATATATTAGTATTGATATTATATATATGTATATATATTTCATAATTCCTATGTTAATTTAATTTATTACCAACTAGTACTTATTTGATAAGTTTTTTATTATTCAGATTTTAATTTTATATTATAAAATAGTCACAATTTAAAGAAAAAACTATACAAAATAATTTAAAAAATTCGAATACGAATATTCAAATCGAATCGAGTATATTCGAATATATTGGTCGAATCGAATACGAATATATTTTTCAATTCGAATAATAAATGAATACGAATATGAATATTCGAATATTAGCGAATTCGAATCGAATACAATGAATATTCGATTCGATTCGATTCTTTTACAACTCTAGTCACACCATTTTGTCTTTATAGGGTTATGTACAATTAATTATACAATGATGCACTGGTAGATATAAAATAGTGCATAGTTAAGTTATTAAATGGGAAGATTATTACACCATTTTGTCTTTATAGTTTCTTTAGATAATATACAATTAGTTATACAATGATGCACTGTAGATATAAAATTGTGCAAATCAGTTATTAAATTGTGTACAGTTCAGCTATTAAAATGGTGCATAATTCAGTTATATAAATGTGATCACATTTATGATTGTAGGGCGTCATCATTATGGAAAGGTGGTTACACCATTTTGTCTTTTATAGGGTTTTTAGATGATGTACAATTAGTTATGCAATGATGTATTGTTAGATATAAAATGGTGCACAGTTAAGTTATTAAATAGGAAGATGGTTATACCATTTTGTCTTTATAGTTCCTTTAGATGATGTACAATTAATTATAAAATGATGCACTGTTAGATATAAAATGATGTACAGTCAGTTATTAAATGGTGTACAGTGTTTGATAAATGGTTTTATCATGATTTTGATGATTTTGATTTTACACCAAAACAATGGTTTTAAAGGTTGTCCAAATACTCCTAAATGATTTAAAATGATTTTAATATTTTCCGGAGTATTTCTTCAAGTTTTATTTTCGCCAAAATTGGACAACACTTTTAATGATTTTCTGTTAATGTATTTTTACACCAAAACAATGTTTCTAAATGTTGTCTAAATACTTCCGATTGGTTTAAAATATTTTTACTAAATTTTCGGAGTATTTCTTGGGTTTTATTTTCGACAAAAGTTGGACAACTTTTCTGTCTCGAGGTCGACCGGTCGCCCTATAGGGCAACCCGTACCTGAAGATGATTTTGGAACAAAAAATGAGACAAAAGTGAAAAGCGGTCGGTCGGCCGGTCCGGCCGCCAGGTCGACCGGCACTGAACGTTCGTTTTGAAAGAACAAACCTTCCTTGGTTTTTCATTAAGGGGACCGGTCAAGGCATAGGTCGACCGGTCGAAGACCCCCTTGACCGGTCGCCCTGTGTAATTTTCTTGTTTTACGTTTCAAACTTTTATTTCTGTGCGACCGGTCGCCCTGTGCTTTGACAGCAAAAATATGCCCGTTTGACAGCAGACATATTTCCTTAAAATGTGGGATTGATTTCTAACTGCTATATTCTTGATTTTAATTGTATTTTTCTGTAGATTTTCAATCCCCAAGAGGACCCTATGCTTGATCAACCATCTCCTATAAATAGAGGAAGTTTTGGAGCAACCAAAACAACAATTGAGATACAACACGACAAGATACACTTCAAGCAAATATTTGTTCTTCATTGTTATTATTCTTGTTGTAATTTTGCCTAGCTTTTCACTTTCACATCCTTGAGGTCTAGGCTATTCTTGATTACACTTTGCACTCAAATTGTAATATTCATTATTGAGTTGTAATCTTGATTTTTGGTTATCATTCAAACACAAGATATCCTTGTGAGTGTTCTTGTGGAAAGAGCACACTTGGATGATCTAGGTGATAGGTGCAAGAAGATTGTGGTGATCTTCTTATTGAGGTGTTGAAGAATTTGGTATTCTTCAAGGTTGAAGATTGTGGTAATCTTCACAAGGTGCCGTTGAAGGAAGATTGTGGTAATCTTCAAAGGGAGATTGTGGTAATCTCCAAAGGTGGTGTTGAAGAAGAGTGTGGTGCTCTTCAAGGTGTTGTAAGTTGAATTTGTATTAATTTTGGTAATTAATAAAATTCTTTTTCTTTTTGAAATCCATCCCGGATATCTTTGGGGTGGTAGTAGATTAGGCCCTAGGTGGGTTGAACTACTATAAATCGACGCGTGTTGTTTACATTCCGCACCTTTATTATTGTGTTTGAGCATTTGGTTCGAAAAAGAGGGTAAAATCGAAAAGATGGAGATAATCTATTCACCCCCCCTCTAGATTATCGTAGCCGCTTGGACTTTCATACAGTTCAACTATTAAAATGGTGCACAATTTCAGTTATAGAAACATGATATTAATCAATCCCTTGATTGTAGTGGCGTGATTTATGGCATTTGCTAGTTACTATTATGCCATTTCCACCTATTAATTAATTGATAAATCAGTTATTTTTAATAGCAATGTGGACCATTGAATAAAAGGTGTGGATGGATGGGATCAATCCACACTGCCACACGGTAAAAGGTTCCCACACGAGATCTCATCCCGGTATATTATATATATTAAAAACCTAAAAATAAAAAAGGTAAATAATTATACTTTTAGGTTGGAGAGTACTGTAGATGGTTAGAGGAAGGAACATAATTGGTACAATACAAAAGTGACACGGAGAAGACAAAAAACAGGGGACGAATAAGGAGAAAAATAAGAAGAAGAAAAAAGGGGAAAACGAGAAGGACCCTAGCCACCTAAAGATCACCACCAAATAGGTAATTTTTAATTGATTGGTATCAACAAATATTTTATGATGTTGATTGATAATTGAATGAGAATTTTAATTTCTAACCCCAATGTTGTCTATTATGATATTGATCCATGCATGTCGTGTTTATTTTTTTAATATTTTGTTCTTATTGATAGATGAAACATAAATTATTTGTCATTTATTTTATTTCATTTTTTTAGTATCATAATTTCTCCCAAACACATGTATGTTAGATAAATGTTTTTATCAAGATTTTGATGATTTTGTTTTAATAAGTTTTTATACCAAAACAATGTTTTTATATGTTGTCCAAATACTCCTAAACGATTTAAAATGTTTTTACTAATTTTTGGAGTATTTCTTAGAGTTTTTAATTTGATAAAAATTGGACAACACTTTTGATGGTTTTGTTTAAATTGGTTTTTACACCAAAACTATGTTTATAAATGTTGTCAAAATACTCCCAAATGATTTAAAATGTTTTTACTAATTTTTTGGAGTATTTCTTGAAGTTTAGTTTTGAAACAAAATCGGACAACATTTCAAATGGGAGGTCGACCAGGTCGCCCAAAGTGGTCGGCCAAAGTACCAAGATAAGAAAACACGAAAGCAGAACTTACTGGTCTTAAAAAAGAGGAGAGGGGACCGGTCAAGGGTGAGGTCGATCGGTCGCACCCCACCTCGACCGGCCGCACCCCGCAACCCCTACCTAGATCGCACTATTTTTTAAAAACGGTCGAAATCTTCAACAGGGCAACCGGTCGCCCTATGTTATTTTTGACAAAGAAAATTCCAACCGTTGTAACTGTGACAAGATTTGATTTTTCAATTTTGTACAATATTTCTACATCTTGTGATCTTCTTTTTGTAGACAAAAGTGAAGATAGAGGAGCCTATGTTGGGAGCCTATGTTGGTGAAGCTTCCCTATAAATAGAGGATGAATTGAAGACACAAGACAAAAAAAAAAAAAAAAAAAAACACAAGCAAATACACAACAAGAAATCTGCAAATTTCCAAGCTTTCATATTCAACACTCTTGTTGTATTTATAGCCTAAGTATTTCACTTTCACATCTTGAGGTCTAGGCTTTATTTCTTGATTACACTTTGCACTCAAATTGTAATATTCATTATTGAGTTGTAATCTTGATTTTTGGTTATCATTCAAACACAAGATATCCTTGTGAGTGTTCTTGTGGTAAGAACACACTTGGATGATCTAGGTGATAGGTGCAAGAAGATTGTGGTGATCTTCTTATTGAGGTGTTGAAGAATTTGGTATTCTTCAAGGTTGAAGATTGTGGTAATCTTCACAAGGTGCCGTTGAAGGAAGATTGTGGTAATCTTCAAAGGGAGATTGTGGTAATCTCCAAAGGTGGTGTTGAAGAAGAGTGTGGTGCTCTTCAAGGTGTTGTAAGTTGAATTTGTATTAATTGTGGTAATTAATAAAATTCTTTTTTTCTTTGAAATCCATCCGGATATCTTTGGGGTGGTAGAGGATTAGGCCCTAGGTGGGTTGAACCTCTTTAAATTGACGCGTGTTGTTTACTTCCCGCACTTTTATTATTGTCTTGGCGTAATTGTTTCGAAAAAGAGGGCGAAATCGAAAAGATGGAGATAATCTATTCACCCCCCCTCTAGATTATCGTAGCCGCTTGGACTTACAAGTGGTATCAAAGCCAAACTCTTTGGCAAGCTCGTTCCACATCGCGAGTAAAGAGGAACGATCATCGGCTACGAATGAAGTCTACCTTACCGGCGCCTCCACCACCAAGCCACCACTATTCGATTCCAAAAATTTTACATTTTGGAAAGAAAGAATGGAATGCTATCTACAAAGTTGCGGGTTCGATATTTGGAACACGGTCGTAAATGAAGAATCCATTCCAATGATGGACACACTACACAAAGGCCTCAAAGAGCTCAATGATGAAGAGAAGAAAAGCATCTCCTTAAATGGTAAAGCTCTTAATATTATTTATTGTTCACTTACCATTTTGGAATATGATCATCTTGTAGGAATTAAATTGGCTCATGAAGTATGGAGAAAATTAGAAGAAGTATATGCAAATGAAAGGAGCCACTCAAAAGCATCTACTTCTCAAATGGATACAAACCCAACATGGGATGAGCTTCCTACAACTTCCGACGTCGATGAAAACGAACGATGTCTTATGGGCTTCGAAGAAGAAAACGAGGTAAGTTCTAAACCCTCCACTTCTTATGATAATGAATTACAAAATGATTATAGTGATTTGCAAAATGATTTTGATGAACTTCAAAATGAATTCCAAAGCTTACTTGTTAAATACAAAAGTTTGAAAAAGGAATTCAATATTTTGAAAATTGATAAGGATAATTTATTTTCCTCTTATGAATCACTTTCATGTGATCACACCACCACACTTGACAAGGTTAGAAACCTTGAAAAAGAAAATAGTACTCTTGTTGAGGATATTAATTGCATGAAAAATGATTTATCAAAATCCAACTTGAGTACCGATAAAATGACCGATATTATTGATGTTCATAGTTGTGATAAATTGAAACAAGGACTTGATCATAAGCCTAATGTTGTTAATCATATGAAAAGGAATCAAGTCTATAAGCATGTTGGTCATTATGCTACTAGAATTATTACTTGCTTTTATTGCGGTAAAAAGGGTCATACGGTTAATACTTGTCGGGCTAGAAATAGCTCTAATTTCTATTGGAGACCTAAAAATCTCAAAGCTAATCCCCAAGGACCCAAACACTTGAGGGTACCACAAAATAATGTCATATTAGGTACCCGGCGGAATAATAATCGAGGAAAATACATACCGCCAAGAAGACACTACCAAAATGAATTTCCAAGAAGGAAATATTATCAACAAAGGAAAGAATATAATCCTTGGAGATGGAGTAATCGGAGAATCCACCATCAACATGAAGATTTTCAAAGGGGAAGATATCATCAACAATGGGAACGACACAACCCATGGAAATGGCGTAATTGGTAACCCGTATCTCCCCATTTAAATATGAATTTTATTTTGTTATTATGCATGTTTTTATTTGTGTCTTAATTGCAAATGAGTTTTCAAGTATTTATTTTTTAATTAAGGTCTTCAATATTTATTTGTGCTTTTAAAATATTTTTGAAAAAGAAGACCTTATATGATGTTTTTAAAAACTCTTGTGCATTTTTTTAGACTAAAGTGTGTTATCATCTCTTATGAATTTTTATGGCATGAGCTTACTTGTGATATCTCTTAGTCTACACTTTTATCATTATGATTTGTGCTAGATTTGTTTTAAGAATTGTGTAGGATTTACATATTTTCACAAATGGCCATTTACGTCATTATTTGTCAAGAAAGGCATAAATTATCGAGGTACGTTTACTTGTGTTATTCTTATTCTTATAGAACTCGATATATGTATTGCCATATGCCTATGTGCTTGTTTTTCATAATATTTCATACAAGTGCCATTAAGAGGATTTTTAGATTTTTTGAAAGGCACTATTTGATATTTGATTGCACATATTTGCTTTGTCAACTCTTGTTCAAATACTTCTTTTAAATGAGGTCTCAACTATATGATATCGGATTTTCTAATTTCAAAAGAGACCTTTTATAGCTTTCTTAAGCTTATTTGAACTTGCATGATTTATTATACTCTTGATGATATTCTAAATGCATAGTATGTGTTTTCTTGCTTCATGGTCTATATAGTGTCTATTTCTACTATGCTCTTATGCAAGATATTTTGTGATTGATGATTGAGGCATATTTTTACACTTGGGCTACTTTTTCTTGCTTATATAAGCGATACCGGTAATGAGTTTGTAGATGAGAAACGAAGTACTCCAAATATTGTTACCTCAAAATATTTGGATGTAAATGTTCTATTATGAACACCTTAGATCAATTGGATGCCCGATGATGATAGTGATGAAGAAGACAAAAAGGGTATTAGGAACAAACTCAATGACCAAGGCAACATTGGTCGAACTAAGACGAGGTTAGTAGCTCGAAGGTATTTTCAAGAAGAAGGTAAGTGATTTTGGTGTAACATTTGCAATCATAGCACATTTTGTAGCTATTTGCACTTTACTTGCCCATTCTTGCTTTAAGAAAATTTCAAGCTTTACCAAATGGATGTTGAATCCAATTTTCTAAATGGTTTTATTCAAGTAGAAGTCTATCGGGGTTTAAATTTTTTAGGCCAAATGATCTTTGTAAAAGGCCTTGTATGGTTTCAAACAAGTACCCCATGTATGATATGATAGACTTAGCTAAATGATTTTACAAAAGGTAAAGTTGATACTACTCTCCTTGCTTTTTGAAAAAGAGCAAGATTTTTGCTTGTGCATATTTATGAGAATATTTTTGGTGCTACTAATGAATATTTTGTGCAAGAGATTCTCCTAAGTTGATGTAGGTGAACTTGAGATGAACATGGTATCACATGATGGGAGAGCTCAATTTCATCATTGGACTTCAAGTTAATCAATGCCAAGTAGATGGTTATATTTCAAAAGAATTCTTGAAGGAGTTAGGCATTGAAGAAGGAAGAATCATCTCAAAACTCTATGACTACCAATGAAGAAATTGACAAAGGTTGAGAAAGGCATGTCGGTTGACAAATAAATTCGAGGTATGTTTTCTTATATTATTCCCATAGACTCGACATTTTATATGCCTTATGTCTATATGCTCGACTTCAAAAAAAACTATCCCAACAAATCTCACTAAAGTGTCGTTAAAAGAAATTTTTAAATATTTGAAAGGCACTTCTTCTTATGACTTGTATATTCAAAGTATTAAAACGTTCTTATTTTTCCGGGATAACAAGTTCGGTGTTTACATTTATCAAAAATATGGTTCGTCATAATCGAACTAAACATATTGAGATTCGATATCTTTTTCTAAGGGATTGCATTTTTAACAAAAACTTGAGATGTGTTTAATTCCGTCTCAAGGATAACTCGCGGACTTTTTAATCGTTTACCGCCGAGTCTTTCACCTCATCTCGAGCTTGATTATGACATAATGTATATTAAATGAGGTCTATATTTGCATTTTGCATGTTTTAAAACTTAGGGGCGAAAAATCGGATTTTTGGATCAAATCTCGGACTTTTGCAAAACAGCGGATCCAGTGACGGTTGGGGTGAGGCCGACCGGTCACCCTATGCTTCGCCGGTCGCCCACACCCTGGCCGGTCGACGAGCCATTTTTGTGTTAAAATCGTCTCTGTTCTTTTTCTCAGCCATTTTGGCTCCTTTGGCTCATTTTCCGTCCCCTTTGCCAAAATCACACAAATTTCACTTCAAATTTGTTTTATTGCATATGTTTTATATTTTGAACTTCATTAAAGCTCGATTATCATCATCATTGCTCATCTTTACCGAATAAATGGTAAGAATTCTACTCCATTTGCTCAATTGGGTTGAACCCTTGAAATTTTGACTTATTTGCAAAATTCTTGATGCTAGTTTCATATGAATGTGATGAGCTTAATATTTATGATGTATTGAATGTTGTTTGAACTGAATTGGTGATGAAAATTTTTGGCTTAAATGAATTTCAAAGGCGTTATATACTTCTAGTTTTATTCGACGCACGCCAAGTGTTCGACAAAAGGTTTCAATGAAAAATTCATCACCTACGTGATTCTCTCGATTTGAAAAGTCATATAAGTTTATAGAGATCATGTTTTGTCAATCAAATGAGCTTTTGAAAGTCAATTGATCAACTTTTCCCTTTTATTTGGAATTTAAGCTTCAATTTTCAATAAGCTCGATAAATCGATAAATTTGCGCACTTTGATATGAATATATGATGTTTTTATCGTGCTAACATTCTTTTTGATGATTCCAAAGGGGGAGAAACAGGAAAAATGCTCATACGCTCAAAGAAGCGAAAATAAGCTTGCAAGAAAAGCTATAAGCTAGGGCTCTTGAAAGCCATAAGTCATGAACAATGCTTAGTCCATTTGATGTATTGTGGACTTTTATGCTTGACTAATGATGTTTTTGACAGGGGAGCTTATAAGCTCATGGAATTCAAGCTTAAGTTGTGAAAGCTAAGCTTTTAGCTTTTAGTTGTTGCTTGTATACTTGTTCTTTATATGCATGTTGATAGGGGGAGCTTGTGCAAAAATGATTTTGAAAAATCTCTGCTCCTATCCTTGTGTGCTTGTACTTATGATGTATCTTGTTTGGAATTGATTGTTGTTTTAAGACCGGAAAATTTGTTTTGTTATAAAATCGACCTTCTAAAATTGTTTTGGTTTGTAATCATCAAAAAGGGGGAGTTTGTTAGATAAATGTTTTTATCAAGATTTTGATTATTTTGTTTTAATAAGTTTTTATACCAAAACAATGTTTTTATATGTTGTCCAAATACTCCTAAATGATTTAAAATGTTTTTACTAATTTTTGGAGTATTTCTTAGAGTTTTTAATTTGATAAAATTGGACAACACTTTTGATGGTTTTGTTTAAATTGGTTTTTACACCAAAACTATGTTTATAAATGTTGTCTAAATACTCCCAAATGATTTAAAATGTTTTTACTAATTTTTTGGAGTATTTCTTGAAGTTTAGTTTTGAAAAAAATCGGACAACATTTCAAAGGGGAGGTCGACCGGTCGCCCAAAGTGGTCGACCGGTACCTAAAGATAAGAAAACACGAAACAGAACTTACAGGTCTTAAAAAAAGAGGGAGGGGGACCGGTCAAGGGTGAGGTCGACCGGTCGCACCCTAGGCGGCCGGTCGCACCCCGCAACCCCTACCTAGATCGCACTATTTTTTAAAAATGGTCGAAATCTTCAACAGGCAACCGGTCGCCCTATGTTATTTTTTGACAAAAAATTCCAACCGATTTAACTGTGATGTGACAAGATTTGCTTTTCAATTTTGTACAATATTTCTACATCTTGTGATCTTCTTTTTGTAGACAAAAGTGAAGATACAGGGAGCCTATGTTGGGAGCCTATGTTGGTGAAGCTTCCTATAAATAGAGGATGAATTGAAGACACAAGACAAAAAAAAAAAAAACAACACAAGCAAGCAAATACACAACATGAAATCGCAAATTTCCAAGCTTTCATATTCAACACTCTTGTTGTATTTATAGCCTAAGTATTTCACTTCCACATCTTGAGGTCTAGGCTTTATTTCTTGATTACACTTTGCACTCAAATTGTAATATTCATTATTGAGTTGTAATCTTGATTTTGGTTATCATTCAAACACAAGATATCCTTGTGAGTGTTCTTGTGGTAAGAACACACTTGGATGATCTAGGTGATAGGTGCAAGAAGATTGTGGTGATCTTCTTATTGAGGTGTTGAAGAATTTGGTATTCTTCAAGGTTGAAGATTGTGGTAATCTTCACAAGGTGCCGTTGAAGGAAGATTGTGATAATCTTCAAAGGAGATTGTGGTAATCTCCAAAGGTGGTGTTGAAGAAGAGTGTGGTGCTCTTCAAGGTGTTGTAAGTTGAATTTGTATTAATTGTGGTAATTAATAAAATTCTTTTTCTTTTTGAAATCCATCCCGGATATACTGGGGTGGTAGAGGATTAGGCCCTAGGTGGGTTGAACCTCTTTAAATTGACGCGTGTTGTTTACTTCCCGCACTTTTATTATTGTCTTGGCGTAATTGTTTCGAAAAAGAGGGCGAAATCGAAAAGATGGAGATAATCTATTCACCCCCCCTCTAGATTATCGTAGCCGCTTGGACTTACAATGTACGGATACCAAAAGAGAAAAAAATAAACAAAGAATACAAGAACTAACCCAAAGTCAAGTTGGTGATATCAATAAATATTTTACTTCCAACAAAAGAGCAGCCATCGAGAGTTCAAATACAAATAAACATTTGATGGATGAACAACAAGAGAATAAGTTGGAAGAGAATGAAATTGATATTGAAGACATCTGAATCACTCAAGAATAATAATGAAGAGTTGTACAAATCTGTCAACGTGGATGATTTGAATGACAATGATGAAGTTTTTCAATCAACCAAGGTGGATGAATTAAATGAGAATGAATTCAATGATACCAGAAAGTGGGGGCAACATTGATCAAAAAGTTAGAGATCTTTTAGTGGAAAGAGGTCCGAAGAGAGTCGCTCAAAGCTTGTTTCCTAAGGATAGTGTCAAAAGACATTTTGATGCATCACATTATAAAAGAATATGAAAGGGTATGAAAATGGATCGAATATGAAAGGAAGAAATAAAGGTGTTCAGAAAAGACTACTTGAAGTAAATCCGAAAGCTTTTTCTACTTCTTGTGGTTGTCATAGTCTTAATTTGATATTATGTGATATGGCAAACTCTTGTGCTAGAGCTATGTCTTTTTTTGGAGTGATTCAACGTATTTATACATTGTTTTCTTCTTATACTAAGAGGTGGAAATTTTTTGAAGATCGTGTGAAGGGTTTAACTGTTAAGCCATTGTCTCAAACACGTTGGGAAATTCATGTTGAGAGTGTTAAAGCTATAAAAAAACAGATTGGGCAAATAAGATATGCTTTACTTGACTTGACACATGATACTGAAGATCCCAAGACAAAAAGTGAAGCTGAATCATTGGTATTATATGAATTTGAGAATTTTGAGTTCTTGATGTGTCGTAATTTGGTATAAGGTGTTATATGCGATCAACACTGTGAGTAAATTTCTTCAATCTGAGAACATGGATATTGATGTTGCTATCACTCCATTGCAATGATTTATTTCATTTCTTGAAGAATATAGATAAAAATGGTTTTAATAAAGCCATAAGTGAAGCTAAAGAAATGGCAAGTGAGATGGGCATCGAAGCTGTGTTTAGAGAAAAACGTATTATTAGAAGAAAGAAACAATTTGATGAAAGCAACAGTGACGAAGTAACACAGTCAGCAGAGGATTCTTTCAGAGTTAACTATTTTCTCTTTATAATCGATCGAGCGCTTTCTTCTATAGACACCCGATTTGCACAATTTAAAATATATGAGGAAACTTTTGGTTTTCTGTTCAATTTGGAGAGCTTGCAACACGCTGATGATGATAACTTGTTGAGGTATTGCAAAAATCTTCAAAATTCTCTGACACATAATAGTTGCTCTGACATTGATGGCAATGATTTATTTTCGGAGTTATCATTTTTGAAGTGTTTTTTACCAAGAGAAACGAAATCTGCAATTGATATGGTGGATAATTTGAAGAAAATGGATGGGTATTTTCCAAATGCTTACATTGATTATAAGATCTTGTTGACAATACCAGTTATTGTAGTAAGTGCAGAAAGAAGCTTCTCAAAGTTGAAGCTTATTAAAACCTTTCTACGATCAACCATGTCCCAAGAAAAATTGAATGAGATAGTTATGTTATCAATTGAGAAAGGAATTATTGAGCAACTTGACTATACATACTTGACTAATACTTTTGTCGCCAAAACTGTGAGGCGAGTTGCATTTAAATAATTACTTTGAATATGATTGCCACGTTATAAAGTTTATTTGTTCATATTATTTTATGTCTTTAATTTCATAAAAAATGCTCATTTTAAAGTTTGACTCAGGCCAAAATATTGCTAGACACTACCCTGGATGGAAGGAGATGACAATTTCAATATTTACGCAATTCACCCTACGATTTTGTTTTTTCAATAGTGATTTGAATCCACCACAATAACTTTACAACTTAAAGATGATTTCATGATTCTTAACATAACAGAGGGTTCTTGAATGATTTAATAAACAACCAAATTTCACTTAATGTATGCAACATCATTCGGACTCCAAATCTCGGAATTAATTAACCGCATAATCAAAGGCGAGAAAAGGAATTCATCGCATTAATCCATGAATACGAGAAACAATCCAAAAATTGAAACCGTAAATTACATCCAAAATAGGCATATTTCACGGACTTCGAACGACATTGAGAAATCAAATTCCACAACATGAAAATTAGAATCGATCGAAAAATCCAAAACCCTAATTTTATTTTCATGAAGAACCATATAATTATCCCGAAATTCTTCGCAATTCTCAGAGAATCATGAGTAAAGTGGCTCTGATACCACTTGTTAGAAATCGAAATCACAAAAGGGCATACTTTAATTTACGAAGAATTCACAAAAGCATGCTTTAACAGATCTACCATGATAATCTAAGAAATTAATCTAAATCGCGAGCGTGCACTGAATAATACGTTCTGTAAGGGAGACATATGTTTTCTGTCTTTTTAAGAACCGTCGTCTGAGGATCATAATTGTTATGGATAAGTATCCCCTTTATTTTCTATTTGGTCCCTCAACAAATAGAAAATTTCGTAATAGTATCTATACATTTAATCCCATGACAATTTGATACCCTTTTAGTCCAAAAATTAAAACTTTAGTAGATCATTTTAATTGGATTATACCGTAAGACAGTTATGCACGTTTATTTAACATATATTAGTTCAAATTAAATATATATTAGTTCAAATTAAATATTTCACGTCTATACCTTGGCAGTTGGACATTCCGATAAAAGGCATCATAAACGTCTCTACCTTGGCAGTTGGACAATCCGAGAAAAGGCATCATAAGTTTTTCTTACAAGCTTAAAAAACAGAACTTAAGAAAAACTTAAAGAGCAGAATATAGAAAAGACAAGAAAACTATAATTTGACAAAGGCAACAAAAATTAAAAAGAAAAAGAAAAACAATGATTGGTCGTTTTCATTAACAAAGACAACAAAGAAAAATGAGCAACAACTGAAATTTTGAAGAAGACAATATTTTTATGGTCCAAGGCCTGTGTCAATTTATTATTTATTAAATTTAATTTTAAATGTGAATTAAGTTGGAATAACTTGATTATTTTGATATATATGTTCGTTATTTTTCTTATAAAATTATCGAACAACATAGGTTACAAAATAGAATTTATGCAATCTCAAACCAAACCTATCAATCAATATCAAATTTGATTCCGATTGATTTGTCAATTTAAGAACCAATCCATATAGATTATGAAATCTACCCATCTTTACCTTGTTTATTCTGCAGGGTGACAATTTTTGATGCGATATGATAATATGATACGAACCTAAGATATTATAAGCGGATTATGGTTAGAATTGGGTTCGACTCGATTAACACGGATAATAAATATGTCGGTTAGAGTTAACTTGAAATGACACGATAAACCCATTTGATTCGATTGTACGTTGTTATTATGTTTCCTTTTACAATATTTTTGATTGATGAATATGTTGTTAGTATAATTATTGAATTTTAAAAATTATCAAATGCATGAAACTATAACTTTCGGATCATATAACTCATGTAACCCATATAAATATATGAGTTATTTAGATTTAAAAAAAAAAATTGCATGTCATTTTGGGTCGATCCGGAAAACACGAATAATAAATAGGTCAAGCTAGGATTGAGAAATCCAATACGAATAATTAAACGAGTTAGGTTAAGTTGAGAAATCTAACACGAATAACAAAAATTTAATATCTTATAATGACTTGCGAACCCGAACACGACACGAATTGACACCGCTATTTTTTTATACCCTTTCTCTAAATAGCTTGCTTTGGATAGACAATATTATCCGAGAAATCAAGCACTTTGGCCGGTCGAAATGGGCCAGGCTTAATGACATGATCCACGCTCCAATCTTGGATTTAATTCCAAATAGACGGACGTGATATCATTATCATCACTTTTATCCTAAGCCATAAAATTGTCTAATAAACGAGGACACAGATTGACGGAGAGGAGGGATATCTTGCATTAATCTTGGTCCCCAGCCATATCAGAACAATATTCGTGAAGTAGCCTCATTGCATAATCATCCATTTTATCTATCAAATATCAATACAAATCGAGCAAAACCAATCAAGTCCTTGGGAAGTGATAAGAAAAGGCATTTTCACTATTCATGCATTACATAACAAGGTGGTCTTATATATATATATATATATATGTGAGACCGTCTCGTGTACTTAAGTTCATGAGATAGATCCTACAAAACATAAAAAATATGAGTTTTTTTAGGTTAAAATTCTATTTGCATATATGATTCGTCTCATGCACAATGACCATAAGACTATTTCATATGAGTTTTTGCTATTTATAATTATGACATGTATACACACAATCACATACGTAAATATGAATGTTGAAATAAGGTGTGTATTAATTTTGATCCATAGTGTTACATGAATGCTGAAATTGTATGTTTGGTGTCTACTAAAACCCACACACAATCTTAGATGAATGTTGTGTAGTTTCCGAATCATGTATAGGATTGAAAAGTAAAATAAACTATTTAATATGAGTACTTGAATAGTTAAATTCGAGATTGATTGTTAATAGTTCGTTCGAACTCCATTTATTAACTTAAAGGATCAAATTTTGATTACATTTTTTTCTTTCAACGAGAATTAAAGTTCTATTCGAGTTTGACTTTATTCATAGGAAAATAATGAATAAGTATAAAAACATTAAGCTACTTGGATTCGATTTATGGTGACTTGATTAAACTCAAGTCAATTAGCTATTAGATCAATATCAAACGCAATTAAATTCAACAAAAAATAAATTAGTATCAAACACCACTACAAGAAAAATTATGAACAACACTCAAAAGCTAACATTTTTTTTTGCTGAATTATTGTCGTTTGAAGTATTAACAACGTTTTTTCACAAAATAAAGACACAATATCAACATAAAGAATAAAAAAGAATAAATGACAAAAGGAAAATATTTAAATAAATATAAGGTAAAACTTTTTTAGAAAATAAGATACCACATATTGTACCTTCAAACTCCAAAAATGAAATATGTGAAAATCAACAATGAAATATATAGAAATAAAACGAATATAAATATAACAAAAGGAAAAGAAAGTAAACGAGAAGATGAAAGTAAGACCAAATCTTGGAATAGAAAATACAGATATTCTATTAAGAAAGGAAAATTTAATTAAGTTAGGAAATTGAAAACAAATAGATTAAAAAGAGGAAAATAAGATCAAATTTTAGGTATAGAAAAGAGAAGATTTTCAATAATTTGAAAGAAAATCTAATTAATTTAGGGATGTGTATATTAGAAATAACAAGAACTTTGTACGAACTAAGCCACGTGTGCTAATTCTTACAATTTATGTACCCCCAAAAAAAAAAAAAAAAGGTGTAGAAAGAGTTGAATAAAGTGGCATTCTTTTTGTTTATTTGATTCTTTGTACAGTCTTCCTATTTGAGCCTCCAGCTCTCTCTGGAACAGACACGTTTCTCCCCACTCTCACTTCCCTTCTTTTTTATATTCCCCCACCAAATTACACTGCTCCTCTTCTTCTAATCGTCTTCTCCAAGTCTTTCTGAATTTCCGCAAAAATGGATGATCCTTCTGCAGTTTTCGAAAATGGTAACTCCCATCAGAGTGACGAATCCAACGTGTTGGATATTTACCCTCTTAGCTGCTACTACTTCGGCTCCAGAGGATCGGCCTCCTTCAAGAACGAGACTATCTCCGATCGTGTTCTGCGAATGAAAGCTAAGTATGTGTATTTATAGTAGATGGGTTGTTGTTTTAAGTTTTTATTTGCCTCCTTTTTTTGTTTTCATGTGTTGTTTTCGTGGGATTTCAGTTATGATGCCTATGGAATGAGGAACTGCGTGGCTGCCGTGATTGTGGTCGGTGTTTTTTCAAATTTTTTTCTTTATCAGTTACTTTTATATATTCTTCTTTATTTAGTAGAATTTTAGTTCAGTTCTGCGATTGGAATGATCTTATTTTCACCTTTTAATGAAAAACAAATGGTGGTGTTAATATCTTTCCCAAATAAGAGGGTAAAAGGTTTATGGCCTATGGGTAGTTGTTTAGTCAGTGAAGATCATTATTAAACTCGTGGAGTTCTTGGAATAGATCAATAATATGAAAAAATAAAAAAAATGCTCTGCTGCACAATCCTGTTGACTTTGATAATTGTTAATTTGGGTTTAGATGAGGCCTACAGCATGGCTGTGGCCTTTTTGGATCCTTGTTATTAGCAGATGCTGTTGGAGTTTCAGACAGTTGAAATTTTAAGTCGACAAAAGGGGAAAATAAGTTCATGTAATGAATAAGTTTGACTTCATGTAATGTTTGTCTAGGCTTGAGTTGTGGTTTAATTGCTGCTTGCAATCTGGCATAAGTTTGATATGATATAGTGGGATTTCATTGTTACTTTTCATACACAAAGCAGTTCGTAGTTATGGTTCTGCACTAAGAGTATCATTCTTTTGGGGCTTTTCGATGAGCGCTAGGCTGTGGGAGCTCCAAGTGGTATTCAAAGCCAATGAAGCAGTAGGAATTGAAACCATTGTCTCTTTTGTGTCCTTTTTAGCAGCCAGCATATTAAAATATTAAAAGACTTTCTCCCCCAGCATAGACATGCTATTTTGTGATGATGGCCGTTACGCAGAACAGGATTGCGTGATAATAAATAGTCCCATTGTCAGTTTGTTGATTTTCACTTTCACAACTTGATTTAACTAAAGTCTCGAGTATATTTTACTGAACCCCTAGCAAACTGGGTTACTGACTTGACTTTCTGGGATTTGCATATATATTCTTCCTTTGCTGTTTTAACTATGCTGCTCCCATATTCTAGGAGGTTGGTGGAGATACCATTATTCCTTATGTAAATCTTAAAAGAAATTACTATCCAAATGATCTCAAAATAATGTATATTTTTCTTCCAATATATCACCCGAATATCATAGTACATCAAAATCATGATGAGTTCACTTTGTGAATCATGATTAAAGAGTGTCACCAAATCCAAATGAGATCTCGCAACCTTCTTGCAGTGTCTATGCTTAATCTGTGAACAATCAGCCAATCACCCAAATGGAGTCAAGTCACACAATCTGATTGCAAATTTCAGCATGAGTAGTCCTTTCTTACGCAATTCTATATGCATTTCAGGCGTATTATATTTTTCGCTTAAGAGTGGATTGCATGCACCTTTTGAGATTGTATTGGGAATAAATATGTGAACGTCTGAAAACTAACTGTTGCAGGTAGAATTGTTCAAACACCCCCATCTCTTGTTGCTGCAAGTGCAGAACTCCATATATAAACTTCCTGGTGGTCGCTTTACGACCAGGTGAATCAGGTAAGGCACTATAATGGAGAGTCCCCGTGTCAATTGGCATGGACTTCAAAATTGATTAGAAATCTGACGCAAGATTCAGAAAATTAACTTCCGTGTTATATATGCTTCAGATATCGAGTGCTTAAAACGCAAGCTCTCAAGCAAGTTATCTGCTGGTGAAGATGGCCGTGGTCCTGAATGGGAGGTATGACGTGGATTCTAGATGTTACAATGTCGTTTGGTTACTGCAATTTGTTCGACTCTGCTGTTTCTCAATATTCAGATTGGAGAATGTCTTGGAATCTGGTGGAGACCCAACTTTGAAGCTCTACTTTATCCGTATTTGCCACCAAACATAAAGAGGCCTAAAGTGATTCTCCCATCATATCTGATCTTTTACATATTGGCACCTTCCAAAGGTTCTTGACCACATAATGTCTGTATTTACAGGAATGCACTAAGCTCTTTCTTGTCAAGCTGCCAGCAAGTAGGAGATTTATTGTACCTAAGAATTTCAGACTTCTTGCTATTCCGTTGTGCCAACTTCATGAGAATGAGGAGGTATGTTTGCTTTATTTGGAATGCCGATGCTAATCATTGGAAAAAATTTCAAATAGGATTAATTACAAAACTACCCCTAAGGTTTAGTCTACTTACCAAAAAAACTAATTATCTTTTAGAATTACAAATACTCCCTTGACATTTGTTTCTAATTTACAAATTGCACCACCGGGGTGGGTGGGTGGGTGGGGATTATTTGCTAGGTAAATATTTGTAATTTTGAATGATAACTGGAGTTTTTTGTAATTAGGCAAAATGTCAGTATATGTTTTTGTAATTAACCCAAAAGATATTGATCCACTTTGAACGATACTGGTGCTAAATTGTTTCCCTGTGATGACTTTACAAAATGGATTTCTAACACGATGGGAAATGAAAATCACCTTTTGGTTCCTGGACTACTCCGATGAAAAATGCAATCTTATGCAATTTTTTCCTGGGCATGATGATTGAACATTCTTGTGCATTTTGATCTGAACATGTACAAATTATCGTGTTGTGCAGACTTATGGTCCGATAATATCTGGAGTCCCCAGTTGCTGTCCAAATTCACCTTCAACATTGTAGAACCTTGAACTTCCTACTACATACTCGTAGCAATATAGCATGCCGGAAACTTTGAGTTGGGGAGGGATAATAGCAGAACATTGTATACTAGTATAAAAGCAAGCTGTGTAAATATGAGTGTTTTCTTAAGATAAATATGGGTTTGACAAACTTTTTTGGAATGTATTTGTATGCAAAGTTGTAATGGTATTTGGATGTGGACTTCCAGGTTTTCCCATATTAATGATACCTTAGTTTTTTTTTGTTCTGATTTTAGTAATTAAATACTTTATGTCATATTATTATTTGTTATTGTCATTGGAGTGTATCGTTAGGTATCGACCCATTTGTCGTGTCCGAACGCCATAGCCATTCAATAATAGTCCGACGAAATTAACTATTACGAATAATCCTACGGGTAGGGATTAGGGATTACAGGCCTTTTCTAATATTGCAATAAACCCAGAGAATAAAGCCGTGCGATGACACGCACAAGGGAAGACACTTTCCCATTCAAGCCAAAGAAAAGGAGCAAAAACCTAAAAAGCGAAGCTAAAGGCTACAAAAGCACGAAACCCCTCTGAAAATCGTAAACCCTTAAACCGCCGGTCGGATTTAAAAACGGATGCCTTCTTCCGTTTTCAACAGGTCTTAGGCTCGAGAATGGTGTAGAGGACCCTTCACCGTCGATATAAACCGGACGCACCCAAAGTTGGCCACAAATGAGACCCTCAAGCCCAAAGCCCTCCAAAGCCACGAAAGAAGAAGACCAAATCGGAAACCCCACAAAGAGGTGACCCCAAAATCGAACCTCACCCAAACCTCGCGAGAACCCGCTGGAAAAACTCACCAAGATCCGAACAAACAAACGAAGAAGATGATCGGAACACTCTATCAAAAACCTCATAGGAAACTCCCAAACATTCACCAAGAATCGAAGGGAAGAAAATCGAGATTTTTGAAAGAGAGAAAAATTTGTGTGATTCAAAGAGAGAACAGAGATCAGTTGTGAGGTTGGATTTTAGGGTTTGGATGAGGTGTCTAAGTAATGGTCACATGTATGGTGGAGATTAAACACCTAAAATGGACGGTCATGATGAGGAGCAAATAAGGATTGGTTGCATTTGGGCTTTGGTCAACAAATGGGCACAGGAATGTTTAATATAATTGGGCCAAATATCAACATTCTCCACCTTGGCACAATTCTGGTTCACACGACTCGGTCATACACACAAAATCATCATCGCTTTATTTATTTTTCTTTACTATACACAAAGTACTGCCAAGAATCGGTTCACGAGTAAAGCACAAAGCAAACCGTAACACACGGACAACTAAGCAAGCACAAAGCAAGCAAAAGCATAACGGGACGGGGTAAAATCACCATATTGCGCACACAAAGATAACACTGGAAATAACAAGCACACAAAGATGTTATTTCCAAAACACCAACAAGTATAGAACTGCTGTTCAATCACCCGTATCAAAATTTAATTTTTAAACATGTTAGAAATTTACTATGAATGCAGGCATTTAGTTCCCATATCGCCAGGATTAAATTCGAAGGTATTTTTCAAGATTAACTAAGCCTTTAGCAACAATATCACGAATATAATGAAACCTCACATCGATATGCTTAGTTCTATCATGAAAAGACAGGATTCTTACACGAGTTGAATACCAGATTGATCGAGAAAATACAACAACATTACCATCAAGAAAACCAAGTTCGTAAATCAAGCCCTTAAGCCATATTGCTTCTTTAAATGCTTGATTCTGACTATATACTCATTGATTGTAGACAATGCAACAATGTGTCAGAATCGTGATTTCCAACTAACACATGAACCACACAAAGTGAACACATAAGATGTTGTTGATTTTCTGTTATCCTTATCATTTGCATAGTTAGAATCCACATAACCTTTTAATTTAACCCCATCTTTGCACTTAGCAAATTTCAAACCATAATTCAAAGAATGTTTCAAATAATGCAAAAGCCATTTAACAAACATTCCAATGTATAATTCCAGGATTAGACATGTATCTACTCAAGCAACTCCGCGAGAATAAGCAATATCCGGTCTAGTCTAACCATAAGATACATAACAGTAACCTATAGCATTGGAATATGGCACATTCTTCATAGAATTAACATCATGCTCGATTTTAGGACACGTCCTTTACTTAACAAGAAATGGGCGACCAAAGGTACATTAACGGGTTTGGAATCACTCATAGAAAATTTAGACAAAATTTTTCGCACATAAGAAATTTGATTGGAAAAATCACGAATTTTTCCTATCTCTAAAGATGTTCATTCCTAAAATCCTTTTAGCATCTCCTAAATATTTCATGTCAAACTTAGCACTTAGACAGTTTTTAACATGCTCAATAGTTTTAACACATGGACTAATCAGCAACATATCATCAACATAAATCAACAAGAAAACAGGCACTTTTACATTTTCTTTGAAATAAAGACAGTGATCGTAATTACTTCTTTTAAAATTCAAAGACAACATGCATTCGTCAAATTTCTTGTTCCAACATCTAGGAGATTGTTTCAAGCCATATAAGGATTTTTCAACAAACAAACAAAATCGATTTCTTATTATCCACAAAACCTTGGTACATTTGCATATAGATTTTTTCGAGTTAAATCACCATGCAAAAAGCGAGTTTTCACATCTAAATCGCTTTAATTCCCAATTAAACCGAAAAATAAGGCAAGCATAATTCGCACGGTTGTAAATTTCACAACAGAGCAAATATTTCAAATATAATCAACACCTTCCTTTTGAGTAAAACCTTTAGCCACAAGTCTAGCTTTAAAACGCATGAGAATCATTCTCATTCTTTACTTTAAACAACCACTTACAATCAACCACGAACAATTTTCAGGTTTAGGTACAAGTACCCAAGTGTTGTTAACATGTAAAGAGTTCATTTCTTCATGCATAGCATTTAACCACTCTTGAGAATGTTCAGATTTTAAAGCTTCTTGGTAAGTTTTAGGTTCACAATTATCAATTGACTCAAAAACAGAAAACACATACGAAGTCAAGTGAAAATCATCAAAACGAGAAGGTTGCCTAATATTCCTTCGAGTTCTATCCCTAGCAAGTTGATAGTTACCAAGTTCATGATGTTCATTATCATCCAAATCAGCCCAATTCATCATGCAAATCAGCAACATCAACATTTTCAGGCATATGCTCAAAATCGAGGCACATTTTCGGGAATATGTTCGGGCACATTTTCAATTTCAAAGATGTACATTTTGGAATCATCAAAATTACTTGAAACAGGTATTTGCTCCACCTTATTTGGAGCAGGCTCAGATTCACACAAAGGCAAAGAGGGAGTCAAACATGGAAATTCAGATTCATTAAAAATGACATCTCTACTAATTAAAATTTTAAAACCAGGTTCACCCCTAAGCCACAACCTATAGCCTTTCACACCTTCAGGATATCCTAAAAAAACACATTTTTTAGATCTTGGTTCAAGTTTATCACCTTTTTGATGAACAAATGCAGCACAACCAAATACTTTCAAGTTTGAAAAATCAATTTGTTTACCAGAAAACACAAATTCAGGACATTTTCCTTTCAAAGGCACAGATGGAGATCTATTAATCAAATACGCAGCCGTATGAACAGTTTTTCACCCAGAACCTTTTTGAAAGACCCGAGGAAGCAAGCATGCTCCTGACCCTTTCAAGTAAGGTTCTATTCATACGCTCGGCAACACCATTTTGCTGCGGCGTATAAGGCACAATTTTATGCCTTTTAATACCATATTCAAAGACACATAAGTTGTCAAACAAGTTATTGCGTAATTCAAGACCATTATATCGTCCTAAGGGTTTTAATCCTTTTACCGGTTTGATTCTCAATCAATGTTTTCCAATTCTTGAATTTTTCAAACACATCGATTTATTTTTCATTAAGAAAACCCACACTTTTCTTGAAAAATCATCAATTATGCAGGAAATACCTATTTCCACCTTGAGTGGGTTCACTAGACGGACCCCAAACATCGCATGCAAATACTCAAGTATATCGGTGCAAACAGATTGATTAGGAAAAGAAGAAACAGAAATTTAACTTTATGTTGTTTTCCTAACACACATGAGTCACAAAAGGGCAAACATGATAGAACATCACTACCAAAACAACCAAAGCCTTATGCAAAATTTCAAGACCTTTACCACTCATGTGACCTAGCCTTTTATGCCATAAATCAGTTTTATCAACATTGACAAAGATTCACAACATTCACAAAGAACAGGCATAGATTCAAACAAAACAAACATAAAAGTTATTCATTTTGTGACTTTGAAAATCACTAAAGAACCTTTCAAAATTTTCATAACACCATTTCCAAATCTCCTCTAATCCATCATTTTCTAAAAAAAGACAAGATATCAAATTATTGCACAAATCGGGCACATGTCTAACATTTTTCAAAGTGTAAGTATAACCAGATTCAAATTTCAAGCAAATATCACCAATTCCAAGAACTTCACATTTTTTCTCATTGGCCATAGAAACATGACAGTTTTTCACTTCACTGTAGCTTGAAAACAGATTTTTAAATGGTGACATGTGAAAAGTGCAGGCAGAATCAATAAGCCATTCATTATCAATCACAGAGTTTGATTTCTGAATTAACAAACATGCATTTCACATAAATCAGACACCATAAAAATTTCACCAACATTTTCACTACTAGAAGCCATATTTGCTTGATCATTTTTAAAATTCTGGTTTCCTTTCTTATTAGGGCACTCCCTAATGTAATGACCTACCTCACCACATTTATAGCATTTTCTTCCTTTAGGCCTAGACTTGGATCTAGACTTGCTTTTACCCTTTTTCTTGTGAAAATTCTGATTTTGATGATTATCAGATTTTTGGTGGTTACCAAACCTATGTTGGGACCTACCCCGAACATGCATAACCTCCAGGAGTTCTGCCTACCCCCCTTATTGACTTTTAAATCAAGTTCCTTGCTTTTAAGCCATTCACAATTGATGTCAAGAGTAATAGAATCTCTACCATACTTAATAGCAGATTTAACATCACTGTAAGATTCAGGAATTGCATTTAAAAGCACAATAGGAGTATAATCATCAATATTCTTATCACCAGTCAGTTTAATATCTTGAATTAATTTGGTAAACACATCCAAATTTTCATCAATCTCTTTGTTCAAATCAAGTTTAAATCTGAAGAATTTTTCAAACAAAAACACTTACTAGTGCAAAGAAGTTTCAAAGATACAATTCTTGCAATTTTTCCCACAAAGCTTTTGCGAGAATCAAGTTTACCAACCTTCCTAAGCACGAGTCGAAAGATTCAAAATGATAGAAGAATATGCATACTCATCAATTTCAGCTTTCTTTTCAAGCCAGTATCTTTTTCACCATAAACACCACTAATAAATTTTTATAAACTTTTTTTGAATTAAAATTCCTTTCATTTTTACGTTGCCAAATCGAAAAATCGATTTTTCCATTAACGGTTCAAGATTATAACTACTGACCATTTTCACAAAAACACAACAGTTTTTTTTGAGAAAACACAAGGCACACAAAGCAAGTTATAATCACGAACAAACAACAAACACACAGAAAAATCGAATCTGTGCAGAAGCACAAATAAGGGCCACAGATAGGAAACTCCTCGCACCACAGATTCCACTACACTCGCGGTGTAGGGTCAAGCGCTTTTACGCTCGGAGTTCCTTTAATACTAAATAAAAACCGTAAAGACGATCAACCACGTAATGACGATCAACCACGTAAGAGCAAATAAGGGATCACAGAATCCCAAAGAAATAAAGACTAAAGCAAATAAACGCGGCAAGCGGTATTTACACTACTAAAAGCAAGAAAAGGAGAGTTCAAGCCTCTTTAGCAGAGCGAAACCCTAGGGTAAGGGTTTCAGATCGCCACAGCCAGGGGGGATGCTCACGATACCACTATTAGGTATCGACCACATTTGTCGTGTCCGAACGCCATAGCCATTCAATAATAGTCCGACGAAATTAACTATTACGAGAATAATCATACGGGGTAGGGATTAGGGATTACAGGCCTTTTTCTAATATTGCAATAAACCGAGAGAATAAAGTCGATGCGATGCACACGCACAAGAGGAAGGCACTTTCTCATTCAAGCCAAAGAAAAGGAGCAAAAACCTAAAAAGCGAAGCTAAAAGGCTACAAAAGCTCGAAACCCTACAAGAACGTAAACCCTTAAACCGCCGCGGTGCGGATTTAAAAACGGATGCCTTCTTCCGTTTTGAACAGTGGTCTTAGGCTCAGAATGGTGTAGAGGACCCTTCACCGTCGATATAAACCGGACGCACCCAAAGTTGGCCACAAATGAGACCCTCAAGCCCAAAGCCCTCCAAAGCCACGAAAGAAGAAGACCAAATCGGAAACCCCACAAAGAGGTGACCCCAAAACTGAACCTCACCCAAACCTCGCGAGAACCCGCTGGAAAAACTCACCAAGATCCGAACAAACAAACGAAGAAGATGATCGGAACACTCTATCAAAAACCTCACCGGAAACTCCCAAACATTCACCAAGAATCGAAGGGAAGAAAATCGAGATTTTTGAAAGAGAGAAAAATTTCAGCGGCAGTTCAAGAGAGAACAGAGATCAGATTGTGAGGTTGGATTTTAGGGTTTGGATGAGGTGTCTAAGTAATGGTCACATGTATGGTGGAGATTAAACACCTAAAATGGACGGTCATGATGAGGAGCAAATAAGGCTTGGTTGCATTTGGGCTTTGGTCAACAAATGGGCCTGGGAATGTTTAATATAATTGGGCCAAATATCAACAGTATCGAATCATATTATCAACCCCTACTAGTTCATATTCTTTTGAAAATTTTAAAAATATTGTTACCGTCATCAATTTTTTAAATTATGTATGGTTGGCGTTGGTTATATGGGCAATTTAACCCAATAGAAGTTAAGAAAAACACAAATGCATAGATCCTTCATGCCATATTAACCAGCCTAATTGGTTAAATATTTAGAGGGATTTTTTCTTTTGGCATTTTATAGTACGAGTATATTATAATATTTGTGCAAGCTTTGATCCAAAAATTGGCAAAAAGAAATACAATAATAAGACGTTTAACATACAACGTATGGGTAAATACGAATTTAGAAGAATTATCAGGAGACAAAACACAACTTATTTGAGTAATTTTTTTAAATAGCTAATGTTAAAGTTTTGATAATTAATTAATTGACTAAAATTACTCAATTTTTATAGTTTAAATAGTTAAGTTAGGAATATAATTAATAATGCGACTTTTTAAGAATTATTCATTTTTTCTTACCAAATTGAACTAGTTGACTAAATTGATAGATTTTTAAAAACTACAGTTTTTTTTTTTTGTTTCAAAATTGAAATTGAACTAGTTGCGAGACTAATTTTGCAATTTAGTCCGCCATGTGTGATTAAATGGGTCAATGTCGTGAAACCCCTAATTCATTTGAGTCACATATTACGGTCACGGGTCTCTATCAGTGAAACTCCTAATTAATTTGAGTCACAAATGATCGCGTGCAAGATTACGGTCACGGGTTCATGTCGTTGAAACCCGTAATTAATTTGAGGGGAAAATTGCAAAATTGGTCTTATAACTATAAGCGATTTGCAATTTCGGTCCCTGAACTATTGAGTCCTAGGTTTCATCCGAAATCATACTTCGCAATCCCTTGTGGAAGTTTGGTCCTTTGTGTTTTCTTTTCTCCTTCTCGTTTTCTTGTCTCCATTTTTTGTTATCTCCCACCTTTGCCCCGTCTTCTCTCTCCCTCCCCTCGCCTGGTTCTTTTTTTAAGGTTTTTTTGTGGTTAGGGTTCCATCATCGGTGCGGTGATAGATCCCTCTCCGTCTCGTTCTTTGCTAATCTTCCTCATCCGCCCCTTTTTTTGTTTTTCAGGGCTCTGTTGGCTTGTATACTTGAAGGAGCGGTTTCCAAACAGAATAATTTCTATATAGTATGGAGGATATAATGGATAAAGAGAGTGAGATCATAGATCGGACCTTCACCGGATGATAATCGTGAGGAAGGACACCGAACCCTTTTTTCTCGCTTGGTAGGGAAGATGTTCAGCGATAAAAATTGGAGAGCCCATTATCCGATAGAGGTTATGAAAAAAGCCGGAAAACGAGAGAAGCCATAACCGCTAGAGACTGGGGGAAAAACCTAATCCTTCCCATTTCGGGAACAAGACGGACATGGATTGGGTGCTCGCAAATCAACCATGGCACTTTGAAGGAGGACTTTTAGCGCTTAAAACCCTCCAGGAAAACGAGCAGCCATCATCCATACAGATCGAACATGCCTCATTGTGGGTTCGTACCTACGACGTCCCTATAGCATGCATGAACCCTAATTCGGCAAATATCATTGCAAAGCAACTGGGAGATCTGGAAGTGCTGGACTATACGACTGAAGGAATGTTTGGGAAATTTCTGAGATTTAAAGTTCGAATTGATATATCAAAACCTTTAATCAGAGCCATTACTATCCGAATTAAAGGTAACCAATTACTGCTCCCGGTTAAGTACGAATCTTTCCCTACATATTGCTTTTGTTGCGGAAAAATTGGCCACTTTTTCCGAAATTGTGACCAATACGATCGGAATGAATGTACTGATATGGCTAGCATGAGATATGGACCATGGCTGAAAGCATCACCCCTAAAACAAAGTGGCCCTTCCCGGGAAGCCAATAACCAGCCCAGCTCATCCCTGGTTAGGAATCTTTTCATAAAAGAACCACCCCGCCACACCAATGCCCCTAACTAAGCCGAAGAAACCTCAGACCCTAAACGAGCCACCCAAAAACACCACGTTTCGATCCACCCCCTGCAACACCCATTATACCAGCAGATGATGAGTCTGAAGCCTCGAGTGACAACCTTCTCATGCCCCTAACTACAAAACTCAGCAGCTCCCTTCAATCCCTAACTCTAGCCAAACCTAATAGCCCAAAACAAACCCAGCCGCTAGCACCAACACATACTAACTGTTTGATACATGTTTTTATCTTAATTTTGATGATTTTATTTTTACACCAAAACAATGTTTTTAATTGTTGTCCAAATACCCTAAATGATTTAAAATGGTTTTAATATTTTCCGGAGTATTTCTCCAAGTTTTATTTCAGATAAAATTGGACAACACTTTTAAACGATTTTAAGTTTATAAGTGTTTACTTCAAACAAGGTTCCTAAATGTTGTCTAAATACTCTCGATTGGTTTAAAATGTTTTTACTAAATTTTTGGAGTATTTCTTGAGTTTTATTTTCGACAATAATCGGACAAAATTTTTGTCTCAAGGTCAACCGGTCACCCTATAGGGCAACCCGTACCTGAAGAGTACAGAATTCGAGCCTGGAGTGTAAACAAGAGTCGACCGGTCGCCCCGGGTGTCGGCCGGTAAGGCGACCGGTCACCCTAGGTGCGACGGCACTGCAAAGTGTTTTTTTGAAACAGAAACTTTGATCTTCAATTTCTCAAGGCATGGACCGGTTGAACATAGAGTTGACCGGTCGAACCCTACGTCGATGGCCGCCCTATGTAAAAATGTTATGTCATTTTTAAACATCTATTTCGTGCGACGGTCGCTCTATGTTTTTTGACAAGAATTTCGGACCGTTTGACAAACAGACAAACTTTCCTTAAAATGTGGGATTTATTTCTAACAGCTATATTCTTGATTTTAATTGTATTTTTCGTAGATTTTCAATCCCCAAGAGGAACCTATGCTTGATCAATCATCTCCTATAAATAGAGGAAGTTTTGGAGCAACCATGTGAACAATTGAGATACAATACAACAAGATACACTTCAAGCAAACACTTGTTCTTCATTGTTATTATTCTTGTTGTAATTTTGCCTAGTTTATCACTTTCACATCCTTGAGGTCTAGGCTTATTTCTTGATTACACTTGCACTCATATTTGTAATACTCTTTATCGAGTTGTAATCTTGATTTTGGGTTATCATTCAACACAAGATATGCTTGTGAGTGTTCTTGTGGTAAGAACACACTTGGATGATTTAGGTGATAGGTGCAAGAAGATTGTGGTGATCTTCTTATTGAGGTGTTGAAGAATTTGGTATTCTTCAAGGTTTAAGATTGTGGTAATCTTCACAAGGTGCCGTTGAAGGAAGATTGTGGTAATCTTCAAAGGGAGATTGTGGTAATCTCCAAAGGTGGTGTTGAAGAAGAGTGTGGTGCTCTTCAAGGTGTTGTAAGTTGAGTTTGTATTAATTTTGGTAATTAATAAAATTCTTTTTCTTTTGAAATCCATCCGGATATCTTTGGGGTGGTAGTAGATTAGGCCCTAGGTGGGTTGAACTACTATAAATCGACGCGTGTTGTTTACATTCCGCACCTTTACTATTGTCTTTGAGCATTCGGTTCAAAAAAAGAGGGCGAAATCAAAAAGATGGAGATAATCTATTCACCCCCCCTCTAGATTATCGTAGCCGTTTGGACTTACAAGTGGTATCAAAGCCAAACCCTTTGACAAGCTCGTTTCACATCGCGAGTGAAGAGAAACGATCGTCGGCTACGAACGAAGCTTATCTATTCGGCACCTCCACCACCAAGCCACCTCTATTTGATTCCAAAAATTATATATTTTGGAAAGAAAGAATGGAATGTTATTTACAAGGTTGCGGGTTCGATATTTGGAACGTCGTCATAAATGGAGAAATCATTCCAATGATAAACACACCTCACACCTCCAAAGGATTCAAAGAGCTCAATGATGAAGAGAAGAAAATCATCTCCTTAAACGGTAAAGCTCTCAATATTTTGTATTGTTCATTTACTAATTTGGAATATGAACATATTGTAGGAATTCGATCGGCACATGAAGTATGGCAAAAATTAGAAGCCATCTATGGAGTATTTGCAAATGAAAGGAGTCAAACAAAAGCATCTACTTCTCAAAGGGATACAAGCTCAAATCTAAGGAACAAGCCTCTTACAACTCCCAACTATGAAGAAGTTGAATATTGTTTTATGGGCATCGAAGAAGAAAACGAGGTATGTCTTAAACCCTCTACTTCCTATGATATTGTTATTCAAAATGATTATAGTGATTTGCAAAATGATTTTGATGATCTTCAAAATGAATTCCAAAATTTACTTGTTAAGTACAAAAAATTGAAAAAGGAATTCAATGTTTTGAAAAAGGAAAAGGATAATTTATTTACTTCCTATGAATCACTATCATGTGCTCACACCACCACACTTGACAATGTTAGAAACCTTGAAAAACAAAATAGTACTCTTGTTGAGGATATTAATTGCATGAAAAAGGATTTATCTAAATCCAACTTGAGTACCGATGAAATTGTTGATTGTTGTGATAATTCGAAACTAGAACTTGATCATAAGTTTAATGTTGTCAATCATATGAAAAAGAATCAAGTCTCTAAGCATGTTGGATATTATGCTCCTAGAATTATTACTTGCTTTTATTGCGGTAAAAAGGGTCATACGGTAAATACTTGTCGGGCTAGAAATAGCTCTAATTATTGTTGGAGACCTAAAAGTCTCAAAGCTAATCCTAAAGGACCCAAGCACTTGAGGGTACCACAAAATAATGTTTTATTAGGTATCCGGCGAAATAATAATCGGAGAAAAATCATACCGCCAAGAAGACATCAAATGATCAATTCATCTGATCAAAGGAGAAAATATTTTCAACAAAGTCACTTTCCAAGAAGAGGAAATAATCAAAAATGGGAAGAACACAATCCTTGGAAATGGAGCAATTGGAGAAGCCATCATCAACAAGATGTTTCTCAAAGGGGAAAATATCATCAACAATGGGAATGGCACAACCCATTGAAATGGCGTAATTGGTAACCCGTATCTCCATAGTTAAATATGCATTTTATTTTGTTATTATGCATGCTTTTATTTGTGTCTTAATTACAAAACGAGTTTTCAAATATTTATTTTTTAATTAAGGTCTTCAATATATATTTGTGCTTTTAATTTTTTTTTAAAGAAGACCTTGCATGATGTCTCTAAAACTCTTGTGCATTTAAATAGACTTATGTAGTTTATTATCTCTTATGTATTTTTATAGCATAAGCATTTTTCTTGATATCTCCTATTACTTGCCTACAATTGTGCTTTTGTGCAAATTTTGTTTAAGAATTGTGTAGGACATATATCTCATATTCATTGGCTATTTCGTCATCAAGTTTCTTAAACTATCGAGGTATGCTCACTCGTATTTCTCTTGACCTCGATATTATGCTTATGCACATATCTTTCAAGATATTTCATTTCAACCCCTTAAGAGCCCCTATATGATTTTGCAAATTTTTCTTAAAAGGGCACTACTCGTTAAGTCTCGATTTTCTCGAATATATGTTTTCCCGAAACCCGTATTTGTTGGACTTGGTCCAAAATTATCTTTTTGCAAAGTTTTAAAAACTTTTGGGGTGAAAAAATCGAATTTTTGAAAAACCTGGAGAATGAAAAATTGCACTGGGACGGTCAAGGCAGGGGCGACCGGCCGCACCCCACTCGGCCCGGTCGCCCAGGCTTAATTTTTGGGTTATATCTCGATCATTGCGCCCGTTTTTAAAACAGAACAAAAAACCCCATTCTCTCAAACAAAGAAGCGATAATCAACCCTTTTTCTTAAAATCTTCAATCCTTCATCAATTCTTGTAATTCTTGTTGCTAATCCACCTATTTTTGCAAGAATCTTTCATATATGGCTCCTCCAAGAAATTCCACCGATCAAAATCCCTCTTCCAAGAGAAGAAAGGGCGGAGAGGGTTCTTCGAGAAATCGGCGAGACGGCCGAACAAAGGGATATTCGAGCCGCACAAAGGAACGTGGCTCAAGAACGTGATGACATTCAAAATCCCATACTCTCTAGGGCCCAAATTGCCGAGCTCCGCGAACAATTTCGCTCAAAAATTGTCGTTGGGCAAAAAGTAAGAAATCTTTCATTACTTAAGCTCCCCATTCTAATAATGTTCTTAATTTTATCAATAAATATGCGGAGTGGTACTATGAAGATTTGGGAATGGGTGGAAAGTCGATTGCTCGGACTAAAATTTGTCGTTTTAATTCATTTGCTAATGAATATCCTACTATTAGAGGATTCTTTGAGGAGCAAGGTTGGATGTTTTTATGGGAGCATGCATATATTTTGTATGATGATGACATTATCCAACATTTTTATGCAAATATGTGGGTGCAATATGATGTTGATGATAGAAAGCCTATTGCGGTAAATTCGTTTGTTAAAGGTCGTCACTTTAGGTGGACACCTAATGAAATTTGTCGGCTTCTACATGTTAGAGAAGGTGGTTGGGACTTTTTCTCTTGTTCTATTTGGAATGATGATATGTTGGGGGTGTCTATGAGAGAAGTTAAGACTTATTTGGGCGTATGGCCAAAGTATTCATTGTTGGCGATGACACTTGAGCACCGAATTTTATTTGTTATTGTCGCCTACTGTATTTGTGGAAAAGCGGGTAAAATGCCTAGCAACATGGACTATTTTTTGACTTATAAGATTGCTAGAAGGTAACCGCTTAACTTTGGCGCCATTCTTATTCAATGTCTAATTGAGTCTATCACTCAAGCAAATAAGAAGTTTGTTATAGGCAATTGGATTTGTAAACTTCTTATACAATCGGGACTACCTTCGTCGATTTGTAATTGGAGATATTTCAAAATGACTTTCACATTGATAATATCTCCCAAATGGTCACTATGCGCAAAAATATGGACATCCGACCAACTAAGATGGCTAGAGGAAGAGGCCAAGATTCCCCAGATCCAAACGACTTCTTTGATGATGTCGAGGCCGCAAGATTGGCAGAGGAAGGCGAACAGAGCAATCCGAAGGGTAATACCGGTGCTCAACCTTCTAGGAGGTACACCCAAGCCGAATTTGATGATTTAAGATCTTTTCATGAAGCTAGGTATGAGGCTTTGGAGCAAAAGACCTCGAAAATGCAAAAATCAATCGGCAAGTTGAAGAAATTCATCAAAGATTTTATTCCCGGAACTTGCTTCTCTTCGGACGAGGATTGATGTCCCCACCCCTTTACTATTCTAGCATTTTCTTTCTTGTCCATGATGTCTTGTATTTCTTTTGACTTTCTTGTAAAACTCTTTCGTACTAATGAGATTTGCTTGTTTTCTTGAAAGGGTTAAAATAGCAAGTTGATAATGACTTGTGGATGATCATGATTTTGATGGAGTATTTGATGGTAAAAATACTCTAGTTTGGCAAAGTTTGTTGTTGGTATGAAATACTTGATGGTAAAAGTGCTTCTTTTAATTCTTGCTTATATGCATTTGACTTGTCTTGATCATTTTGTTTAGATGGATTATTTGGGACATTTGTAATGTCTAATATGCATTGTTTGATGCTTGACATGTATTACTTAATGGCTCTTTAATTTTTGCTTGATGGCATTCGTAATGCCTTGATCTTTTTGGCCAATATTATCTCAATTGGGTTGAACCCTTGAGTTTATGACTTTCTTGTATATCTCTTGCTATATGATCTTGATGGGCTTAGATATATTGTTGTATTGTATGATGTTTGATGTGCATTGGTGATGAATTTTTTTGGCTTGAATCATTTACAAGGGCTATATACAACTTCTTTTAATTTTCACGCCCATAAAGTGTTCGATAAAATGTCGCAATGAAAATTTCAACTTCTACATGATTCTATTGCTTCCAAAAGTCTTCTATACTTATTGAGATCATGTTTTGGCTAGTAAAACGAGCGTATGAACTCTTCATGATACATTTCTCCCACCTTCTTTGGCTTTTAAACTTAAATTGCTCAATGGTTGATAAACCGTCTCTTTAGCGCACTTTGAAGTATTTGTATGATGTTTTTATCATCCTAACATTCTTTTTGATGATTCCAAAGGGGGAGAAACAGGAAATTGGCTCATTAGCTCAAAGAAGCTAATAAAAGCTTGTTATAAAAGCTATAAGCTATGGCTCTTAAAAGCCATAAGTTGTGAATTATATTTAGTCCAATTATTGCTTGATGGACTTTTATACATGTTAAATGATGTTTTGTTGACAGGGGGAGCTTATAAGCTCTTGAACAATATGTAAAAACTAAGCTCTTGGCTTATGGTTAATTGCTTTTACATTATTCTTGATGTGCTTGTTGATAGGGGGAGCTTGTGCTTATTATGCCTATTATTGAATATACTTACTCCCTTAATTGGTTGCTTATGTATCTTGGATATTTTGGTTGCTTCCAAACGGTTAAGATGTTTTTACCGGAAAATTGTTTTTAAAATTGTTCCTTTAATATTTCTAAAAATTGTTTTGGTTTGTAATCATCAAAAAGGGGGGAGATTGTTTGATACATGTTTTTATCTTAATTTTGATTATTTTATTTTTACACCAAAACAATGTTTTTAATTGTTGTCCAAATACCCTAAATGATTTAAAATGGTTTTAATATTTTCCGGAGTATTTCTCCAAGTTTTATTTCAGATAAAATTGGACAACACTTTTAAACGATTTTAAGTTTATAAGTTTTTACTTCAAACAAGGTTCCTAAATGTTGTCTAAATACTCTCGATTGGTTTAAAATATTTTTACTAAATTTTCGGAGTATTTCTTGAGTTTTATTTTTGACAATAATTGGACAATATTTTTATCTCAAGGTCAACCGGTCGCCCTATAGGGCAACCCGTACCTGAAGAGTACAGAATTCGAGCCTGGAGTGTAAAACAGCAGGTCGACTGGTCGCCCTAGGTGCGACCGGTACCTGCAAGTGTTTGCTGAAACAGAAACTTTGATCTTCAATTTCTCAAGGCATGGACCGGTTGAACATAGGGGTGACCGGTCGAACCCTACGTCGACCGGTCGCCCTATGTAAAAATGATGTGTCATTTTTAAACTTCTATTTCTGTGCGACCGGTCGCCCTATGTTTTGACAGCAAATTTTTCGACCATTTGACAAATGAGACAAACTTTCCTTAAAATGTGGGATTGATTTCTAACAGCTATATTCTTGATTTTAATTGTATTTTTCTGTAGATTTTCAATCCCCAAGAGGAGCCTATGCTTGATCAATCATCTCCTATAAATAGAGGAAGTTTTGGAGCAACCATGTGAACAATTGAGATACAATACAACAAGATACACTTCAAGCAAACACTTGTTCTTCATTGTTATTATTCTTGTTGTAATTTTGCCTAGTTTATCACTTTCACATCCTTGAGGTCTAGGCTTATTTCTTGATTACACTTGCACTCATATTTGTAATATTCTTTATCGAGTTGTAATCTTGATTTTGGGTTATCATTCAACACAAGATATCCTTGTGAGTGTTCTTGTGGTAAGAACACACTTGGATGATCTAGGTGATAAGTGCAAGAAGATTGTGGTGATCTTCTTATTGAGGTGTTGAAGAATTTGGTATTCTTCAAGGTTGAAGATTGTGGTAATCTTCACAAGGTGCCGTTGAAGGAAGATTGTGGTAATCTTCAAAGGGAGATTGTGGTAATCTCCAAAGGTGGTGTTGAAGAAGAGTGTGGTGCTCTTCAAGGTGTTGTAAGTTGAGTTTGTATTAATTTTGGTAATTAATAATTTTTTTTTTTGAAATCCATCCCGGATATACTGGGGTGGTAGTAGATTAGGCCCTAGGTGGGTTGACCTACTATAAATCGACGCGTGTTGTTTACATTCCGCACATTTACTATTGTCTTTGAGCATTCGGTTCAAAAAAAGAGGGCGAAATCGAAAAGATGGAGATAATCTATTCACCCCCCTCTAGATTATCGTAGCCGCTTGGACTTACACTAACTACCTATCCAACTCACAAACTCATACCCAGCCTCCAAGACTTGCACTCCCACCTATAAGCTCGAATACCCCGCAAACCCCCGCATCACCCCAGAAACCAAGTACATGCAACACTATCAACCTTAATAAGCCCCCACTAAAATCCCCACAATCAATTTCTCCTCACATACCACCACAGCCACCCCAACCACAATCTCCGAATCATACCTCACCCCTTCCCATCAACTCCCACTCTACAACTAGTCAATCATCAAAAACCAACAAATCCAAATCCAACTCCAAAAAAACCTGGTCCCGAACACAAAAGAAACCAAACCCGACCAACCCAATACCCTCAACTGCCACCTCAGCGAAACAAAACTTGGAAATGATGGATGATAATAGCACTGAAGGAAGCAATGAAAATGCAAAAAGGAAAAAAAGAGTTTGGTCTTTTCGAGGTTCCATGCACTTTTAATCTACCGGCGGAGATTGCGAAAAAGCAATCCCGCGAACACAATGAGTTGCCTCGGTTGAAGCGTCGGGGCTTGGGAACCCATCGACAGTTAAAGCGCTGAAACGAGTAATAAAATCCAAAGATCCCAGTTTTGTTTTTTTGATGGAAACAAAACTTCGCAGCATGGAGTATGATCAGTTAATTGGTAGTTTGGGTTTTGAAGGAAAATTTTTGTTGATCGCGATCGAGTCATGGTGGAAGAAGAGATGGATTGTGTGCGTTGTGGAAGAATGAAGAGGATTTTCAGGTGCTTTCGGATTCAACACACCACATAGATGGCATTTACACAGAATCTGATAAAGTGTGGTGAATGACCGGGATATATGGGTGGTCGGAGGATCACAACAAAAAATACACGTGGGACCTTATGAAAGAGTTGGCAACTGTAAATGATCATCCGTGGATATGCTTCAGTGATTTTAACGAGATCATGTATCATTTCGAGAAAGTTGGGGGTCGACCAAAGGACGGACAGAGGTTAGAGGAATTCCACGAGGCGCTGACAGAGGCTAGATTGGAGGATCTTGGTTATAATGGATTCTCTTTCACTTGGACAAATGGGCAAAGAGGTGAAAAGAACATCCAAGAGCGATTGGATAGGTTTTTGGGCAACCAAAGTTGGATCTTCCAACATCCGGAGTTCTCAGTTAGCCACCTACCCAGAAACCGATCAGACCACTGCCCAATTGTTCTAAGCTGGAGAACATCACGTCAGGCCAATAAAGGACGCAACAGGAAGAGAAGGAAAATTTACCGGTTCGAAACGATGTGGTTATTGGACGAATCTTGTCAAAGAGTGGTTAGGCAAACGTGGGCAGACGACGAATGCGCTGATAACCAAAGGAAAATCCTCAGTAAGATCCAAAAGTGCAGAGAAAGCCTGAAAGCGTGGGAAAAAACACACTTCGGCAATGTGGGGGAACAAATTAAAAAATGCGAGGAGACTCTCCAAAAGTGTTTGAAGGGGGATGTCTCTACGCACACTCTGACCGCACGTAGGGAGTTGGAAGAAAAATTGGAAGGGTTGTATAGAAAAGACGAAGCGATGTGGCATCAAAGGGCAAGAACAAACTGGATTTGGGACGACGATAAAAATTCAGCTTTTTTCCACCATACAGACTTCTGGGCGAAGGGAGAGGAATCAGATAGAAAGAATTAGGGACGCATCAGATAGATGGATTGAGGATGATCGACAGGTGGAAGGGGTTTTCCTCCAATACTATAAAGAATTATTTTCTGCGGAACCCTCTCTGGATATAGATCGAGCCATAGATGCCATTGAAATGAAAACTACTGATGAAATGAACGAGAACCTTCGGAGGCCTTTCACCAAAGAGGATGTTATGGCAGCCCTGGCACAAATGCACCCGACAAAATCCCCTGGACCAGATGGTACGCCTGCTATTTTTTTCCAGAAATTTTGGTCTATTATTCAAAAAGATGTGCTTAATGTTGTCATTGATATCCTTAACGGCCATACCAAACCCCGATCCCTTAACCACACCTATATTGTCCTTATCCCTAAAAAGAAAAAACCGGAAAAAGTCCAAGAGTTTAGGCCTATCAGTCTTTGCAATGTGATTTACAAGCTCATTTCTAAAATCATTGCTAATAGATTGAAAACTATTTTACCTGCACTTATCCACCACACCCAATCAGCCTTTATCCCGGGTAGGTTAATCACAGATAATGCTCTTCTTGCGTTTGAGATTTTTCATAAGATGAAGCATAGCCAAGCCAAAAAAAAGGGGCTCTTTTGCCTTCAAACTGGACATGAGTAAAGCTTATGACCGGGTTGAATGGCGATTTTTGAGCAATGTAATGCAACGCCTTGGTATATGCCAATCTTTTGTTGATCTAATTATGAAGTGCGTCACCTCTGTTTCCTTTTCATTACTTATCAATGGGCAGCCAGGCGATGTTTTCCATCCTTCGAGGGGACTCCGTCAGGGGGACCCTTTATCTCCTTATTTGTTCTTGTTTTGTGCAGAGGCTTTCTCTTCCTTGCTTCAAAAGTCGAAACTTAGGAGGCAATCTTCACGAATCTGGATTAGCAAAAGAGCCCCCCATATATCCCATCTATTTTTTGCCGACGACAGCATTATTTTTGGGAGAGCAAATGGAAAAGAAATAGAGGTGGCCAAACGGATCATTAAGGATTACGAACGGGCGTCGGGGCAACGGATAAACTTGGAGAAATCTGAAATATCTTTTAGTCGTGGTGTGGAGGAAGGGCTGCAAACATCGCTAGCAGATAAGATAGGGGTTAAATGGGTCAACAAGCATGCCATCTATCTTGGGCTCCCGACGAATGTAGGACGATTGTGGGTAGGGTCCGGAAAACGTTGAAGAATTGGAAGGGTAAGCTGCTATCTATCGCTGGAAAGTCTATCCTCATTAAATCAGTTGCCCAGGCGATTCCTACTTATATTATGAGTTGTTTCCGGATACCAAAGGAAATTTGTCAGAAGCTGAACTCGATCGTTAGTAATTTTTGGTGGGGACAGTGACACAATGAGAAAAGAATACACTGGTGTTCGTGGAGTAAACTCACTAAGCATAAGATGGAGGGAGGTCTTGGATTCAGAGATTTGGAATGCTTTAACGAGGCGATGCTCGCGAAACAAAGCTGGAGATTGTTGCAAGACTCTGAATCCCTGTTGGCTCTTTCGTTGAACGCCAGATATTTCCCGAGAGATAGTTTCCGGAACGCAGTAATTGGCTATAATCCATCCTTTACCTGGAGAAGCATTATTGCGGGACGGAATATTATTCTCAAAGAAACTAGATGGAATATTGGGTCAGGTGCTCAGGTACGGGTGTGGCATGATCCTTGGCTGCCGTCTGCCATGAATTTTTGTGTACAATCTGCTCCTAAACCTGGAATGGAGGATTTTCTGGTGCGGGACCTTATGCTGGAGAATCCAAACAGATGGAATGTGGAATTAATCGACAACACCTTTAACACTGAAGAAGCTAGAATGATAAAAACCATTCCTCTTAGTCACCATCGCAGACCGAACCAATTTGTATGGCATCACACAAAAAATGGGGTGTACAGCGTGAAGTCTGGGTACTTGACAACAAAGCATCAACAGGAGTGTGAGAATGATATGGCCTTCTCGTCGAGCCAAAGGAAAAAACTGTGGAAATGGGTTTGGACCCTCCAGGTCCCGCCAAAAGTTTAGGTGTTTTTATGGAGAGCCCGACAAGGCATACTCCAAACAAAAACAGAATTAAATCGAAGAGGCGTAGATATGGATCCTATATGCAGTAGGTGCGGGATGGGAAGGAAAGCGATGGAGCACGCATTCGGAATTGTCCGTGGGCAAGATTTTTTCAGGCTTCATCACCGCTCGGGATACGGGTAGATCGGGGGACAGGAAGGAACAAAGCATCGCAGAATGGATTGAAATAATGGTGGATCGGGGGAAAAGGATAGTCAAAATATGTTTGGCATCTTCTTGTGGATAGTTTGGCACGCACGTAACATGAAAGTCTTCCAGGATAAGGAGCTTCCACACCGGTGGTGTTTGGCTCTGGTGACGTAGACTTCAAGAACATCTAGCGAGAGAATGTAGGAAGGAGAGGGCGTGGCGGGCGAGCAAGATGAGGTATGGACAAAACCGGATGAAAGTTGGGTGAAGATAAATGCGACGCATCCATTGTAGCGATGTGGGAACTGGTTTGGGGGCAATTTTGCGAGATCATGAAGGAAATCGGGTGTTGAGCCTTGCTAAACTCCTACAGGAGACTCTTGATGTTGATATCGCGGAAGCTTTGGCTTGTAAAGAAGGGTTGTTAGTAGCACAATCCAAGGGAATCAGAAGGGTGGTGTTGGAAACTGATAATGCAAATATCTTCAACAAATTGAAGTCCAAGAAAACAGACTACTCCTACTTGGGAAATATATTGGAGGACATCATATTACTAGATGGCTCGCTCCAAGGTTTCATTCCTAGTTGTGTTCGTCGCTCGGAAACTTTGTTGCGCACCATATTGCGCGTTTTGCTTTTTCATTAGAGGATCTAGCCTGTTTTAGATTTTATTCCTGAACACTTGTACGAATTGATCATTTCGGAGGCTTCCTCCTAATTAATATTTGCCACTTTTCCTCAAAAAAAAAAAAATCAAAGAAGACCGTTTTGCCATATCCTGTACATGCGGTACTAGTTTTTGCAATTTTCTTCAAAATTGAATATAGTATAGAATATTCCATATATACTCAAAATACTCAAGCCAAGGTTTACAAAATGAATAGAAAATTTCAAATTTGTGACATAAAACTTACCAAATCAATATTCAATAAAAGTTAAAAAGAGCTGAGCTGAAAATTACGACAACCACCCTCCATTTTAAATTAAAAAGAAAAGTGAAAATGTACTTTAATGTCTTTGAGCACAAATATAATAAGTTACTTAAAATTTCAGTCTAGTTACTTATTTGAGTCCAGTGTTAAAATTTACACAAAAGAAGTTGACAAATCGCTAAACTTACCTTACTTTTCGGGAAAAATTATACTTTTTACACTCAGTTCACTTATGTATACTTCCGGTTGATTTTTTGACTTGTGTTACACTCCTGTTTGGATATTTTTACGGTTTTATTTTTATTTGTTTTGTTCCAATTTTAATTTATATGTTATTTTTGTTATTTTGATTTTGTTTATATTTGTTTCTTGGTTGTTTCTACCTTGTTTGGATGTTTATAATATAACTTTTACCTATTTTTTACGCATTTTTTTATTCATGTGTCGTTTTAAATATTATTTATGTTGTTCCTGAGTTGTTTCTATATTGTTTTTAATATTGTTCTGATTTTTTTTCTGTTGTTTCTATGTAGTTTTCGATGTTTCAATGCAATTTTTACCTATTTTTAGGCTCATTTTGTTCATATGGTGTTTTCTATATTGTTTTTGGGTTGTTTCTATATGGTTTTCAATGTCGTTCTGTTGTTTGTTAGTTGTTCCATGTTTTTGACATTTTCAATGCATTGGGTTAAAATTTAATGGTTTTTGTATATAAATTAGGAAAATATTATAAATGTAATTCCTACTTTATATACATATAAAGTAGGAAAATATTACAAATGATATTCCTACTTTATATGTATATAAATTAGGAAAATATTATAAATGGTATTCCTACTTTATACCAAATTAAGTGATTATATACGATCAATTCTATCTATATATATTATTCATATTTAAAAAGAAAAACATAGTATTTGGTATAATTAATTTATATTAGAAATGGCATTATTATTATTATTATTACTACTACTACTACTACTACAACTATGGTTCTGTACGATCATATTTATTCATATATATTTTTCATATTTTAAAAAATAATTAGTCTTTGTTTCAATAGTGGACAATGACTTTCTTTTGTGTAATATTAATCAAGTTTTAAAGTACTTATTCCTTTTTTTTTTACTTTCCTAAACTACTCAATGGATAATTAATTTTTAATTCTATTTGAGAATAATTAAAGGGATATGCCCTTAAAATCTTCGTATCTTTTACCATTGAATTAACAATTGATTTTGTTGAGATCTTTTTTTGGCAGCTTATTATTTATGATAAATCCTCTTATATTTATATTACTTAAAAAGCTTTAGAGAGACATTTCGATATTGTTGATCCTAAATTCAAAGCATAACCACCAAATATGGTTTCATCTTCACGTTTCCCCTATTACCGGCTTCATCAAATGTTCCGCCAGTATGGACAATATTGAACTCGAATTCTGCACTAAACAAGAGTTTTCATATAAACTATATTGTAGATCTGTATGAATGTTTTTTTGGTAAGTTTAATAAAAAAAATATTTGTTTCTCTTTTTATTATTATTCCCGATAGTTTTATTGTATTTTTTTCTAAAATTATATTTTGAATTATATTTTGTTTATTTTTAATTATTCTTGATACTGACTCTTTGATTATTATTATTGTAGTATTGATTTTTTCCTATTATTTACGTAATGATTTTATTAGAATTTTTAGCTTATTATATTGTTTCGTTAGAAATTCATTACAAAGCTTACGAGTTAAATACGTCTTTTTAATTATTTTTCAATTTTAGTTAATTGAAAATATCGTCATGTCATTAACTCTTCAAATTGAAATTACATTCAATTTTTTTGTGTCAGCGTCTTCCATCCAAATTCGGGCATCATTTTAATAATTTTACGCCATTAAATTGTGATATGCATAATGTAACGGGTACACTTGGACAGTCAGAATGATCAACCGCTATGGCGTAATCTACTTTACGGATTGATGGGCCAAATTTGTCCATGATAACACGATTTCAGAGGGTGAATTGTTGGTTTTCACTTATCGTACCAATCTCATTTTTGATATGTCAATATTTTCTGATGATGATGCATGTGACCGAATCGATAGGTATATCCGACTATTCATGGTTTTTATATCAGTTCAGGTAATTTAATAATCTAATTATCATATGTAGATGATACTTTTATTTAATTATAAAATAATTTATTTAATACATGTGGAACATAAAGCGATAAATCGGATGATGATGATATTGAGGTGGAACTGTTAAGAATCCCACTTTTCTGTTGGTTTTCTCAGAGTCGCATGTTAAAAACCTCGCTGGTGAGTTTATACCTTTTTTATATATTTTGATATTTGTAAATTCATGATTTCTAAAGTATATTCATTGATGAGATTTTTTTGTTAATGTTTTTTTTTTTTCGATTTTTGACTTCTTAAATTGATATATATAAATTAAGTTTATGTATACTTTACATATAAATAATTATGTAATTACCATCTTACCAAGATTAAAAAATAATTATTTTTTTCTCTTTTTACCAAAAGTTTTATTCTATGTTTAGATATAAATTTTATTTAAAAATAGATTGATTGAAATACTTACATAATTTGAAATTGTAACAAATATTTTACTACTCGAAATCATTTATATATATTTCAATTGTTCATTGATAGGCCACACAGTTTAAAATTTAATCATAGCTAAAGAAATATTTTGTGTTTCGTTGAATAACAAAACTTCATTGTATGTGGATTGAACACATGAGTTTTTTTAACAATATTATATTTATTATGCTTTTTTATTGCACTTTTCAGGTTTAGGAATGACACTGATATTCAATATGGTCAAGGATGTAAATCCTTCAAAACATTTGGGCACTTAAACATCGTTTGATAAGGGTTTAGGATGTGCCTTTTATTAGAAAAAGAGATGAAATTTTCAGTCTTGATTGTGTTTTTAAATATCGTAATGTAAGTATATATAATATATTTCTTTAAATGTGTCTATAAAAGAAAATATATTCTTATTGGTACAAGTTCTTGGTGCTATTTTTACTATTATTGTTAATAAATGGCCAATCGAATTCAAATCTTGACATATTGTAGGATATGTACACACTAGAGTTTTTGAACACAATTTTCGGGGGGAGGTCTCTTGTAAGACCGTCTCACGGATCTAGATCCATGAGACGGAGCTCCAGAATGCCAACCCAAAAGCCAAAACCTTAAACCTAAACACAAGGCACAAAAAATCAGCAGCCACTTCTTTTTTCTCTCTCTACAGCAAACTCTCTCTCTCTCTCTCTCTCTCTCTCTCTCTCTCTCTCTCTCTCTCTCTCTCTCTCTCTCTCTCTCTCTCTCTCTCTCTCTCTCTCTCTCTCGGAGGAACAACCACCTGCACGCCACACAGTCTCCATCGCTGATCTCATGAGCAAGAGTGTTCTACCACAACACAAACTTTTCCATTATCCCTCATCTTTATTCACAATTAATTTTTGAATCGATATGCTTTCTACCATTACAAACCACGAAGTTGAAGGTAACACCAAGAAGAAGAGAAGCAGTGATACGTCAAAACTCATTTCAATCGAATGAGTTCAGTTTAAAGACTTTTAATCCTCAGTTGTTTTAGTAATTTTTTTGTATTACGTAATGGTTTTTTTATAAAATTATGGTCCTTCTGTTATAGTGATTGTTTCCTTATAAAAAGGCATCTGTTCAATTTCCATCCGTGTTATTACTTGCGTACTTTTGTAATAATAAGTGATACTTTTATGCCGAAAACTCATACTTTTAAACCAAACAGTGATACTTATCAACTAAAGAGAATTAGTGTTAATTGCGGTATTTTGTTAAAAAAGTGATACTTTGATAATAAGAAGTGATACATTTAGACCGAAAAATGATACTTTTCTGCCAAAGAGAATTACTGATGTAATCTTTTTTTTAATTAAGAAGGTGATACTTTTAAGAACATAAGTGATACTTTTAAACCAAAATGTGATAGTTTTAACTGGAATGAAATAGTGATGCTGTCCTTTTTAATAATAAGGTGATACTTTTATACTGAAAATCAATACTTTCTAACCGAAAAATGATACTTCTCAAATTACAGCAAAATAGTGATATTTGCATTATAATGTTGAAAAAGACGGTGATACTTTTGATTCAAAAAGTTATACTTTTAAAACAAAAAAGGTACTTTTACAATTAAGAGAAAAAAGATTAATTCGGTTCCAGCGGCCATCATTTACATAATAATTCAATATCAATTTAATAAAAAAAGTTATACTTCTAATATGAAAAGACAAAACATTTTTCATTAACTTTTCACATGTTTCATCCTCACAGTACAAAAAATCCATAACATCTAATACAACATATACACAATACTGTTAAAACGAAATGCGATACTTTTAGATAAAAAGTGATACTATAAGAACAAAAACTGATACTTCCAACTGAAAGAAAATAATGATACTTTCAACTGAGATTGATCGCCGAGCTTCGAAGAACTGAAGAAGAAACGAAAAATCAAACTATGCACAACAAAAAATAGAAGAAAAATCCTAAGAAAAAACGTGAGAAAAATCGCAAGAAAATCGTAAGAAAAAAAGGAAAGAAATTGAAGACTGGAGAGAGAAAATAGAAGATAGAGAAAAATTAGAAGAAACAAATTGACTCAAGATTGAAAACACGACCGTCCCAATTGTCACCCCTGCTTCCAAGGGATAAATTGGAAAACGGAGAAGAAAAGATAAACTAAAAAGGGTAAAAAGGGTGAATAAAACAGGAAGAGAAAATGGCGGGCGCGGGTAACTGTATATATATCAAAATGGCAAAGCTAGTAGAAAAAAAGTAAGCTGGGTCAGTTGAAGTGAAAAGTCATGTTTTTGTCAAAGAAAAGGAAAAAAAGAAAAAAAAAAAAGAGACGAAGTGAAAAGTCATGTTGGCTGTTGGCATCTTCCTTCTCTCTTCTCTCACCAAACCACACTAATTAATCATTTTTTTGTCATCTTTCTCTTTTTACTTTTAAAAAAATTCAGTTGTATTATGTATTATAGGAAGTGTGTATATATTATCTGTGTATGTGCGTAGATTGGTATTTACCTAACCTGAACTTTTGTGGGTTTTATTTTGTAGACCTTTTCACAGTTTCTTTCGTCTTTCCCAGAACCCAAAAAAAGTAGCGGAGGAATTCTAAGCAGAGAACCAGAAAGAAAAAATAGAACCGAAGATTATCAGTTACTCGAGAAGAAAGAATTATGAAGAAAGGGGCCTTCGCACCTAACCTTAAACTTTCTGTGCCTCCTCCTGATGAGATCTCAAAATTTCTGTAATTTCTTTTTTCTTTTTCCGCCATTTATTTATAATTTTGACTTGGTTTTGAATATTGCTGACATGGGTTTTGTTTCTTTTTGTTCTTTGTGATTTGGGTTTTGGTTGAGTGTGTGCAGGACTGGGTCGGGTACATTTAAGGATGGTGATCTCTTGGTTAACAGGGACGGTGTTCGGATTGTCTCTCAGGGTGAAGTTGAAGCTGTAAGGAGTATTACTTTTTGGTCGATTTCTTTGATTTCCGTTTTTGGTTCTTTCTTGTGATTTTGACTGCATTTTATCACAATCTATTTTATCCATTTCTTTTGTTGTTGTGTATCATCTGCATTGGAGATTAATCATAATTTTGGTGTGTTTTGCAATTTTATATTTCTGCAGCTGCTTGTTAGTGGAATCGAAAGTGTTCTTATATGGATTTTGATATGTAAATTTTGAAATAGGCGGATCAAAATTCTTACTTTTTGGGATAGTTACAAAAACTACCCCTGAGGTTTGGGTTAATTACAATAGAAGCCATAGATGTTTGAAAATTACAAAAAAAACCCTTGAGGTTTGATTTTGTGTTAAATGCAAGGAGGTAATTGCAATATTTTTGCTTATGAAGGGGGTATAGTATAATACAGATCAACTTCATGGGTTCTCTTGTAATTTTCAAAAAATCTGTAGTTTTTTGTAATTAACCCAAACCTCGGGTAGATTTTATAATTATCCCTTTTTTTTGGGCCTTTTTCTTAATGATGATGATTATTTCGCAAACGAATTGTGTTGTAATAGGTAAAAGTAAAAGATATCTTTCGTTTTCCTTTTCCTAAATAATTTTTAGATGATCTGATTATACTCAAATCTAAAGAATGAGTACTTTCAATTTTTGAGATATGAGTATGCTAGATGGATTTTGGAGCAGGAGGTTAGCTTTTTCTGTGTAAAGAAAATTTCTATAACAGTGAATTGGGATTACTGTCACAGAAAACTTGCATTTAATTTAACATGCTTGAAATGTGTTTCAGCCAACCTTAATACAGCCATCAGATAACCAGTTGAGCTTAGCTGACTTTGATGCAGTTCAAGTTATTGGTAAGGGAAATGGAGGTATTGTGCGCTTGGTGCAACATAAATGGACCGGACAATTTTTCGCTCTTAAGGTATTGATGATCTTTCTCTTTGCCTTCAATTGTATCGGGAAGTGACATCTAACTTTTTATTGCCTTCCATAGTTATTGGTTGGGGATATGGTATTTACAAACAAATTTATAATACCTCGTATATTCTAGTTTGTTTAAATCCTAGTTTTATAATTGTAGATCTGAAAGAAATTTTCGTTCCACTGAATGAGTTGAGAACTGTAGTTTTGGAATGTGACATTAATGCATCATAGTTTTCATAAGATATTATGATGTACTTTGCTCTTTTTAGTTATTCAAATAAGTCAAACCAGGTTCATTGGCTCACAAGTTGTTAGTAAGATAAAATATGATTGGATTGTCGACCTGATTCTATTTCTGGAGTTTCTGAACAAGTTGATGATTGAGACTATAAAGTGATAGTGTACTGTGATGAAATTCTTCATTCCATCTCTGGAAGGAAGAACCAGCCTATTATATGAATTGATGTCTCAAGTTGTAAATAATCAAAATTGCATCTTCTTACACATCAAATATGAAAAGTCCCCAATCCGTGCCATTATCTACTTCTAGTGCCACTTACTGCTATACTACATCTTTCATAGTCTAGAAGTGATCACTTTTCCTCTCATGACAGATAAACATATAGTTCCACCATAAGTTTTTTATTAGGGATAATTACAAAAACCTCCCTGAGGTTTGGGCTAATTACACAAAAATCCAGAGATGTTTCAAAATTACGGAAAGCCCCCTCAGGTTTGATTATGTCTTAAATGTAAGGAGTTACGTAATTGTAATATTTCTATGAATGTCGGGGGCACTTTGAAATGTATTTTTTGCTTATGAAAGGGGGAAAATGTAAAACGAAATCAAATCTCAAGTTTTTTTTTGTGATTTTCAAAAACCTCTTGAGTTTTTTGTAATTAGCCTGAACCTCAGGGTTTTTTTTCCCCGTAATTATTCCTTTTTATTATGTGGGTTTACTGTGTTCGTGTCTCTATGATCAGAAAGAATGTTATTACCACAAGAAAAATAGCTTTTATTAGGAAAGCAATGGTAAATTGAGAGTTAATGATCCATTATTTCCGTCGATGATTTGGTGTCCTAGGTTTCAGATTTCTCTGGACTCCAACGTTAGTTTGTCGACAGGCTTCCATTTTACAGGATGACACTTTAATATCTGATCTGGAAACTTCATGAACTTGCCTAGAATTAAGTTTTTCACAATGATAATGTGACGTTAATGTATTAAAACCATTAACATACATCTTCTTGATTCAATGGCTTATTTCAGGTTATTCAAATGAATATCGAAGAGTCTGCTCGCAAGCATATTGCACAAGAACTGAAAATCAATCAGTCATCTCAATCTCCCTATGTTGTAGTTTGCTATCAGTCTTTCTATGATAATGGTGCAGTCTCCATTATACTGGAGTATATGGATGGAGGGTCTCTTGCAGATTTCTTGAAGAAAGTTAATATGATTCCAGAACCTTATCTTGCTGCAGTTTGTAAACAGGTAGTATATGCATCTTGTTTTCAATATTCTGTCAATGAATTTTCTCAAGTACTAGTAGTGATAAAATATTGATCATGCCCCCATTATAGGTACTCAAAGGCTTGTGGTATCTTCATCATGAGAAACATATTATCCACAGGGACTTAAAACCTTCAAATTTGCTAATAAATCATAGAGGTGAAGTCAAAATCACCGACTTTGGTGTCAGTGCGATATTGGCCAACACATCTGGTCTAGCTAATACGTTTGTTGGCACGTACAACTACATGTCTGTGAGTATTAAGCTTATCACACACATTGATATTTTCTTGTTTTCGGTGCTAATGTTTGTCTGTGACTGACAACATAAACTTGTGGGATAGTTACATAAACCCCTAGAAGTTTGGGCTAATTACAAAAAAATCCAGAGGTTTTTCAAATTTGCAAAAATTTCCTTGAGATTTGATTACGTATTACATTTTCCCCCGTCATAAGCAAAAAATATTTCAACCCCCTCCCCTGATATTTATAAAAATGTTATGGTTATCCCCTTAATATAAGACATAATCAAACCTGATAGGCTTTTTGTAATTTTGAAACATTTCTAGGTTTTTTTGTAATTAGTCCAAACCTCATTTTTTTTTAATTGGAATTATCCTAAGCTTGTTGAACAAACATGTCTTCATTCTGCTACAGAAGTGTTCTCTCATCTCTTTTGTGCTACAGTTTTGATACCTTAGCGAATATATGTCCAAAACTTTTGTATTTGTATTTTTTTATGTTCATAGCCAGAGAGAATAATTGGAGGCAACTATGGTTACAAAAGTGATATCTGGAGCCTTGGTTTGGTTCTGCTTGAGTGCGCAACAGGACATTTCCCGTATTCCTCACCACAGCCGGAGGGATGGATCAATGTCTATGAGCTGATGGAAACCATTGTGGATCAACCAGTTCCTCGTGCACCTTCCGATCTATTTTCTCCAGAGTTCTGTTCATTTATTTCTGCTTGGTAATACACTGAATCTATGTTGGATGCATTTACAATCCCTTATAATTCTATGTGGTGAAATGATATAGTATGGGCAAATTTTAGTACCTTTGTGATCATCAACATGGTAATTTTGGTACTCTTTTCATCTCTTTTTATTGCCAATCTCTGTCTTGTCCGGTCAAACTCGAGTTTTCTGGATGTTATTTAAAAGTTTCAGGAGGCATTTAAGAGACTGTTATTAATATATTCTCATCACAATCTCTTATCTGCATTTCAGATGAAGTCCACTTAAAGGGATACCTTACTCAACATTAACAGGGCTTTTTATTGCTCGATTCCCATTAAATTATCCTTCATGTTGTATCCACAAGTTGTTAGAATGGAGTTAATTGCCTTTTTAGATATTTTTTGAAACTATTTATTTGTTGGACTTCGAGCACCTTATTATGTCCTCTTAATGCCTTTTCCGATTTGTATCTTTATTTATTAGCTTAATTTCCTGGCATCTATGTGATCTTGTGTAATTGATTTTCAGTGTGCAAAAGGATCCTAAAGATAGACTGTCGGCGAATGAACTTATGGTACTTCTGATACTTTTCTATTTGAATTCAGTCGATGGGACTCCTGGTGGTTAATCTGACGTATTATTATGATATTCAGGCGCACCCTTTCATCACTAAGTATGACGATGTTGACGTTGATCTTGCATTGTACTTCACCAGTGCAGGACCTTCATTGGCCACGCTTTAATCAAGGTTGGATACATAGCTCAAAACACTTGTTTAATAAATTAATCACATGTTACTTTCTTAAGCGTGTAAAACACACACAAAGCATATTTGGCAGAAAAACTACTCCCGTTTTGGATTATTTATTTTAATATCTTTTTAGGACTTAAACTCAGCTTATGTTGCTTTGTTGAATGTATAAAGTGTCAATCATGATCTGCTCCAGATTTATTGTGTACATGATTTTAGAATGAGAGAAAAGATACAGTTTAGTTGGCCAAATGAGGGTTGGGTTTGTTTAACTGCAAAATAGACTGTCCCCATGTTTGTTGCATAGTTAAGCAGATTTGGTTTCTATGATATGGTTGGGCTTCTACTAATAAATGAATTATTCAGAGTGGGTGAGTTTTTTTTTATAGAGATTATTAGAGTCTGTAGTTAAGAAATTCTGTGTAATATCTGGATTCATGGGCACTCTTTGTTACATGGGGATGTTTTATTGACCACAGCCAACATAAATCTGCATAACTTTACTGCTCTGTCTTTTGTTTCTTGTTTTTCCAAATTGTGCTTTTGTGTTAAAGTCTAATTCTTATTAGGGATAATTACACGCAAGAAAAGGTTTGGGCTAATTACAAAAAATGAACCAAGAGATTTTTGAAAATTAAAAAGCAGTTAATGTTTGATTTTATCTTAAATTTAAGACTGTAATTGTAATATTTCTATACATGTATGGGGCGTTTGAAATGTTTTTTGCTTGTGAAGAGGGAAAATGTAAAGACGGAATAAATGTCAAGGTTTTTTTTTTTTTTGTAATTCGCAAAAGCCTTAGTTTTTTTTTTGTAATTAATCCAAACTTAGGGCTTCCTTTTTTTTTTTTTTTTTTTTTGGGGGGGGGAGAGTAACATATTTTGAACATCCAAATATGTGTTGTATTTTAAGATTTTACTTGTCTTCTTCTAATCTGCAGGTATAAGAACTCAATGCATTTGAAGTCTCTCCTTTGTGCATCAGAACATCTTACTCGAGAATGCCACTATTTCAAGATTTGGCATAAAAGGAATTTCTATTTCAGGCTCTATCTTCTTCGTCTTCGTATATTTTCTTTTTTTTTTGATAGTATCTGCGTAGATATTTATATGTATTTTCATTCTGTTTTCGAACGTTAGTCGTGTTAGTTGAATTTTTGTGTGTTTTAGAGGGATGGTTTTGTTGGAGCTTATGCTACCCACTTCAATGTGCGAGTTTATAATGATGTTCAGGCGAAATTTCGTTGCATTTCTCTTGTTATATATCCTCTAATTGTCATGGTAACACTTCGAAAGACCTAACTTATATTGGTGGTCTACAGATACTGCTATAGAACTTAGTTTAAATTATAAAATTACTTCTGAGGTTTAGCCTAAATAAGTTGTAAAATTACAAATATCTACTTAATATATTACAAACACCCTTGAGGGAGTTATATATGTAACAAATATCCCATCAAAAGGTTCGTTACAAAGGCAAACATCATGGAATTTTTGCTTGAAATAAATTTGACTGAACCTCGAGGGTATTTTTATAAAGAGATAATTACAAAAACCCCTAAGAGGTTTGGGCTAATTATAAAAAATCCAGAAGTGTTGGCTAATTATAAAAAAAATCCAGAAGTGTTTAAAATGACAAAAAGTTTTCTCAAGTTTATTATATATTAAATTTAAGGGGTAACTGTTATATTTCTATAAATATATTATGAAGGTATTGAAATATTTTCCTGCTTATGAAGGGGGAAATGTAAAATGAAATTCAATCTCAAGTGTTTTTTTTTTTAATAATTTCAAAAATCTCAAGTGATTTTTTTTTTTTTTAATAATTTTCAAAAATCTCAAGTGTTTTTTTTTTTTTTAATAATTTTCAAAAATCTCGAGTTTTTGTAATTAGCCAAACCTTACAAACCATTAGGAGTTTTTTTTTTTTTTGTTGTAATTATCTCTTTTTAAATAATCTAAAACTTAAATGACAGTCCATTTTGATTCAAAAAAAAAAAAAAAAAAAAAAAAAAATGACAGTCCATTTTGTGGTTATCAAATTTCTTGTCAGGAAAACAGCAGTCGAGATATATATATATATATATATATAAGCATATTCATGAAACATATTTCTCAGTCAAATATGAGCAAGAATTGACAATTCAAGACTCAAGAGTGCTTCATTTGTGACAGTCTGTAGCTTCATTACCTATTGTCTGATCAGCAACAAAATGATTTCTCCAATTCTATTTCTATTATTCCTTACTGATGAAATCGAGCTCACTTTCGAACAACATAAAAAAAAAAATAAAATCGAAACACCAAGCAATGATCCAGTAAAATAAACTTAAATATGAACAACTTGTTGAAAGCAGTAAATTATCTCCATTACAATTGCTGGGAGATAGAGATTAGAGCTTATATAGTCCGATTATATCTTTTCGTAGTCTTTCAGTTAATGATATGGTCCCTTCCAATGGGGATTAATCTGTGTTAACTCATCTTCCAAATGAAAATTTCCAGGGCTCATTAAGAGGAAAACAGAGTAACAAGAAGAAGAGCTTTTTACACAACTTACAATTTTTAGGTCTTCTTTTTGAACTTCCTCTGAGCTTTCAAATCTATCACTATGACAGAAATATTGTCTCTGCTTCCCCTTTGGAAAGCAACATGTGAGAGATAATCTGCTGCATCTTGGGCCGCTGGATCAATGTCGTTCCCTCTATCTTTGGAGAGGTTAGAGCCGTTCTTTTTGTGCCAGATTAGAATTCGTTTTCGCACCAAATCACAAGCCTCCTCGTTTGTCATTACATCCCATAGGCCATCGCTAGCTAGAATAAGGCACTCGTCTTCTTTTGTTCGAGGAACAATCATTATTTCCGGATCTGCAATTACATAGGGCCTCAAGTATCTATCGCCTGAAAAAGAAACGATAAAACTATTATTGGAGTCGAAGCTTTTTTGTTGAAAACAGAAGCTGAGTTATCTTCCCAAAAGCTATTATATACATATATGTACATATACATATCTAGACATCTAACTTGCCCTTACAGCCTTTTCAGGTAAAGAAGGGATGTTTACAAACACTTACAAATAGTGATTGTCAGCTTTTGGCTTCAAGAAATTTTCTTTTTTTTTTAGTGTATTCAAATGCCGACTTTTGTTTCTGATTCCACATAGTTTAATCAGAATCTCAAAGCGTGGGAGGGTGTTTTAAATTTCTGATTATGCTTCTAGTTCAATTTTTACACACAAACAAAACACTTTAATAACTTATTCACCAAACACTCCCTTTTAACTTATTCCACGTTTTAGCTTTTGTTTGCAAACACTATTCACTTGTGATTCTTAATTATTTTTCGTTTCTAGTTTTCTACTACATTAAATTGCTTCTACTAAAAGCAGAAGTTTTTGCAAACACTCGATGTCAACTTTCAGTTATTAATACGGAAGTGGTCTTCGAAGCAAACAGCCAAAATATGATTATTCTGGTCAACCAGACAACCAGTGTTTGCCTCAATATTACATGGTTAGCATACTTGTTTCTCATCCCTATAACTGTTCTTCAAACGATAAATTTAACGACAAGCACTTGTTCAGTGTAGACTGAGGACAACATATGTAAGCATATCAAGGTGACTCTTAGCCACGTAATGTATTATAATTTCAACATCTTTCAGCTTAACTTTTTAACAGCCACTGATGCTTGGTACAAACTTTCCGATCATATGTACTAGGGATAATTATAAAAACTACCCCCGAGGTTTGAGCTAATAACAAAAACTCCATAGGTATTTGAAAATTACAAAAAACACCTTGAGGTGTGGTTCTACATTACACTTTATCCATTCATAAGCAAAAACATTTCAAACAAACACCCTCCCGTACATTTGTAAAAATATTACAATTTCCCCCTTATACTTAAGACATAATCAAACGTCAGGGTATTTTTTGTAATTTTAAAACTTGTCTGGGTTTTTCTATAATTACCACGAACCTCAGGGGTAGTTTTTGTAATTATCCCTATTTACTATATTTAACCTAGAATGATGTGTGCCTTTTTATTAAACTATATCCATGTATCTTATTGAGCAAGATAGATTGTAAATTTTGGGAAATCTGAGATTAACATACCAATGGACCTTGAAACAGCAAGAACCCCCGAAACACGATATCCGTCCCAATTAATGACCTTGCCTCCTGCAGCTTCTATCCTCGCGCATTCATCTTCTCTATTCGGCTGTGAACGAGTTAAAGAATTACATAAATAACTAATATCCGATAACAATGGATAATTACCAACATAAAAATGCTCAATTTCGACAAAATCAAGGCTTACTCTATGGTCTACAGATAACGGCACTGGTACTTTCCCCCGGTACATGACCGCTCTTGAATCACCACAATTCGCAACAATGATATGTGTAGAACAAACAACCGCAACAACGGCCGTGGATCCCACAGAGTCGGGGGCAATAGGCATAAGAGGAGGATTAGAAGTTAAATCCTCGTCGCCTCGGGGAAACCCTCCAACTTCGTCGTCCAATCTGCGAAAGCATGTCCGAAAGACATCGAGCCATTGTTCTTTCAAGTTACGCTCACCAATTTCGATGTGCAAATTCTCTTTGGCAACACGAATTTCCTCGGCTAAAGCTAAATGCAGACGCTCTCGGCAATAATTAGAAACCTATGCAACACAAGTTCTATCTTTATCAAAAGCTACAAAAGCAAATAAAAAACAAGAATAGCATGCAAAATAACTGTTATCGAATCTTTACCTGGAAACCTCCATGTCCATCATAAACTCCGAAAACATGGCCGGTTAAATCTTTATGTATCGAACTAAAATGTGGGCTTTCGGTCAACATCCGAGAAGGAATCTCCAAGAATCGTGGTAAAGCTACGACTGAATCTTCCATTTCCGCCCTCCTCCCACAAATAGATGTCAAGCCCCACAAAGGTGGAAAATTGAAACGAAGATTTTGCTTAATTATCTTCGTTTCATCCGAAACCTCGAGAATGGAGGCTGAGAATGTTCTTTTAGGTTCTCTAATGCTAACAGCAGCCTCATTAGTCTCTTCCACAGAAAGAACATCATCGACTATCTCAGACGCGATAGTCGATACCCAAGACTCCGATTTCTTGATGCTACGACAAATGCTGCTATTCTTATCTACGTGATTACGCGATAATGGCTCCAAATTAGTCTCCAAAACTACATCATTCGTTGCATATTGGGAATCTATAATGCCACCACCGAGGGCCTTTGGATCATCTCCCTTGATTTCCTGGTTACTAAAGGTCAAAGGGCTTTCGCTTTCCTTAGCACTCACTAAGATATTGTCTTCACTATCCTTAGGTTTATCACAGTTTGACTCCATTTTGATGACAGCTCCATTTTGTGGGACACTAAAACTAGAATTTTTATTGTCAAGGGTAAAAGGTACCAAAGGCAGCTTGGTCATAGATGGTTCAGAAAACAGACTTGCAAAAGCCGATTCGTCGGTAATCAAATTTCCCAGCTTAAATGGCAGAGCAGCAATTAGTGAAGAAATTTCATCCATCAATTAACTCTCTCTACAGAGTCTCACTTCCATATGGAATTTAGGCCTAGTTCAGATGAAGGTTGGAAATAAAGTCAGAAAAAAAGAAAAAGATTTGGTTTAGTTCTACTGCATAAAGATCAATGACATAAGAGAAGCAAACATTGAAAGGGATATCAATTTATTGAGGGAATATGAATATAAACTTCTATGAAAAGGGGAATCAATATCCTAAATAAAGACAAGCAAGAAAATTCTTAGACACACTGAGCATCTTCTTGATTTCTATTCTTATATTCTTCTTTATCTTATAACTCATCAGCAATTCCAACCATAACTCAGAGGGACATAATCATTTGTGGTCTGATTACTAAAACCAAACAAAAAAAAAAAAAAAAAAAAGGAAAACACACACACACAATGCAGAAAATATCTTCAATGAGAAACTTACAAGTTATAACAAAATCCCCATAAATGGTGCCCTCCAAGAAACACAATCTTTTCTTAGTGAAAAACTTCAAACCCTCAACTTGCAATACTAAATAAATAAATAAATAAAATCCCATTATACCTCTTGATTTAAAATGGGCTCTTTTCCTCTACCCTCAACCTCCAGGTGTTAAAAATCCCAACTTTAATCACCACATGTCACCGTAGAAACCCAAGTCCTCAGTCAAAAAATAAAAATATAGTGAAACAGCACCAAGAAGACACCTATCATTTTTGCAATAAAAAAAAAGTCAGTTCTTGAAAGAACAGCACATGCCATTTGCCAAGTCCACATACACACACATGATTAAAAGAAAAAAATGATTACTTATTAATCCCACCAAAAACAATGCTAAAAAAAGAGCAGACCCCCATGAATAATAAACAATTACGCAATCATACAAGTAAGGTAAGTTGCTTACCGTCTCAAAACAGTGCAATTAGTGACAAGTGATGATAACCTAAAAAGGGGTTTCTTTTGTCCTCAAAAAAATTTTTTTTTTTTTTTTTATTTGAAGCAAGAAAAAGAAATGAAGAAAAGACTCGTAGATAACCAAAACACTATTATGTGTCACCAAAAGGAAAGCCCCAACAACAGTCCCATGTTCCAAAAGAAAAGATTTTTCAAATCAAAACGGAACAACCTTTGCATTTTCTGTGAAGTGGGACCCACTTGACGGACATGTGTGTCAACCAGGTGTCCCCAGATGGTACGCTGCCCACTTTGTTGAATGGTCCCTTTCGGTGAACTAATGGGGTGGGATATTTTTTTTTTAATATTCTTGCTGATTTATTTTACCTTTTTGAATATTGTGGGTCCTTAGCCAATAGAATCACTCCACGCTCGGCCCAAGATTTTTTTTGCTCTGTTTGGTTTACTGAAAATCAAGGGTGGTTACGTGTCCTGGAAATTTTTAAAGTTGCTTGGTTGATTTAGGTAATAATTATTTGTAGGGGAGAGAAAAATAGATTCTTTCATATTAAATCTTGAAATTATATGTTTTTCTTTTTTTCCTTAGGGCATGTTTGGGTTCCATGCAATGGGATAGCCATGAAAAATATTGGGGTGAGCCAGTACACGGAAGTGGGGTGGACCAAATAAAAAATTAAAAACAATCATACAAATTATAACTATATATATATATATATATATATTGTTAAAAATCCTAGTATAATTAAAAGAAAATTGGGGGATGCAGGGCCAACCATAGATCAGGACAAGGGTTGTTTTTTTTTTTAGGAAGAAGAGAAGGGTTGTTCACTTGTGCTCCTTCTCCCATCATTTGCGATTTTTATTTATACCACATGAAAAAGAATTGAGCCCAAATTACTAGGTTGCCCAATTATCATGGTATTACTCTTCATTAAAAAGGCTTCAGTTCGAGTCTTTACAATGATAAGGCCGATTTTTTTGGTGAAAAAAACACCTCGGAATAACTTGGCTTGTAATATTTCTTATAAAATATACGGACAATTTAGTGACTGTACAATAGTGTCTTACAAAGTCATAAATAACAAACAAACAATGCATAAAAATATTAAAAAATAACAACTCAATTTCAAATCTCAAACACAATATTGCATAATTTTATATAATAGTTGAACAATACTCTAAAATTTAGGGTAAATCTCATTTTACCCCTGTACTATAAATTTGTAATACTTTACCCCCTTATTCAATTAAAATATCATTCAATCCTCTTATTCCTTTATTAAATTTATACTTGTCCCTACTATTAATTTAATTTAACAATGGCATCAAATACATATAATAATTTTTGGAAAACTTGTTTGCTATTTATTAAAATTAATATAGTTCCTATTAAATAACTATATTGTAGGTTATTTTTGATAAACTAATATATTCGTACATTTTTTTCTTAATAAATATAAAAATCATGCATTATATTGTAAAATAATATTTTGCATTCAAAAAATTAACCACTAAAATATTTTTTATTTAACAAAGTTTTTATTATGATTATTCAATCAATAATTGAAAAATTACTAATAAAATTTCACATCTTTAATAAAAATTATATTATATATAATATATAATTTTAAGTTTGTGATGAATAATAAACTAAAAGTCTAATTGTATTAGCTAATATAGATATCCTATTATATACTAATTTAATATGGACTATATTGAAGTTAAATAATTAACAACTAAATGTAAAATATAATAGATTTTCTATTAAGCTTTAATTAACAAGTTGTGAAAGTTGATTTAGAAAATAAGTACAAGTTATTAATATTAAATGCTTTTCAAATAATTTTGTTATTTGAATAAGACTAAGACGGTCGCTATCTGGACCCCTTTCATATAAATACACTTCTTCCTATTTTTATAAAATTATAATAATTTAAAATGACTATTATGTCTTTAATATCATTAAAAATTCTAAAGACATCATATCTTTTTTCCCAGGAAATTTTCTTCTTCCCTAGGGCTCAAGAGACAATTTTTTTATTTTTTTGCTATTGTTCTATTTTAATTGTAGCATTAAGTGCGAAATGTGTCATTTTTGATAGATTGAAGGTTTTATAGGTTGGGTTCAAAATGGTGTTACAAATTTTGAGTTTTTTGTTTTAAGTTCGGGTATTTTTTCACCATGTTCGAATAGACATGGTGGATATTTTTTTGGGAAAAAGATGGCACGATCATACCTCTTTTAATGGGTGGCACGATCGTGCCTCTTTTAATATATGACAAGACCATGGCCGTGCCACGCTTTAAAATAAGGCACGATCTTGCCATTATTTTCTAGAAAAACTGGCCAACGTGCCACCATGTTTTCCAGAAAAAAATGAACATCGTGCCTATTCGAACATGGCGAAAAAATGCACGAACTTGAAACAAAAAATCCAAAATTTGTAATACCATTTCGAACCCAGCCTATAAAATCTTCAATCTATAAAAAAATGACACATTGTCGCACTTAATGCTACAATTAAAATAGCACATGCAATAATAAAAAAAATAAAAAATTATCTCTTGAGCCTAGGGAAGAATAAATTTTTTCTAGAAAAAAAGAATAAGGGTTGTACTAGATTTTTTTTTATGGAAGTAAGGGCATAATAGTCATTTTAAATTATTATAATTTTGTAAAAATAGGGAGGGGATGTATTTATAAAAAAAGGGGGTCCAAATACTGGCCCTCTAAAACTAATATGTAAGGATAAAATGGTTATTACTTTGAGTATATGAGTATAAAATAATATTCTAAAAGTAGAAGGGGTAAAGTGATACTAATTAAAAATATAAGGAGCAAAATGATATAATTGAGAATACAAGAGAATAAAGTGATATTCAATAAGAGTATATGGGGTAAAATGAGATTTACTCTAAAATTTATTAGGGCTAATTATAAAAAGTATACTTGAGGTTTGACCTAATTAAAAAAAAACCCAACTAACTTTTAAAATTACAAAAATATCCCCGATGTTTTATTTTATCTAACATTTAACCCCTTCATAAGCAAAAAATTTTCAAAACCCCCTCATATTTATAAAGTAATTGCATTTTACCTCTTAATTTTTACATTGAATCAAACTTAAGGGGTATTTTTGTAATTTTGAAAGTTAACTTATTATCGCAATTTATTACTCCCATCAATAAAGGCAAACGTGCTCTCAGAGTACTAGATTTGTGTTTACCATTAAATTTCAATATTCGAGATTAATAAAAGTAACTCCACCTAAATAAGTCAAGCATTGTGCTATTTTTATAATTTTCTCTTTCTTTGTTGAAATTTATATGTTGTTAGGTAGTAGTTACGCTTTAAAACATTGATCATATTATTTTATTTTCGTTTTAAATTATTAGGTAGAAAGACTTTTCCTAGTTGATAATTAGATTCATCGGTCCACGCGAACTTTTGATCAAATACGTGTTAAGTTGTTGTTAAAGGTGTTCTTAATTAAATCCTTGTATACTTAAGTCAATGACAGACTCATGAAAGAAAGAAAGAGCAAAGTTGAATAATAATTGAAGGTATAAAAATAATTTTATCTTCTATATCTTGATCATGAGAGTATGTCCAATGCAACACTAAATTTGGTGGTATTTTTCCTGTCCACCCAATACTAGTTTAAAAAAATATCAACTTCTTATAATGAATAGCGTTACACCAAATTTAACGTATTATTATTCATATACACTAGATTTGGTGCAATGTATACATACTATTTCCGCTCTAAATTTTTCTAATTTATTTTTATAAAAAAATAATTTCATTAATTAATTCAAACTAAAGAATACATTGATAGTAGACATATGCAAATCTGTTAAAAATCATAAAAGATGAAACTATAACAAATTCATAGCATTTAGGTTATAAATAACTAAATCGACTCTAAAGCCTACAACTTTTAAAAATCTATAGTACGTAGAATACCTTTAATTCAAGATCCGCAACATGTTGAAGACTAATATCTAATTTATATATCTCTGTTGGATCAAAAATTTCTTATTTGAATCGCCGCACAAAAATACCACACCCGGATGGCGACAATTCAAGTGCCATACTAGACGGCGAAATCACAAATAAAAAAAAGAAATAAATAACTCGATCTACGTGGAAATACTACTTATTTAGAAAATAAAGATAAAATGATGTAGATGAGGGTGATTTCAAAATGAGAGAAAATGAGTTTTATACATCGATGGATTATTCTATTTCTACTCTAAATCTATACTACATTTTGTATCATTTACTGTATATTTAAATTAAGATACCCCACATTCAAAAGCAATTTTTTTTTTTCAAAGGACATTCAAATATAAAATACAACACAACATAAACATTGACATGACAAAAAAATGTATTGGACAGTGTTTGTTTTGTGAAAGTTTTTGAACTATATTTTGTTGGAAATTTGGTTTTGATAAAGCGGGCGCCGATCCAACTTTGACCAAATTTTTGGTGGCTAAGAATTTAATTCTCAAGGAATTAAATTATGAATTGTTAATCTACTTTTCGAGTAGATGTTCGTAGTATTTTATATTTCTCAAAACCGAATTTCGGTGATGAGTGAGAAATTAATACACGAAGTTGGCCACGCGAATGAACATAGTTTATCCTAGTATAAATACTAGAAGGTGTTATTGGTTGTATATACTATAACACAAGTATATGATCACAAATGGGCTTCAACCAGGACCGACCCTTTGGGCTCGGGTTCGTGTTTAGTTAGTTTTGTAACTTGAAAATGGGCTTGGCCCAAATTCAAGTAATGTCGAGCCTTTGATGAATCTAGACATTGGAGGTGTCCAGGTTCATGTGTGGATGAATCTAGACATTGGAGGTGGTTTGTAGGTTTATGTGGCTTTTGGAGTTTGTAACTCCTCAAGTAGTGGTCATATAAGAGGTTTGTAACTCATGGGAGTTACGTGTGGTTGAATGCCCACTCTCTTATCTTTAATTCCCTACAAGTGTTGGAAATGATGGCCTATATGTCTTAGGCGTTTGTCGCTTGAGGCGATTAGAAGGAAGAGATGAAGTCGGTATACATAGAAAAATCGCATATCTCAAGATATTCTTCAAGTGTCGGTAAAAGTGTCGTGAACTTTTCGACGAACATTTTCAAGAACACTTCCTTTCGCACTCGTGTCCAAAGAACCGATTCTCGCGATCTTCGAGTTCGAAGGTACCTTTGTGTTAGTGGTGCCACATGTACACAAAGGAGGTTAAGCCGTTTTATCTTTGGGGACATTACGTCAAACCGTGAGTACTAGCGGGACGACTTGTCTTGCGGATAGAGTTCTACTCGACTCAACTTTTGTTTTGTAAAGTTCACGATTCATGCTTTCGGAGATGGAATCCATTCAAGAATTGTAATAGTTAGGTTTTACTTTTCTTGTAATTTTCCTTTTTCTCGTTTGTAAGCCATCTTGAAGGCTTTTCCCATTGTAACCATTGTAATATTTTCCAACAATCGCAAGACAAATAATGTACCTTCACGATGGCGAGGAGAAACAGAGCATGGCTTAGAGAAGAATCGGCTGTAAGACCTTCCAGATGGTTGTTGCTAAAAACGCGTTGCGTTTGAAGCACGGGGCTAGGATGGTGATTTCCTATGCCGTGACTTTGTCCTTAACGGACTTAGTGGTACACTTTCTTGTATGTATTGTGTAGTTTGAATCGAGGATATTTTTCCAAAAGGTTCATGTTTTGAAAAGAAATACGAAATGAGGATGTGCTTTCCAAGAGGTTCGTAATTTCTAGATTTTGGATTGAAAAATGGATGATTCCAAGAATCTAAAAGTATGTTGAAACTAGTGTAAAAATTTCAACCGATCCCGCATGATATTCGTCTTTGAAGGGATGTTGTTTAAATGAAATATTCCAAATGGTTTACATCGTTTAGATGTTGTTACCAAAGTTAGAAAATTTTCATGAATTCCTAAATGCATAATGGAAGGAATTTGGATTAGTGGTTCGATTGTTCGATTGAAAATCGAAGAAAGCAATCGAGGGCCTGGTTAAATCCATGAAAGTCTTGGTTGAGACTTGAGAAAATGTGTTGGAATACTTTTTAAGAATTTAACGGATCCAACGACTATGGGGGTATGACCACACTTCTGTCTCACTTTTGGCTTTCGAGCTTGATTTGCGATTTGAGTGTTACGTAAAGTGTTGTCGAAGGTGTTGTAACACCGAAGCGACATTGTACCACGATTGCATAAAGTGTTGTCCGAGGTGTTGTTACACCGTAAATGCATTAATCGAAAGACATTTGCACGAGGTGTTGCCAAAAGTATTGTAACACCTAAGCGAGTTTAAGAACCAGTGTGAGGTCCGAAATGTTGTGAAGGTGTGTCAACATCTAAGGTCACACTCGTTGTAAAATGGTTCGAACAGAATTGTTTTAACAAGGTTCAAATTTGTTTGAACGAGGTTCTAACGTTATTGTTGGAACGAGGTTCTAATAGTAATAGAACAAATGAAAAGCATTCTAATGCTAATGAAAAGACCATGAGCCGTGTAAGTTCCGTGTAATCAGTGAATTGAACAAATAAACACAGAATAACTGTGGGGGAAGTCGTTTTAACGGCGTACCACATATTGAATAAAATCCCACTTAAAGGGAAAGATAAGACTCCTTACGAATTATGGAAAAATCGTAGTTCTTCTTATAAATACCTTAAAGTGTGGGGGTGCTTGGCTAAGGTTGCAATACCCGAACCAAAGCAAGTTAAAATTGGTCCTAAAACGGTCGATTGTGTTTCTATTGGTTAGAAGTACTTAACAATAGTGCATATCGTTTTATGGTACATAAGTCGAAAGTCCGAAATGACAGTTGGTACCATAAATGAGTCAAAGAATGCTATATTCTTTGAGAATATTGATCCTTGTAAAGAAAAGATAAATGAAAGTTTAAAGAAACGATCGTATTCGGGATGTTTCTGGAGGTGTCTTTGGAGGTGTTACGCCTGGTGTTATAACATCCGGAATAGCCGAGGTGTTACCGCATATGTTGGCCGGAAGGTGATGCTTCGGGTGTTATAAATCCGAACAACACTGGTACGACACACTTTGTCACACTTCTGATGAATCACGCTTAGTTCAACACCGAGTGGTGAAGTACTAAGACAAAGTAAGAGGCCTAAGGTGGTTAAGTCCTTTGGACCTCGAATTTATATCATTTATGTTAGATGGTGAGCCAAACTCGATTAAAGAGGCTCTAAGTAGTCTAGATGCTCCGCTCCGGCAATAAGTAATCAATAGTGAAATTGAGTCCATTCGCAAAATCATACATGGGAGTTGGTTGATCTCCCTGCCGGTCAAAAACCTTTAGGATGTAAGTGGATCCTAACGGCTTGTAGCCAAAGGCTTTAAACAGAAAGAAGGGTATGACTTATTTGACACTCATTCTCCGTGAACGAGGATTGCGTTTATTCGGTGCTTCTCGCGATTTCGCTTTGCACAATCTAGAGATTCATCGATGGATGTCAAGACGGCTTTTCCGAATGGAGAGATAGATCTTTGAAATCTATATGGAACAACCTGAAGGGTTTGTTGCACCCGGTCATGAAAAGAAGGTGTGCAAGTTGATAAGATCCTTGTATGGATCAAACAGCAGGCTCCAAAACAATGGCATCTTAAGTTTGACAACACGATGTTGTCAAACGGGTTTAAAATCAACGAGTGTAATAAATGCGTATATGTCAAAGGGACATCGGAAGCATTTGTCATAGTTTGTCTATACGTAGACGATTTGTTAATCATGGGTAGTAGGCATGATGTTATCATGGACACGAAAAGAATGTTAAAGAGAAACTTTGACATGAAGGATATGTGAACCGCGATGTGATCCTGGGGATAAAAATCAGATAACTCATGATGGAATTATCTTGTCACAATCCCACTATGTGGAGAAAGTGCTCAAGAAATTCAATGCTTTTGACGATTTCATCACAAAGACGCCATATGATTTAAGTGTAAAACGGTTGCTAATGAAGCGTAACAAAGGTGACTCGAGATGGAATACTCACATATTATAGGCAGTACCGAGGTACATTACAAATTGTACACATCCGGACTTGGCCTACCCTCGTAAATATGTTGAGTAGGTTCACGAGCAATCCAAGCCACGAGCATTGGAAAGCGTTAACCAAGGTGTTAAAATACTTGAAGTATACCTTGGAGTATGGACTATACTACTTGAGATATCGGTGTACTTGATTTTGAAGGGTATAGCGATGCTAGTTGGATTTTTGATTCGAAATATTCTTATTCCACTAGTGGATACATATTCACCATTGGAGTGGTGCGGTATCGTGGTAGTCCACGAAGCAAACGTGTATAGCCCGGTCCACCATGGAATAAGAGTTTATAGCTTTGGATAAAGTGGTGAAGAAGCAGAGAGTGGCTTCAAACTTTTGGAAGATATTCCATGTTGGAGGAAGCTCGCCTTCGGTGATGATTCACCGTGATAGCCAAGCAAAACTATAGGAAGGGCGCAGAGCAATATGTATAATCGGTAAGTCTAGACATATTTGTCGAGAGACACATATCGTTAGACAATTGATCTCAAATGGTGCAATGTCATTTGACTACGAAAGTCAAAAGACAATTTGGCGCATCCTTTGACGAAAGGATCGAGTCGAGATCAATTGAGTAAATTGCTAGAGGAAATGGGCTTAAAGTCCACAAAGTAAAAATAACCATCATAGTGGTAACCCAACCATGATGATCGGAGATCCCAAGAACTTGGTTCAATGGGAAAACAAATCTATGAAGGTTATGTTTAAAGACTTGGAAACAATATTTCAACCCATCCCTAGAAAGCAATGCCAAGTGTTGAAACACCGCAAGTTGTGGTGAGGCTAAGTCATTTGAATTTTAATGATTCCTACACCTCGTTGAGGTTGAGTATGGCAGATACTCTGATATGAGATCACCTATGTAAGTAAGAAGTGAGGGCCGCTTCAAAGTAACACTTATGAATCCAAAGTGGTGCCCACAAAAAATGACACAAAACGTGAGAACATGAGGTGTTGAGATCTTACGGTGTTAATGCTATTATCTCGGTATACACCATGGAGGAATAGTTCAAGGCATTCGTCCACTAGGCCGCAATTATACCCGATGGTATTAACTACGGAAGGTTCAAAGCCACAAGCTATCTTTCCGGATGCAATATTGTCTCTTGAGGATCAAGTTGCGTGTCCGCATTCATGCATGCATTAATTTCCACTCATGTGGGGATTGTTGGAAATTTGGTTTTGATAAAGTGGGCGTCGACCCGACTTTGACCAAATTTTCGGTGGCTAAGAATTTAATTGGGAGGAATTAAATTGTGAATTGTTAATCTACTTTTCGAGTAGATGTTCGTAGTATTTTATATTTCTCAAACCGAATTTCGGTGATGAGTGAGAAATTAATACACGAAGTTGGCCACACGAATGGGCATAGTTTATCCTAAAGTATAAATACTAGAAGGTGTTATTGGTTGTATATACTATAACACAAGTATATGATCACAAATGGGCCTTGAACCGACCGACCCTTTGGGCTTGGGTTCAGGTTTAGTTAGTTTTGTAACTTTGAAAATGGGCTTGGCCCAAATTCAAGTAACCCGATCGAGCCTGATGAATCTGACATTGGAGGTGTCTAGGTTCATGTGTGGATGAATCTGACATTGGAGGTCTGCAGGTTTATGTGGCTTTTGGAGTTTGTAACTCCTCAAGTAGTGGTCATATAAGAGGTTTGTAACTCATGGGAGTTACATGTGGTTGAATGCCCATTCTTTTATCTTTAATTCGCATACAAGTGTTGGAAATGATGGCCTATATAAGTCTTAGGCGTTTTTTCGCTTTGAGGAGTTAGAAGGAAGAGATGAAGTCGTATACATAGAAAAATCGCATATCTCTCGCATATTCTTCAAGTGTCGGTAAAAGTGTCAGAACTTTTCGACGAACATTTTCAAGAACACTTCCTTCTCGCACTCGTGTCCAGCGGCCGATTCGATCTTCAAGTTCGAAGGTGCCTTTGTCGTGGTGCCACTGTACACAAAAGGAGGTTAAGCCGTTTTATCTTTGGGGACATTACGTCAAATCGTGAGCACTAGCCGACGTATTTGTCTTGCGGATAGAGTTCTACTCGACTCGGCTTTTGTTTTGTAAAGTTTCACGGATTCATGCTTCCTCGGAGATGGAATCCATTCAAGAATTGTAATAATTAGGTTTTACTTTTCTTGTAATTTTCCTTTTCTCGCTTGTAAGCCATCTTGAAGGCTTTTCCCGTTGTAACCATTGTAATTTTTTCCAACATATTTGATGTGCAAGTGTAGTATTCAGATTTATTCGATAATATATCTCAAAAAAAAAAGTTATTCTGACAATAATTGTTTTATAATATAACCAATCAATATGATGCTAGTTACATGTAATTGTTTATTTAATATAATTAACAATAATAATAAAAGTAAAATTAATTAAATAACTTTAAAATAAATAAATTAGTGATAATTGAAGAATAAGAAAATAAAAATTCATATAGCAAAACCTGATACCATGGGTTGGGTATGAGTATCATCAAATTACACAAAATCCGCCAAATTTGGTGTAAAATGGGTGATCATAATCGCTCATTCTAAGCCACGTGTAATGAGGATATATGTACACATCAATTTGGCAAGTTTTATTAGAACAAAAATTCTTATGATGACGCTTAAAAATTAAAAAGTTTGTTTGCTATGGTTTTTCCTTCCAAGAGAGAACATAGGAAAACTAGAGTGAACTAAAGTTAACCGCTTAGCCCATCCGGCAACCACAAAATTGTGGGGTGGAGGTCGGGGTTCAAAACCCCTACTCCATCAAATTGCTCCACGAGGCATATGCGAGTGGTGAATATTTGGTGGGAACTCATCTTGAATAGTATCCGCGTGGGTTCAATTCGGGAGAGATCATTATTATTAGATGGGGGTCGAACATAATTGTTCTCTTTACGGGAGGATCCGGTTGTACGAAGCGCACTCCCATCGAATATTGGCCAAAGTGCGTGCACATCCCGCGGTTTACCTTGGCGGCAGCAATGAGAGGCGGGAGTCGTTGTCCTCGGCATAGTCGACGTAAGCCTAGAAGTTCGAGTTATAAAAAAAAAAAAAAAAATAGAGTGAACTAAAGTCGTCAATGAAGTATTCCTAGACTATTTAAACAATCGGTAATTTGCTACTGTTTCAACTTCTATAAATTAATAACTTTGTGAATGCCCAAAATCTATTACTAAACAATCGATGAGTTAATACTATATTAATTTACAAAGAATACGACTTGTAAAAACGTTTTTAATTTGCTTGTTGCTTCTCATGTCCATTTAAAAACTATCGAAAGATTGTAAAATATTAAAGGGACAATTACAAAATTAACCCCGAGGTTTGACCAAATTATAAAAAAACCAAACTAACTTTCAAAATTATAAAAAATATCCCCGAGATTTGATTCGGTGTTAAAACTAAGGGTAAACAAAGAGCATTTTTATAAATATGAGGGGGATTTTGAAATATTTTTTTCTTATGAAGGAGTAAATGTTAGACAAAATAAAATCTCAGGGGTAATTTTTGTAATTTTAAAAGTTAGCCGAGGTTTTTGTAATTAAGTTAAACCTCAAGGATACTTTTTGTAATTTACCCAATATTATTTATTTTTCTTACCACATAAAACATCAAAAGATCCAACCGCCCTGTAATGTGGGTATTATACAAGCAGAGATGTTGAAATTGCAAAATTGTTGATCGGTGAGCAAATAATAGAGAGTAACATGTGAGTTATGAAGTCAAGATAATAATTCCATTACACATCTCTATTCTCAAAAGGAAGTTCAACACCCATATATAACATTGTAATTATTTTTTTGAATGAGTTACGATAAAACTACAAATGTTTTACTACATTAACAAATTTTAGATATGAGATTCAAGGTGACATCAAGTTCAACAAGAAATAAATAATAATTGAGTTATTTTTGTGAAGTCTTCATATATTAATCATAAGAGTATTATATATTAAGGAATTATTAATTTGTATGTTACATGGGGCCTATATGAATTCATGTATATGTATTATTTTACTAATTTAATTAGCGAATTATTAATTTAGAAGTTTGTCCCCGAATCCGGTCCGCAGACAAAAATATTAGTTAACCAAAATTATTAATTAATCGAGTAACAAATTATCGAGGTTCTCATCGTAGTTTGTGAGATTCGCCAAACATTACAAAAAAAAAAAAGACCAAATTACAGATAATATATATACATAATTTCATAAAATCATGAATAAATACGATTTTAAAAGGATTTTTTGAAACAAAAATACTAGATATTTTGATTTTAGTTTCATATGTATTGTGCTTGAACTTAATTATTGATTATGTAAAACTTACATTCTATATTATACAATATATAAACATGACACAACATAAAGGCAACTATTTCAAATTTATCATCATTTTTATAAATTATTAAAATTTTTTATTCTTATTTGTAGGATATTCAATTAACAATCATTCAGTTTAAAAAATAGATTTTAATTAAATATTAGAAAACGATGCGATACTTGCTATAATGTCGAGAGAACAAATTTGCTATAGGTGGAATCATTAGGAACTCGAGGAAGGGAAGAAGATTCTCGGCTTTTGGGACTAAATCGAACCATTAAGTTTGTGTGTGGGAGTGTGAGTTGATGGCGATTAAGGAGGGATTAATTGGAGTGCAGCGCATGGATTAGGATCTGTTGATATTTATTTAGACTCTTTGATGGCGGTGCAAGCAGTCATAACCACTAAAGAAGACCTTAGTTACAATTTTTTTGATTCAAGATCATAATAATATTGCTCATAGACTAGCTAATTTTTCGCTTTTCTTCTACGTCTTTTTTATCGACGAATAAAGATATCCCACGATGGGTGGATGAAACCATAATAGTGGATCTTTCTTTATTATAATAAAGCTATACAATTTCCTCTCAAAAAAAAAAATCTAACCATTCATCAAGTATTATACTTAAAACACGCGTGTACACGTTATTAAATAAGTCCAAAGTATGTAGGCTTTTTATTATATTTTACACAAATGTACTATATAAATATAAGTGATAATTGCTCAATATACACAAGTAGGATATAAAAACTCTTTTTATCACTTTTTCATAACAAACTCTTTTCTACACAAAAATGGTGTGTTATTACATTTTTACCCTTATTTTAACCCAACCCCATGGTTAACAAAATGTAAAAATGATGAAACATGGTGTTGGTCGCCGCTTCAATGGGGAATTAATTGTCCACATCTACTCTCATTATGGGAGAATTTATTGTCCAACCAACAATATTCAAGTGACATATTCACATTTGGTGTGTAACTCTCATATTTTCATATTTTGTTTTCTTTGTCCTCCTCGCATCTCCTCCGCTTATGCCCATAAATTGAGAGGTATGTATATTATATACTTATATGTGGATTTGTATTATCGTGCTTCAAAGTTTTAGACATTATATGCTTATTTTTATTTCGTAATAAATTTTTAGTATTGTTCTTTGGTGTAAGTGTTCGAGTTTAATATCATTTTTATGAGTTTTTGGTAATTATTGTATGAAAATAATCATTATATGACTTAAAATATAACATCACGATATGGATATTAAAGGTTCGGTTCCGATCACGGATGGTATATGGTTCACAATTAGTTTGATGTCTTTGTGGATATTTTTGCGAAGTTCATGATATAGGTTCACGATTTAGGTTAATGGTATATATTCACAAAGATATATGTTCATAGTTTAATACATTATACCGTGAAGGCATATAATACCGTGAAGTCATATAATGTCATGAAGTCTTGCAATACCATGAAATTATATAGTACCGTGAAATTATAGATTAAAGTGAAGTAGATTCCATGAAGTGAATTTATATTGTGAACTCATATGTATTGTGAATTTATATCATGAACTCATATGTATGTACCGTGATTTTATCGAGTATGATATTGTGAACTCATATGTACCATGAATTTATGCAAATTTTGATAGTAGAATGGAATATTTTTAAAGACATGTCTATTATCTAGCGATCGTTATTTATTATTTTTTATTATGTTTCTTGGAGATGAATTGATATAATTTGGTAGATCGATATGGTGGACATTGGCAAGAATCACATATGTCGGTGGAGAAAGACGAGATAATATCTATTCATGATGGGGATAATTATTTCTTGGAGCTCATGGAGATCGTGACGATAGCGTGAAGGCCAATTTAGATACCGGGATACATTATTATCCATTCTCTTGTTGATATTTATGGAAAATGTGGCCATCATAAGAAGATTAGAAAGACCACGACGTGATATGTCTTTTAGCCGCTGTTGACATGGCTATTGTGTTTGTTACCATTAAGAAGATGAATTCCGGATCTGGTAACACCCAGATAGCTCAAATTGGAGAAATTTCTATAATAATTGCGGAGGGTTTATTGAATTAATTAACTCTCGATTAGGGAAATTATGTGGTTCCCGCTTATATATAAGGCGGTGGACTTTCACAAATTTCTCCGTTTGCATTTGGTAATTATACACAAGACAATATTGTTACAGACTTTCAAATATGTTCGGATCCGAATCCTGTCGAGCAGAATCCCATTGAGAAAAATCCATTGGAAGATATTTAAAATTCGAATCAAAATTATGTTGATCGGGGTTTGACGACGACAAAAATGATAATTTGAGTGATAATGACAAACACTCAAGGGCGGTGGCGTTAAAGATTGTGAAGACGTTGTTGAAGAAGATGGTACTGACATTGAAAGTGATGATGAAGATTATAAGGAGACCGAACTTCAATATGATTTTTTCCAACAATTTTGCAAATGACTTAGTGAGCGGGGCAAATTGATTGCCGAGAAAAGCACAGTCAACATAGACCGCTCATTGATTTAAATGAAGAGATTGTCAATATGAATAATACCACAAATTATGTTCAACATGGTTGGACAATACCTGGTGCTCGTTGATATCATCGATTCATTCATGAATCTATCTCAACAGATCCAAGTGGTGGCATGTTATCTACAGGATTAACTTATACGACCAAAGAACAAATGGTTATTCTTTGTTGGAAGGTATCACTTGGATAAATTTGTGGAGTACCGTGTAAAATACTCGAGATACCAAAAGATTCCAGGCAATTTACAAACATGACGGATGCCCATTTGTATTGGAGGCGAAAAGTCGAGGATCATTTTTGAGGGTGTGCAATATCACCGATCACACATGTTAATTTGATCCCAATCGTAGTGCACCTCGACAGTTGCCTTCCAAAGTGATTGGTGCATACTTCGCATCTAAACTCCTAGTTGAGAATGCATCTCTTGTTCATAGGGATATGATGAATGAGTTGCGGGAAGACATCATCTTAATGTGCGTTACAATATTGACCTAAAAGTAAAACATCATGTGATAGGAATGATCTACGACGGACGACATGAAATCATTCAAGATGATACCATCCTATCTCGCACATGTTGGACAAGATAAATCATGGATCCGCAATCGCATTTTTGATTGATCAAACCAAAGGTTCAAATATGCTTTTTTTTGCATTGGTTGCATCTATTCGTGGTTTTCAAAGTGAAAATGGTTGACCCGTTATAGTAGTAGATGAAACACATTTGAAGGGTAAGTATCGGGAGTTCTTTTCATCGCCAGTCACTCAAGATGGTAACCGACATATATTTCCACTTGTAGTTGGGATAGGGGACAAAGAAGATGATAGATCTTGGACATAGTTTTTAGAGAATGTTAAGAAAGCGTATGGTTCTCCGAAAATCTCGTGATTGTTTCAAATCAACATATAAGCATTGAAAAGCGGTAAAAGTTGTGTACCTCGAGGCGGATCATTGTCTATGTTGTTACCATTTGCAAAATAACTTATCAAAATTTGGGAAGACTTTTGTTTCACTTTGTTTAAAAGTCTTTCGCTTATAGCTATAAGTTGTCGACTACGAGAAATATATTACACTTCTTAAATCGAGAAAATGAGAGGCGTATTCACATTTGATGAGCATTGGGCAAAAAAAAGTGGGCACGTTGCATATGCCCAAGACGCTTGAGAAAGTTTCAATAATCGTATAGTTTGGGGCGAGGAGGCTTCCCGTTTGTTTGGTGTTAGAGGTTGTCCAGGACAATAATTGAATGATGGTTCTATGAACGGCGGGGTCTTTGAAGATAGAGAGCATGAATTAACATAAGTGGTAGCGAATGCCGGTTGATGTCATTGACAATGCGAGGTTGAAAGTGAAAGATGGAACCAAAACATATATTGTTGACCTTAGCGCAAAGACTTGCATTTATACGTGATTCGAACACATGTTGATTTCTTGTCCTCATGGAGTAGTTGCTATTAGGTTAATTTTTATTTTTTTGATATTTGTCTTCTTTAAATAGTTTCAATACTACCATATAATTCATTTTATTATTATAGTAGATTTTCACGGGAAAGTGAATCACAATGTATACTCATATGTCGATGAATGTTACAAGGCGAGTACATTCCGCAGATTGTGGTCCGGTATAGTCATGCCAATCCCCGATATTGAAGATTGGGTTGTTCCTAATGAGGTTAGATCATTGTTATGTTACCCTCCCGAAAATCCAAGACAAGTTTGGACGACAAACGCTACTGGAATCGCTATGCTTCGGCCCACAAACAAGTAGTAGGATACGTAAGCAACAAGTTTGTTCGATGTGTAGGTCGATTTCACACAATCGCATTAGGTGCACATAATACTTAATCCCTAGTGCATGCCCATTCGAGTCATCCACGAATGAACAAACTGGTAGAGGTTGTGCCCTAAAAAATGTGGTATATGTCGAGGTTCGAGATCATACTCGATGGAAATGTGGTAATGAATTTCATTTTATGTGCTTAGTATAATATAACCGATCGATCTAAATGCGACCATGGTACCATGCATCCCCATCCAAAGTGCGTCTCGCCACACACATGTGAGTGATGAGAAGAGTTCAAAATGAGAAGAGCAAACCATTATCAAGATAAAATATGATAGTGGAACTTAGTTTGTCGATAGGATTATAACTCAATATAAGAGTTTAAAATGAGAATAGTCAAACCATTTCATGTCGGTGATGAGAAGAATTCAAAATGAGAAGAGTCAAACCATTATCAAGATAAGATCTCGATAGAGGAACCGAGTTTGTCAATGGGATTATAACTCAATATTGTATAGAAAACGGTATTGCTCATGAGTTCTAAATCGCAAGAACTCCACAAGAGAATGGAGTATCCGAAAGAAGAAATAGAACTCTCAAGGAAGCTGCATGAGGACCATGTTAGTCGAAGATAGATTGCATAAGAGATTTTGGGATGAAGCCATTAATACCGCTTGCTACACTCGAGAATAAGTGTATGATCAATAGCGGTTGTCCAAATATGAAATTTGGACAGTGGGAGGAAGCTAAATGTTGGATGTTTTTATATCTTTGGATGTAAGTGCTTCATTCACAATAATGGCAAGGACAACTTGAAAACTTTTGATGCTAAAGCCGATGAAGGTATCTTTTCGGGATACTCAATCGAGAGTAAAACTTTTAGAGTCTTGAACAAAAGGACTATGGTCACGTAAGAGTCTATCCATGTGGTTTTTGATGAACCTAATGTTAATGGAGAAGACATTGATGAGTTAGCTGACAAGATGAATCACCAACTATTCAAAAGAGTCTCTATGTTGAGGCAGATATAAGAAGACTCAACCCTGATGAAGATGAGATAGCTAAATCTCAAACCGACAATCGGAAAGTCTATACCGATCGATGATGAGGAAGTTGTTCAAGACAACTTAGTGCGAGACGATCGAATCCAGCAGACTTACTCCAATCGATGTGAGATAGCCGAGAGACCACCCTCCAGAGCTTGTCATTGGAGATGTTAGAGAATGAGTAAGAACCAAATCGTAACTTAACATGAAGCTATGTTCACTTGTTTCATTTCCCAGATTGAGCCTAATGATGTGTAACAAGCATTGGATGGTACACATTAGTTCTAGCTATGTAGGAGAGAGTCGCCTACCAAAATGTTATTGGTACTAAATGGGTATTTATAAACAATATGAATGAAGAATGATCCGTAGTGAGAAATAAAGCAAGATTGGTAGCCAAAGGGTATTGACAAGAGGAGGGCATATATTTTGATGAAACCTTTGTATCTATTGCAAGATTGGAAGCAATCGGGATGTTTCTTGCTTATGCCGCACACAAGAACTTCACTATCTATCAAATGAATATGAAGAGTGCATTTTTAAATGGACTTTTGGAAGAAGAAGTGTATGTGGAGCAATCTCCGCATTTTGAGCGTAAAACTATTGGAGATAATGTCTACTAGCTCAAGAAGGCATTATATGGTTTGAAACAAACACCAAGACAGTATGACACATTGTCCTAGTTTCTTATTGACAATGGATTCACCAACGGCGAGGTTGATAGGACGCTCTTGGGAATTCAAGATGGGGAGAGTATCGCTTGTTAAAATATATGTGGATGGCATCATCTTTGGATCCACAAACAAAGAGTGTGTGACAAATTCTCAATTCTCGTGCAAGGGAAGTTTGAGATGAGTATGATTGGGTGTTGACTTTACTTTCTTTTTCTAGGTCTTCAATTCAAGAAAATGAAGGATGGAACCTTCATAAGTCAAACCATATATACTTAGAGATTTAATGAAGAAATTTGGTATGGGAAGAGAAGTCATCCGTGAAGATTCCGTTAATACTTGATCCAAGATGGATATGGATGCGAAGGCAAAGTTGTTGATCAAACAAGATATAGAGCTCCCATTGGATCTTTTCTCAATTTGACAAAGAAGTAGGCCAGGCATCACCTTTGTTGTAGGTGTATGTGCGATTTCAATCGCTCCATAGGAAAGTCATATGAGCGCAACCAAGAGAATTCTAAGGTATTTGAAGAGATGCCAAGAAGTTGGCTTATGGTATCCAAAGGATGGAGGATTCAAGCTAGTCAAGCTACTAAGACTCGGACTATCTTTGGATGTAGAGTGGACATGAAAAGTACATCGTGCACTGGCCAAATGCTTGAAATTGGTTGGTTTCTTGGTTCAAGAAGAAACCAAATTCAATAGCTACATCCACATGGTGAGGCGAGTACATTGACGCAGCAAAGCTGTTGTGCCCAAATCTTATGGATGAGGCAACGGTGAGAGACTATGATATAGAGAGAGAGAAAGATTCCAATAATGTGTGATAACACAAGTGCCATTGCAATTACCAAAATCTAGTATTACATTCAAGAACCAAGCAAATTGATGTCAGATATCATTTTATAAGAGATCATGTTGAAAAGATAGACATCACATTGGAATACATATCGACTGATAAGTAGTTAGCTGATATATTCACTAATATTTTAAGTGAATCAAGGTTTGAAAAGCTTAAGAATGAGCTTGTGTTGATTGATCTGAGTTAGGAGGCTAAGAAGACTCAATCAACAGAGTTAAAGAAGATAGAAATGTAAATTAGCATAGTTTCACTTATCAGCCAAGTGAAATAGCCAAGACGACTAGTCAATTGTATCGAGTTAGCTGCACATCCAAGTGATTATTAGGTCAATAGAGAAGCAGAGTCAAGTCATTTATGAACATATCTGAGTTATTTATGAGCTAAGTGACAAAACACAGTCGTTTTCTGCTAGCGGGAATGTTTTTAGCCGACGTCAGAAACACAAATTTCTTGTCTACAAATATTATAAACAAGAAAAAGGTAATCTGATTAAATTTATTAAATCAAACGAAATAGAAGGAGTACAATTGCTAATAATCCTCGATTCTTCATTTGTTCAAAAATAATATTTGAATATTCGAAGGTAAATTTGTCACTTGATCTCCTTCAAACTTGAATTTGAGTGAAATAACGTTAATTCGAGGGCTTGACAACTTAATCTCTTTGGATTTGAGTCGAATCCGGGATGAACGCCTTGAATCGCATCTTAGACACCGTGGACTTCCTTGGATTTGGACTTCTTGACTTGAGAGGGTCGTCTCTTACTTGGACTTCTTCTCTAGGATTTTTTTTTGTGTGTCAATGAAGTATGAAGAGGGCCTCTATTTATAGGTGTAGGATGAGAATTCTTGCCATAATTGCCGGATAAGATGGGGCGATTTGATTGGCCGATCATGATTTGTCTTGCATATATTGCCATAATCACAAGATTGTGATTTGATTTGATTTGACTTGATTTGACTTGATTTATTTACCAAAACATTGGTAAATCACTTTCTTATTTGGAAGATCTCGCCTTGATGGTCAAGATTGAAGATTTCGATACTTGACAATATTTGGTAATAAATTTAGGTGTCTACAAATGCCCACTCGCGATTTGTTCACGGACATGTCGTGGAGTGAATGAATCACGAAATAATTTCAATTTGAAGCACATAGATAGTTTATACGCATATCAATGAGCTCTTGAATCCGTAGATAGTTTATACTCATAATAAGGAGTTCTTGAATTTGAATTTGGATTTGCAAACAATTTATCCTCGTGTTAATGAGTCTTCACTTGAACTTGGATTTGTAAACATTTTATACTCGTGTCAAGGAGTATTCATTTGAATTTGAGATTTATAAACAGTTTATACTCGTGTTAAGGAGTAATCATTTGAATTTGAGACATATTTATAGTTTATACTCGTATCAAGGAGTAATCATTTGAATTTGAGACATTGATAGTTTATACTCGTATCAATAAGTAAGCATTTGAATTTGAGATATATTGATAGTTTATACTCGTATCAAGGAGTAAGCATTTGAATTTGAGATATATTAATAGTTTATACTCGTATCAAGGAGCATTATAAAGACTTCGATTTGAAAATTTCAGATAGTTTATGCTCATATTCGGGAGCCATATGGACATTTTAGCTCTTGTCAAGGAGCTTTTGAGAAGAATTTATTTGACATCTTTAGATAGTTTATGCTCATATCTAGGAGCATTGAGATGTTGAAGATGGCTCATCATCATCATCATCATCATCATCATCATCGATATTACTTGAGTATTCTTGTTCATCGACATTCATGCTTATCTCGATGGCATATGCACGCGTGGCTAATTCTTCAAAAGTTTTTGGCTTGATCCCTTGAAGTATGTAGCATAGACCCCAATTCATTCCTTGGATGCACATCTCAGTGCGAAGCTTCCGGCGGTTGATCTTTGCGATTAAGGCTTAAGTTTCTCCAACGATTGATGTAGTCGATGACACACTCTTCATTCAATTGGCGTGAATTTGTGAGTTCGATCATGCTAACGGTTAGTCGTATGCAATAGAAGCGGTTGAGAAATTCTCGTTCTAATCGCTCCCAATCACAATTGAATTTGCCCCCAAGTCGGGTGTGTACCAATCAAATGCAATTCCCTTCAAAGATCAGACAAATTGCTTCACCAAGTGATCTCCATAAGTCCCAAAGATCATTGCACATTTCAATGAAGTGAGCCACGTGTTGTCCGGAACCGCCTTTACCGTCGAATTGTTGGAATTTCGGAGGTTGGTAGCCAATCGGCATTTTCAAATTATAAATTCGTGTATGGCTTGGCATAAGTGAAGTTGACTTGGAGCTTTCATCAAACTCTTCTTTGATAGCCCCTTTAATGAATTCTTTCACTTGGTCAATTGGAATCATCTCGCGCACGAGACTTGCATCTCTTCTATTTGAGACTTCTCATTTTCACATGGTTGTTGCTTTGTGGACATTTCAATATCATCTTGAGCTTCTACTTGTTTGCCCATCATGCGACTTGAATCAACTTGATCTACTTTGTCCATCAACTTCGTGATTTGGGAGTCTCGATCTTGAACATGGTTTGTGAGTCCCTCTATAGCCCTTGTCAAGCTTGCAAATTTCTCCTCCGAGTTGTAGCATTTATCACCATGACGGACACCACGTTTGAAGTAAATGAGTAACTTGACACCGAGCGAGGAGTTGATGAAGCGAGCGTATCCTTCGGATCTCCAACATCTTTGTTTGCATTGCCTCAAGTAATTCATCCTCAAGCAATTCCGAGCAAGGAGTGATCTCCAAAGGTGCTTGCAATTTCTTGGATATGACGCGAAGACTTCCACTTGTGGCGTTTGAGGAGTTTGATGTAGCGACTTTTTGATTGTTGTCGCCTTGCGATTGGCCATGATACTTCGAGGACTTTAACGAATAGAAGAGATGAGAGGTAGAAACTATCCCACCGGGCGTGCCAAAATTTGTAACACAAATTTCTTGTCGCAAATATTATAAACAAGAAAAAGGTAATAAAGATTAAATTTATTGAATCAAACGAAATAGAAGGAGTACAATTCCTAATAATCCTCGATTCTTCTCTTCAAAAATAATATTTGAATATTCGAAGGTAAATTTGTCACTTGATCTCCTTCAAGCTTGAATTCGAAATAAATAACGTTAATTCAGGGGCTTGACACTTAATCCCAAATTAAATGCTTTGGATTTGAGTCGAATCCACGATGAACGCATTGAATTGCGTCTTAGACACCGTGGACTTCCTTGGATTTGAACTTCTTGACTTGAGAGAATTCGCCTCTTACTTAGACTTCTTCTCTAGGATTTTTTTGAGTGTCAATGAAGTATAAAGAGGGCCTCTATTTATAGGTGTAGGATGAGAATTCTTGCCATAATTGCCGGATGAAACGGGCGATTTGATTGGCCGATCATGATTTGTCTTGCATATATTGCCATAATCACGAGATTGTGATTTGATTTGATTTGACTTGATTTATTTACCAAACATTGGTAAATCACTTTCTTATTTGGAAGATCTCGCCTTGATGGTCAAGATTGAAGATTTCGATACTTGACAATATTTCGTAATAAATTTAGGTGTCTACAACGCCAGATCTTATGATGTTAGTAAAAGCCTGCGCCCATTTTACCCATGATTGGTTATAAATGTTGTTGCATTTAATACGGGGAAATTAATGCGATTTCTAAGACATGATCTCAACCGTTGATCAGTTTTACCTTTTTGAAATCCAAAAATCATCCCCTCATATCCCATGTATAGAGAAATCAAATTTTCTCTCTCCTCATAAACACTCTTACTCTCAAAGGAACAAAGGCATTCTCTCTACAACTAAAAGTGCAAACCTTGGTTTTTTTGTTCGAATCTCAAATCCAAATTATGAAATGGCTCCTTCATATGATTAGGTGAAGTTGGCTGAGGAGATCCACACTGTAGCGACTGTGGACTTTGATGGCCTAGTCAAGCAACGCGTAGACAAAGCCCTTGCAAAGAAGATAGCTGAAAAGCTTGAGAAAGCTGGTCTCAAGCAGTTCTTAACCATGGAGTATTCGCACACCTATCTTGAAGAGGTTGTGATGTTTTACGTGAATGCCCAAGTTCACGACGATGATATCCACTCATAAGTCCACAACAAATAAATAAAGTTGACTGTTGTGGACTTAGCTGCTAACTGTTATCTCCCTTCTTCTGGTTTGAAGGAGATAACTGAGAAGAACATCGATTTGGTTGCTTCCTGGAAGGAGATAGCCAAACCATAGGCTGCTGCGAAGCCCAACTATACTGACAAGAAGTCACTGATCAAGGACGACTGCCACAAGTTGAGGGATGTGGTAGCTAAGTGCGTCGATATGAAATTTGGATCCTTTAATCAGCTTTCCGGACTAAGCTGACGGTGATGGCGGTGATTTTGGAAGAGAATAAGGTTAATTGGGTTGAGTTTGTTTTTGGCAAGTTGTGCCAGAATATAATGAACAAGTCCATTAATGAAGAAGGAGTTTTTTGAAAGTTCTCTTGGATATTTCATGGTTTTAGGTCATCAATTAGAGGTGAAGGGTATTCCTCTACGAAATGGGAAACCCTTTCACGTGAACAAGAAGATGCTCAGGGCAAATCTCTCTGATGGCGAGCGTCAAGCGCATTCCAAGAAGCGACTATAAGCGAGGGGGAATCAGCTGATCCCGTCCCCATGGACACAATCTTTTGCAAAAGCCCTTCTCCTAAGCCCGTTCAAAAGAAGGCATGCACCCGCCCGCAGCCAAGTTAGCTCCTACCCTTGCGGTACGAGAAAGACCCTACACCGCCCTGCAGCCGAGAACAACCCAACACACCGCCCCACATGAGACAAAATCTCCATCTCTCTCCCCAATTGTGAAGAAGAAGCGCCACCGCGCTTAAGCCAATGTCAAAGAAGAAGATGAATTTGGCAGAGTCTGCTGCCATTAAGGAAGAAGAGGAAGCTGTTGAAGTTCCTCTAAATAAAAGTCAAGAATAAGGCTGGTGAAATAGTCGACTTAGCCGCCAAGCTAGCCGAAGTCCGGGAATGTAGTTGAGGCTGCTAAAGAAAAAGATGTTGCTATTGATGAACAACAAAGTGAGAAGAATAAGGATGACGTGATGGTCACTAAGCGCAGAATTAGGCGATCTTTGCTCAACCACGTCAAGAATTAGTCATTAGGGAGACAACTAATGAATCGGAACCAAACACGGTGATAAGGACACTAAAGAGTTAGATGTACGATCCCCCCAGACCGATGCTATTATAGTTTGAGGAAAGGCAAGATTGAAGAGCCTTTGCATTATGATGATGATTATGATGATGATCTTGTAATGCTATCTCTTGCGTATCCTAATGTGCAGGAGAGGCCACAAATATTGAGATCCTCGAAGTGAGTTTTGCTGAGAGACCAATTCCAAAGCCCGAAGTTCATTGAAGAAGAGAAGGAACTCCCGAGTAACTTGGGCAATATTGCAATCCGATCGACTTTGGACCCAGATTTTTGTACCACCATCCTTTATCAAAAGAAGAATGAGGAGAAGTTGAAGGCATAGGCGAAGACAATTGATGAGTCTAAGAAACCTCAATCTTGCCCTTTCGACGATGTCCTTGAAAGTCTTTGTTGACCACCAACAACAATGACATTGATGAGGAAGAGCTAGGACACTACCGATGCGAGAAGGTCAGCTGAAATATGCCCCAAAAGAGTCCAAAGAGTTGCATGAGCAAACATTGCAAAGGACCCGGAGAGTCATCATTTATTCGGATCTCTCCTACCCCTGGCATTTTAGAGATGATGAGGACCATAAATGCTTCAACCTTACCAGCGACGGGGAAGAATGGCGATGAAGCTAAGAAAGGTCTTTGAAGAGGGAACCTTAGTGAGCCTACCCCGAGAAAGGTGTTGAGACACATGCCCTATCGACTTATCACTCAATGGGACAAACATCCGAGTCTCAAGTTTCTAGTGACCCCATTGCTCGTGACTCGGTTGGTACGCACCGGTGAGGGGAAAACTATAAACACCACAGTAGGGTTGGAAGAGGTGTGGGAGACCTTACAAACTTGAAGTTAAGAGGCGAAAAGATGGATATAATCGAATAGTAGAGTGGGGTTGACGAAGCTCGGATGGTTGGTGTCTCAATGAAATCCCAACGCGCTGCAGCCGTGAAATTTCTTGATGCAACTAAGGCAAATGATGGACATGAAGCCATGTAAATTAAGAAGGTTGGCTTTGAAAGTGCGATCTAAGAGGTTGAGACTGGAAGGATGCCACCGAAAATCCTAAAGAAGCTCGACCGCTAAAGGAAAGTCCAAGATCTGCTGCGATTGAGACTACACAAGAGAATGTTGCAGCCCTACAACGGTTGAGACATTCTTTGAAGTTAACGAAGACCCAAAGGAGGTTGAGACTTCCTTGGGTAAAATAGCTGAAGAAGATATGCCAACTCCTCAAACAGTATCAATTGAACATGAAGAGATTAGTGCTCTCCATGACTCTCAAGAAAACGTGTCTGTGGAATTTTTAGACACAAATGATGAAGCTGAGTCCGCTCAAAAAGACAAGCCTCAAGAGGACCCACAGATCGAGGAGGTTGTGGCAAAATTAGAAAGGCAAGCGAGAAAGCTGCCATTTCCATGTTTACTCTGGTTGATGGCCCACCCCCTATGGTGCCATCACCAACTCGTGACGCTACTAAGGAAGCCGAGGAACAAGTAACTTAATGGGAAGAACAAAGCGAGACCAATGAAGCTGTTGAGACAAGCGAGGATCGTCGGCTCACCAAAGAAGTTAGCACGATTGCGGATGCCGATGACGTTGAAACAATCGAGGCACATAGAGCTAAAAAGCTAGTGTCGAGGAAAAGGAAAAGCTCCTGGAGGAAAAGTGGGAGAAATTCCTTTGGTCTTAGATGACTTATTTCTTGAATATTTTTTGTTTGTTGCGGAAGTGCCTTTGGAGATTGAGTCCATTCGCCGAAAGTCTTTATGTATATTGTGAACATTCCTCCCGATGATTTGTCACTCGGATGATCGAAGAGTTGTGCCTTTTAGATTCAATTTTGATGTTTCATGGCCAGAAAAGCAGTCGACTGATTCAACCGACTTCCGAAAAGCCTTCAAGGCTATCTATGCTGAAATAGAAAATATGGAGAAAGGATTTGCAACGAATCAACGACTAGATAATCATGATGCAACGATTGATAGAGATATAAAAGGAACAATGCTCGGATAAGGTAATGGACAATACAAACTAAATCACTCGGCGAGAATAAATCGGCCTACTTCAAATCGCCTTGCAAAGTTAGTGATTTGCAGTGCTGAGAATGCAAAATTTCAGCAGAGGCAGAAGGATCACATTTTCCGAATGGACCAATCATACAAAACAGATATGGAGTTGCTGAAAGCTCAACACAAGGCAAACCTTCTAAAATCTGAAGCCAACATGCGCACCAAGATGATGGTGATGAACGCGGAAATGAAAATAATGGTTGCTGAGATGAAGGCTCTGAGAGAGCAGCACACTCCACAACCCATGAAAAACTGGACATAACTAATGAAAAGCTGGATCTAATCCTGGGAAGACCCTCTAAGTTGACTCTCCCTGGTGATGATGATGCCAAAAAGGGGCAAAAAAGAATGTTTAATTAAAGTTGAAGCAAGTAAGGGGAAGGAAGTGATGTAAAGAAACGCCCTCTAAAAATCATGCTTGCAAAAATCCCCCAACAAAGCTCATCCACCAGCTCACTCCTTAGTCGGGTTGCCGATGGCTTATCACCAAGAAGACAAAGCCGAGTTAGCTTCAAGAAAACTCGAGAAGCAATTGAAGCCGACTTAGCCGAGTTAGATGAAAGGCACCAAGGTCAAATTGATAATCGAAAAGCCAAGTTCAACGGTCCCCAACGGGGTTACTCAAAGACTCTCCAGTTGTGAAGCTCCCCAAGAGTTTGCTCGTGCTCTGTATCTGAGGATCGAGCAAATTCCTTAGAGGAATTCCTAGTGCCTAAATTTGAAGGATTCCTCAAGGGAAAGACTCTAAAGGAGGCGTGGGATTTGTACTAGGAGAAGGGTTTGGAATTATGTCAAACAGCAAAGAAACAGCAGACTCAGAAGTAGTCAGCAAACTTCTAGGGCACAACTTGTATAGTACACTCCCGGAGGAGGAGCGGACTCACGGATGAAAAAGGGGAAGAAGTGATGGAAGAGGCGAGAGACACTCCACCAAAGCAAAGCTAAGAGACGTCCAATATATTAATCCCCAAAAGAAAGGATTGTTATACTGGGCTGGACTGGACCAACTTGAGAATAGAGAAGTGGACCAAAAGAATAAGGAGATGAGAAGAAGGCGAGAAGAAGAGAATAAGAGGCTCGGTCATGAATGGAAATAAAGGCAAAGAAAAGAAGACCCAATGCGAAGAGAGCCTACGAGAAAAAGAAGAGGAGAAGAAGAGAAAGAGAGTGAAGATGACAAACGCAGAGTGAGAAGAAGCCGAGAGTAGAAGGAAGGCTCGGGCGTTGAGGCGTTGAAGACCCCTTCATGTTGTATATTTACTTAAATGTAAATACACATACACTTGTAAGTACTTTGAATATTGTTGTTGATTATACATTATAAAATTTTGTAAAGTGTAAGAACGATATGCTCTATAAAATGACATATTCAATACAATCATTCTTTGTTTATGCATAATTTACTTTGCTATTTTTATTTAAGTTTTGGCATCATCAAAAAAGGGGAAATTATTGGGAAATTTATGTAATAGATTTTGATAATACCATATAAAACTTAGATTAGGAAGTTGGTACCCCTAATTCAACTATAAATCAACTTGTAATAGATATGTCTATGTGTTTGAGTATAATCATCTAAGTTGAAGATTGCGGGACTCGATGAAGATCGAAGAAAAGACACATCCGTATGGCAACCGAGTGAAGTGCATAGAAGTATCGATCAAGTGACAAAAGTTGTCTTAGTCACAGACCGACATCAAAGTCATTCCTAAATCATTAGAGTTGGTATCAAATGGGTTATGCAGAAAAAGGATCAAAGAAATCAAGAGATATGTTGTCAAACAAATTCAAGTGTTTCTTTGGAAATAGGCATGTGTGAGGTTGCCTACATTAAAGTTGTTTTCTTTGAAAGAGTGCAAAAAGCAAGGAGCCAATGTGATGTACACGAAAAACTTGCAGAGTTTAAGGAAAGGCGCAGATCATTAAAGTCAGGAATAGTCTACATCAAAGATGCAAGACAAGACAAGCCAACGACCTAAAAGTGGAGTTTGATAATACATTTATCTCTTCAATGGATATATTTTCAAACTACCACTATAAAAGGTCGATGATTCATTTGAGAGAAAGTGACCTAACTCAACGAACAAATGCAATCAAGAAAAACCCATTAATACGCAAAAGAAAAGCAATATCTCTCAAATATTCAAATCATATCCTCAAGCCTAAACTAGAAAGAAATCGATCCAACACGTTGGTGAAGGAAAGACAACTTCATTTGTTGAAGAGAAAAACTTGTTTCAAGAACAAGGGCCTACTCCCAAGATTTAAGGAGGTGTCGTAAGGTTCCGGATCGAACCATAAGGCTTTAAAATTGTTGAAGAAGTTTGTGTAAACCAATCTAAAATTTGAAGGAGTCAAGTAGCGGGACAACGGTCTTGTGAAGAAACCGAGTCCCGGGAAAAACTAGCAAAGTGTGATCAAAGTTATACGGAACTACTATAAAATTTCTTGTGTTTTTTACATTAAGCATACTTACCGTCTTGCACATTATTATTAGTTAATTTGCTAAGTCGTTGATAATAACCAAGCTTAAACAAGTGTTGAGAAACATATTCAAAAATAAGGGTGAAAAGTTATTGTTAAAAACCAGGTCATCGATTATTTAAAGAGTTAATCAATCAATCGAGTTATACTATCAACAACTCGGCGAGTTTGTTGAGTGGCTAACTCTGCTTTGTGTAAGTAAACTAAGTTGTCCACCAAGGACCAAGTCGACTTGAGTACTCTGAATTTATTAAACGGACTAAAATCGAAAAGTTGGTAAAGTCTATTCAACCCCTCCTCTAGACTTTACTTATCACCCCTTGGGACCTATACTTGATTCTTAGACTTCACGACCACATCATTGAAATAGCACTCAATATTTTTGTGAAACATATCATCAAAGATTTTCTCGCATGGCTCTTTGATATGTAGCTCCATCATTCTTCAAACGAATGGTATCACTTTGTAGCAATATATACCTTTTGGGGTACGAAAGGCCGTCAACCCTTCATCCTCAAGAGCATACGTATTTGATTATATCCGGATGATCCATCCATGAAAGATAATGCTTCATGGTTCGTAGTGGCATCAATCATGAGTTGATGATGGACAATGGAAAATCGTCTTTTGACACGCACCATTCAAATCTCTAAAGTCAACACAAACTCGATTTGACCATTCTTCTTTCCTTACGGGCAATGCTCGAGATCCATGTAGGGTACTTGACTTCTCGAATGAAGCCAACTTCAATGAGTTTGTTTACTTCAACTTCGATCAATGGAACTAAGTTGAGCCGAAATGAAATCATCGTTGAGCTTGCTTAATTGGATGAGTTCCTTTCTTAACGGACAAGTATCGCACTACTACTTTTGGATCTAATCTAGTCATCTCTTTTTAAGACCAAGTGAATACATCTTTGTACTCTGAAGCGAGTTTGACATACTAGTTTTTTTCATCAATTGTTAACAATGCATCGATGTAGATTGGTCGTGGATTATCAATGTCACCTAAATTGACTTCTTTTAGCTAGTCGTGGCTTTGATCCCTTCTTCAAGTTTGGGAGGAGCGTCTTTGGCATCTTCCTCTTCCCCTTCTTTCGCACAAGGTGATATGATATGTCAATGCCACACTTTTTTTATCATATCATCTTGCGGTCATGTGAAAATGACAACTTGAAATTTAGCTTTTAACTCTTTCTCAAGATATGAACAAAGTGGTTTGTCTCTCATACGAGATGGGACTAGACTTAGAAGCTTTTGAGTAGCCCGTGAAACTTGGATCTTTTCCAATGCTTTGATGTTGTAGAGATGCCCAATCTTCAATGGATGATTCCTTTGCTCTTCAACTTTTGAATGGGGCCGAGTCTATCATAGACCGATATTCATTGCACCTTTTTTCCATTTTCACGTCAAAGGCATCTCCCGTCGATGAAAGTTACGCTTCGATATATAATTGACGTTAGCTCTTCTAATGTCGATTAGAATGGGAGTTGGTGCCACAAAACCAAGACCTATTCGAGTATTTTGAACCACATGTCTGCTTTTTTTCAACATCTTTTGAGTATTCATAGCTTCATAAGGGAGCATACCCAAGTGGAATTCTCTTGCGGGTTATATCTGACTTTAACGAGAAGATTGTAAGCCTTTGGATCAAACCATTTCATATTTTGGAGCCCTTATCCGTGTACAGTTTTAGGTCCCTCAGCTGGGCGGACAAACTTTTCAAGTGGTTGCGGAGATGGTTTCTTGTCATCAAGTTTTGTTAAAGGCAACACCAATTCATCCGTAAGTCCCTTGTCATTGCAACTTGCGTAAAAACACTCTTGACTCTGCTTCTTTTTGATCGCATCATATTGTTGCTTTGATGGATTTTCTATAGACTTAATTGTTTTAATATCTTCAAGTAGTACTTGACATTGGCAAAATGTGACTCGCCTCGGTGAAAAGGTTTATCATCTCCAAGAACTTTTCTTACCACACCATCTCTACAATACTTGAAGCATTAATGCCAAGTAGAAGGAACCACTGCGTTTTCATGTAGCCAAGGACGTCCCAGAAGCATATTGTAAGAAGTCTTAGCATCTATGACATGAAATAGTGCAGTTGACGTCATTTCCCTAATCAACAATTTCAATCTTATGATGCCGAGAGCCCGTTGCCCCTTGGTTGAAGCCTTGGATCATCAAACGACTATTTGTAAGTTCATCCATGGGGATTTTCAACTCTTTCAGTGTCCGCAATGATAAGATATTTACTGAAGTTCCTCCATCAATCAAAATTCTATTCACTTTTTGCTCGCAAGTATAATCGGTCACAAACAATGGCCTATTGTGGGGTTTGGAATCAAGAAACAAGTCATCATCAATTAAGGTCATTGCCGACACACAATCCCTGAATAAAGTGTTAATCTCTTTCTCAAGTAAACATGTTTCACTAGGTGAAGCATCTTTGCTCACTCGTCACATTACATGCAACATTGTCATCATTACGCGCGTGTTCTCCATCCCAACATGAATGGGTCCAAATCGATGGTAAAATAACATTACTAATTGCACTATCTTCCTCAAGTGATATCTTTCCTTGGCAAGCTAGCCGCATGACTATATAATTGAAAATGAAGCAATTAGGAATCGGATGGCCTACCAAACGATGGCACTTGCAAAGATTTTTGGATCATCAACTCGCCCAACTTCTTCGGGATGTTTCATTTCGGGCAACGGTCGATGAGGTTTGCCTTGAGGAGATCATCAAATATCCCGAGACATCGTGAGTCAAGGAATGAATATTGTTTTGCTTGCATCTTTCACAAAGTCAACTTTCTTTGCTCTCTTCTTGAGGAATGTCTTTCTTTTCATTAGTCTTTGCATTTGCATTGGCTTTAAACTTAATATGTGTTGTGTTAAGCGCCATTGATTCCTTGTTTGGAGCTTTAGAAAAAACATTGCCCCCTTTATGGCTTCATATCGCTCTTTAGATCTCCGAGACTCTTGGATGGATGGTCCTTCGACTCCACTTGTATCCATGCTTAACTTCATATCATGAGCCCGAGTAGCAAATTCTTCAATTGTCTTCGGTTGGATTCTCTGAAGGATGCATCGAAGGCCCCAATGGATTCCTTGGATGCATATCTCAATAGTCAAGCTTCGATAACCGGTCTTTTCTGATTGAGGCTTAAATTCCTCCATCGATTAGCGTAGTCAATGATAAGTTCTTCCTTCCTTTGCTAAGTATTTGTAAGCTCGATCATGTTAACCGTCTACCAGGATGCTATAAAATCGATTGAGAAACTCCTATTCTTATTGTTCCCAACTATTAATTGAGTTGGTTTTCAAGTCAATATACCAATCGAACGTGTTGCCCTTCGAGGATCGGACAAACCGCTTTATGAGGTGATCTCCATAAGTCCCAACATCGTTTTATGTTTCGACGAAGTGATCCACATGCTACTTTGGATTGCCTCGTCGTCGAATTGTTGGAACTTCGAAGGTTGGTAACCAAAGCAGACATCTTCAAGTTGTCAATTCTTTGCATGTATGGTTTGGCATAAGTCATAGATGACTTGGAACTTCCATCAAACTTGTCTTTAATAGTCCCCATCGATTGGAATTATTTTTAACAGAGGAGACTTGCAACTCATTTTCTCGGGGATTTCTCTTTTTCATTTGGTCGTTCTTTGTTAGATAAATGTTTTTATCGCAATTTTGATGATTTGATTTAACGAGTTTTTCACCAAAACAATGTCCCTAAATGTTGTCCAAATACTCCTAATCAATTTAAAATACTTTTACTAATTTTTTGGAGTATTTCTTGAAATGTTTTTTGACAAAAATTGGACAACACTTTTGTTTCGTGGTCAACCGGTCGCCCTAGATGGCAATCCGTACCTGAAAGTTTGATTTCTGAAACAGAAAAAAGATGGAAAGATTTTTCGGGGAGGTCGACCGGTGCATGAAGAATCAAAATGAATTACGAACACTGTATTGTAAATTATGGGTGTTGGACCGATCCAACAGGGGCCAACCGGTGAACCCCTGGTCGACCGGTCGAGCACCCCTTTGACCGGTCCAACAGGGTGTTTTTCAAGTATTAATTCGAATTTCTTGTTTGAGGTCAACCGGTCGACCTAATATTTTATCAGCAAACTATCCGTTGCGCATCAGACAAGTTTTCATGATTTTAAAGGATTGATTTCTAACAGCTATAATCTCCATTTGATTTGCATTTTTTGTAGATTTCAATCTCCAAGGAGGAGCCTATGTCTGAAAATCAAATCCAAGACCTTCATATAAATAGATGAAGGATTGAAGCAACAAGATACAACAACACAAGCAATACAAGCACAAGCAAAATCTTTGTTCTTCACTTTCATATTCTTGTTGTATTTAGCCTAAGTCTTTCACTTACACATCTTGAGTACTAGGCTTTATTCTTGATTACAATTGCACTTCAAAGTTGTATACTTCTATCGAGTTGTAATATTGAATTTGTTTCAATCATCCAAAATCAGATATCTTTGTTAGTGTTCTTGTGGTAAGAGCACACTTGGGTGATTCTAGGTGTTGAAGAGTGTGGTACTCTTCATAGGTGAAAGAAGATTGTGGTAATCTTCTTAGTGGTGTTGTAAGAAGAGTGTGGTACTCTTCAAGGTGAAGGTGTAATAGCTTTGGTATCTATTAATTAAAATTTCTTTTTCTTTTTTGAAATCCACCGGATATACCATGGTGGTAGAGGATTAGGCCCTAGGTGGGTTGAATCTCTTTAAATTATCGAGTGTTTTTTAATTTTCCGCACTTCCATTCTTGCTATTGTTTTACATTTGAAAAATAGGGCACAAATCGGAAAATTGGCATAATCTATTCACCACCCTCTATATTATCGTAGCCACTTGACTAACAAGTGGTATCAAAGCCAAACTCTTTGGCAAGCTCGTTCTTCATTGCGAGTAAAGAGGAAGGATCCATGGCTACGAGTGAAAGCTACCTCATCATCGGCGTCTCCACCAACAAGCCACCACTATTCGATGCCAACAATTATGCTTTTTGGAAAGATCGAATGAAGTACTTTTTACAAGGGTGCGGGTTCAATATATGGAATGCGGTTATTAAAGGGATATATCAACCAACTAAGAAATTGGAGGATGGCACCTCGGTTCTCAAGACCTTCAAGGAATTTGATGATAATGACAAGAAGTCATTTCTCTAAACGGTAAGATGTTAAATATTTTGCATTGCTCTCTTACCGCCACCGAGTATAATCGTATTAGAGGCATTAGATCCATACATGAAGTTTGGAAAAAATTGGAAACCATCTATGAAGGTATAAAGAAAGTTAAACAAGCAAGAAAAACCATGCTTGTTAAAGACTTTGAAAACTTCATTATGCTTGATGGAGAAAATATTTCAAAGATGGTGGAAATGCTTGACAACATAGTCAATCCTCTTGTGGCACTTGAGAAAGTCATATCCAAAGCGGAGACAAGGTCACCAAGGTTTTAAATGCTCTCTCGGGTTCGTGGTTGGAAAAGGTGACGGCAATCACGAAAGCTTAAAATCTCGAAACTCTCAAGTTCGATGAGCTCATTGGGAATCTCGTCATCTACGAAGTATATCTAAAAGAGAGAAAAATTCCAAACCATCCACCTCTCAATCGGGTATGCAAATCATTCTTAAAGGCTTATCATCTTCTTCTAATATTTCATATTATGCTAATGATGAAGATGATGAGGAGACGGACGCTCTTGTCCAAACATTTGCCAAGTTTGTAAATAAAAATAAGGCAAGAAAGTCAAGAGACAACTCGTGCTTCAAATGCGGGAAACCCGAGCACTCCATAGCTGAATGTCCAAAATTAGCGGAGGAGGAGCAAAGAAGAAATAACCTTTTCCCACGAAGAAAGCTCTAAATGCCGAAGCAAAAACTTGGGATGAGCTACTTGCCACATTTGACAATGACGAAGAAGCGAACATAGTCTCATGGCCATAGACGATGAAAACAATGAGGTACGCTCTAATTCTTCATCTTCTTCATTAGTTGATGATTTACAATGTGATTGTGATGAACTCCAAAATGAATTTTAAGATATCATATGAAAATACAAACTTTTGAAAAAGGAGTATAAAGAGCTCAAATTGAAAAAAATAAATTATTTACTTCTTATGAACCACTTGATCGTGCACATGCTATTACTATTACTAAAATGCATGGTCTTGACTCGAAAAATAAATGCTCACAAAAGAGATTGAAAATTTGAAAAAGGATGTGCATCATTTTAATTTAAGCACGGATAAGGTTATAAAAATTCATGATGCACAAAGAAGTGAGCATTCTAAATTAGAACTTGGTTATAAACTTTTTCAAAATGTTTCTACGAAAAATGACCAAAGTCGGAATTTTATACGTGCTAGTAGTCCTAATGTTATTACTTATTTTTATTGTAGCAAAAATGGACACTATGCCAATGATTGTAAATTAGAAAATAACTTTAGTAATGTTTGGAGACCCAAAGGTCTCAAAACTAACCCCTATGGACCCCAAAATTGTAGGGTACCTAAAAATGATTCATTTGCAGGTGCTGGGGATATAACCATTCTGAAGAAGTTCAAAATAACTTGTGGACAGAGGGTGTTCACGCCACATGATCGGAAGGAGAGAACTTTTTACCAACATCAAGCTCCAAGAAGAAGGCATGGTTATGTTCGGGAATAACAAGGGAAGAATTTTTGGAAATGGAGAAATTGGTAACTCTTCTTTCTCTCTTTGTAATGTTTTATTAGTTGAAGGGCTTAAGTTTAATTTGATAAGTGTTAGCCAACTTTGTGATTCAAATTATGATGTTATTTTCAATAAAGAAAAATGTCTTATTCTTAAAAATGATAAAATTATTTATGAAGCAAATAGAAAAGACAATCTTTACAAAATTTGTACAAGTGATTTGGTTAGTCAAAAGATTTTGTCTTGTCGCCAATAATGATTTAACTAGTTTATGGCATAGGCGACTTAGACATGTTGGATATAAAAATTTGCAAAATATTTACAAAAAACCAACTTGTAAAAGGACTACCCAAACTAAGTTTTGAAAATCTTGGCTTATGTGACACTTGTCAAAGAACAAATTAGTTAAAAATAGTTTTAATCCCAAAAATGAAATTTCCACAACCAAACCTCTACAACTACTTCATCTTGATTTGTACGGGAATATTGGTATGGCTAGTTTAAGTGGAAAACATTACACTTTTGTTATAGTCGATGATTATTCTAGATATACTTGGGCTATTTTTTCTCGCAAATAAAAGCGATGATGTTAAAGAGTTTGCTAAGTTGTGTAGACTTATTGAAAATGAAAAGAAAGATACCATTAAGTATATTTGAAGTGATCGAGGCGGTGAATTTGATGGTGAATTTAGAGTCTTGTGTGAAACCAAGGGATATGCTAATAATATTTTGGCTCCAAGAACACCACAACAAAATAGAGTAGCCGAAAGGAAGAATCGGACTCTTCAAGAAATGAGTCGGTCAATGCTCAATGAATTTTTACTTTCAAAATATTTTTGGGCCGGCCGTAAGTACCACATGCTAAGTGTTTCATTTCAGAGTCAACCGGTCGCCCTAGAGGGCAGGGAGGGCCTGAAAGTTTAATTTTCAAGCGAGAAAAGAGATGAAAAGATTTTTAAGGGTGGTCAATCGGTTAACCAAGAGGTCGACCGGTGCTTGAAGAAACAAAAAAGTAGAACACACTGTATTGTAAAATGTGGGTGTTGGACCGGTCCAATAGGGGCCGACCGGTTGAACCCTGGTCGACCGGGTCGAGCACCCCCTTGATCGGTCCAATAGCGTATTTTTCAAGTATTAATTCGATTTTATTGTTTGAGGTCAACCGGTCGACCTAATATTTTATCAAGCAAACTATCCGCTATGTGACAACTTTTCATGATTTTAAGGGATTGATTTCTAACAGCTATAATCTCCATTTGATTTGCATTTTTTGTATATTTCAGCCTCCAAGGAGAAGCCTATGTCTAAAAATCAAATCCAAGACCTCTCCTATAAATAGATGAAGGATTGAAGCAACAAGGTACAACAACACAAGCAATACAAACACAGCAAAACTCTTGTTCTTCATTTTCATATTCTTCTTGTATTTAGCCTAAGTCTTTCACGTGCACATCTTGAGTGCTAGGCTTTATTCTTGATTACACTTGCACTTCAAAGTTGTATACTTCTATCGAGTTGTAATCTTGAATTTGTTTCAATCATCCAAAATAAGATTTCATTGTTAGTGTTCTTGTGGTAAAGAGCACACTTGGGTGATTCTAGGTGTTGAAGAGTATGGTACTCTTCATAGGTGAAAGAAGATTGTGGTAATCTTCTTGGTGGTATTGTAAGAAGAGTATGGTACTCTTCAAGGTGAAGGTGTAATAACATTGGTATCTATAAATAAAATTTCTTTTCCTTTTTTGAAATCCACTTCGAATATGCTTGGGGGTGGTAGAGGATTAGGCCCTAGGTGGATTGAACCTCTTTAAATCATCGAGTGTTGTTTATTTTCCCGCACTTCTATTCTTGCTATTGTTTCTACATTCAAAAAAGAGGGCACAAATCGGAAAATCGGCATAATCTATTCACCCCCTCTAGATTATCGTAGTTACTTGGACTAACGATTTGCTTCATGGATGTATCAACTTCGTCATGTGTTTTAACTTGCTTTCCCATCGCACGACTTGTATCAAAGCATTATCAATTTTGTTCATCAATTTTGCGATTTGTGAGTCTTGTTCTTTGACATGATTGGAGAGTCCATCAATGGCCCTTGTCGAATTGTGGTTCGCACTTCACTTGATGTCGACATGAGGTTGGAGATGAAGCATCATCTCTTAAGTCTTCATCATCTTCGAGATGAGTTAAATTTTCTTTAGCTAGCAATGGAGTATTCTCAAACGATGCACTCAAGCTTCTTGGACATACTTCTTGTAGTGACACCAACACTTCTACTTGTGTCACTTGAAGAGTTTGAAGAAGGCAACTTTTATTTATGTGGTCTTGCTAGTAGCCATAGCCATACTTCAAGATTTGTTGAGGAAAAGAGATGAGAGGTAGAGATTGTCCCATTGGGCGTGCAAAAATTTGTAAAACAATTTTTTTATTGTTTGCAAAATAACAAACAAGAAAAAGCGTCACGAATTAAATATTTTTGGAATCAAAATGTCAAAAGAGTTACAATCTCCAGAAAACCTTCGAATTATTTTCTTCAAGAACAAAATATCGAAATTTGAGAATTTGAGTTGAACTATTCAGTTTGATCTTCTCCAAACTTGAATTTGAATTTTAATAATGTTAATTCGAGGGCTTGTTTAATCTCAAATCAAACGTGGAATATTCAATAATATTTGACTTTTAAACTTGAGACCTTCTTGGTGGGTTTGACTCTTCGATCTTTCTCCAAGATAGATTTGACTTCAATAACGTTAACTCGAGGGCATAGATGTTTATTCCCGAATCAAACGCCATGATTTGAGTGGACTCGCGATGAACGCCTTGAATTTTGCCTTGAACACCGTGGATCGCTTGAATTCGTTCTTCTTGACTTGAGAGAATTTACTCAATTGTCTTCTTGCTTGGATTTGTTCTCTTGAATTGTCATTTAATTCCTTGAGAATGATCCTTTTTATACTTGTAGGAGAGGGTTGGATAACTCATAATGATGAAGACTTTGATTTGATTGGTCCTTCAAAATTTAGTATTATCTTTTAATCACAAATTGTGATAATTATCATAAGAGATAATATCTATCAAGATAAATCTTGATCTCTACGAATTTGATATTTGGCAATCTTTAATTGACCAATAAAATATATATAACAACTATCAAATAATTAAATATTTAATTTAGAAATTAAATTTGATTAAATTACCAAATATAAATAGAAAATAGAAAATTGATATTTAACATTGAATTTCACATATGTCACCATTTGATTGGTGAAAATTTAATTTGTCTACAACATCACATATAAAAATTAAAAAGGCCTAATAGGTTGTAATTTAGAAGGAAAAAAGAAGAGCCATTAGTAGTTAATATAATAGATAATGCCTAAATCCTAATAGATAATGAGATAATGCCTAATAAAGTAACTATAAATTATTGCTTCTACATTTGAACAAAATGAATCATGGATAGCATCGACATAAAATCTTCTCTCAGTTCAACTACTACGATGTAGACGTTCGAATTGTGGAAATGAACTTTGGTATGATCAGGCATTTAACTACTTTCATCTATAGTTTTAGAAATGTAAATGAATTAAATCGAATCAAACAAAATATTATTTAGTTGAATCACTAACTACTAGCATAGATTTGTCTAGTATCCAAGTAATTTGACTTTAAATTGTTATTGAGGGCAAAATGCTATAATCTTTATAAGTTAACACGTAATATGCAAACTAAGGATCAATGCTACTACAATTTGTACATGTTGAGGTAGATGCGATTTTCCTTCTATTACGCGTCGTAATGCAAACCGAAATGTGGATTTCGATCTACAACACGAATATAATGCTAAAGGGTTTTAGGTTGTCCTGGAGCCCCTTAAATGCTTATGTCAATAAGGATTTATAAAATAATTCAATTGACTAAATATAGGGTCCAAGATGACATACCTTACAAATAAATCGGATGAAACTATTTATAAGTCAAGACTTGGGCCTCGTGGGCCTTGAGTGTAATTTTGGGCCTAGTTGGCAATTATTATCGGGAAAAGGACAGGGAATACCCACGCGTTCACATTCCAAATCCCTTCCAAATATGCTCCTTCCTTCAATATTTCCACCCAATACGCCCGCTAGAAATTACGACCAATATACGTTGTGCAACGTATACCATCATATTGTGCTCCAAAATCACGCCGCACAAGATCCCAATCACAATCCAAGTCTCCATCACAACACATAGCAAAAATCAAGAAAAGCACATAACGCAGAAACAAAGAGACCGGAAGGGACATGTTCGAGATAATAATTCAAACTCCAAATCAAGAAGAAGAAGAACAAACCAGGTGACAACAACATGATCTGTTTATCTTATTCTGAAAAAACTTTATTTTGATAAGTTTCATGATTTTGAGATAGAAAATTAGAATTCAATATGTATTGGATGAAATTGACATTGAATTGAACCAGGAATTTTGCATGAGAATTTGAACAACCAGACATTTTTGAGCTTATAAAATGCTTATTTTGTTTGAATAATAATAAAAAAATTCACAAAAATTGCTTCTCATTAATATCAACAAAACAATCGTGTGAATCTCAAAAATCAGATGCATTACATTAGGTAATTGTTTCACATATATTTTTTGTTGTTTCACAATTGTTTCTATTGGCAATGCTTCACCTAATACAAAGACATTGCTTCTTTTCCGTACATGAAACATTGTTTCATATTTGTTTCATTTATGTTTCTTATATGTTAACATATGCAAATTTTATTGAATTCCACAATTGCATGGAGAAAATCCTAACAAGTGGTATACCAAAATGGACAATGAGAAGAAAATAGAGATTATATCAACTTTGAGATAATAGGAATATTGATTCCAATGGATCGCACTTTCATCACCCTAACAAATCTTGGAACAACAAATCCAATTCCAGAAAATTAGAGCTTATTTGTCCATCATCGGCTACAAGCACGACTCTCTTTCATCGGACAAAAGATACTTTGTATTGACTTCCAACATCGTAGAATTATTGAATGCAACAAACATGCAGGGGGAAAGACCTACTAGTAACAAATTTGCTAGAGTGCGTGAGATCTTTAGTTCAATATTGGGCATGTAGACATCAAAATGAAGCAAGATCAACATTTACAAGGATGACAAAAAAAAAGTTGAAGAGTATATGAGGAAAAACTACACCATTGTTCTAAATTTAAGAGTAATTTACCACAAACTTTTATCACGTGATCCCCTGTTTCACAATTGTTTCTTGCATGTTTCATTTATGTTCCAGGTGAAGAGATCAAATGATTTTATCTTTAAAGTCATAGAGGCCGACAAAACATTTGTTCGGATCTTGAAAAATCGACTTGCACATGTAACAAGTTTCAAATGGATGAAATTCCTTGCCCACAAATCTATAGTAAATCAAAATAGCCGATAACAATCTAGATCCTAGAAAGCTAATCAAATACAAAATAGTTCCATACTACTAAAAATACCAAACTTAAACACATTGTTCAACAAAAAAAAAAAGAAACACAAAATCTAAGCACTTCAACTAAAATACATAAAAGAACACAAGAAACATAAAAGAAACAACTTGAAACAACATCGAAACAAACGAAAAACTTCAAATCACAAAATAATAAAAGAATTAATACGTAAAAATCATACCTCAAAGAACATCATTCTCGCAAAAGAAACAATCTTCTTTTTCAAGCTTTGACACAAAACTACAAATCACAAAATAACAAAGAATACACAAAACTCATACATCAAAGAACATCCGTTTCTTCAAAAGGAACCTTCTTCTTTCGGCTTTGATACAAATACCATCGATTTTCTGATTTTAGAAGGCGATTTAACATCTAAAACTACTTCATCATCAATAACCTTTTACACTTTCCTCTTCTTCAAGTCATTTTACCAAAGAAGCTTCAATTTTCCTTTTTCGAAGAATGCGGTGCTTCCAACTTCAAGAGCTTCTCGAAGCCTTTTATAAGGAGAGTTTTTAGGAGTCATTAAAACAACAAACACAAACCAGCGGTTTCAAGAAGTTCTGAGAAAAAGAGAAGTTAGTGAAGGAAATTTTAGGAAACGGAACGATTGAAACCGAAAAACAACGTTGAAATGGAGCGAGAACAATGTGAAGACGTGGCCATGATCAAGCGGAGGATAGCAATAAACTCGGGCGTGGTTCGAGATTCAGAGAAATAAGGTGAAAAAAGTAACCCTAGGTTAGAACGTAAAAAAGGAAGAAGGCCGGGTAAAAACGTGATGAAGATAAGATCGTAATACCCGAGCCTCACATCGCTCACTAGGCCAATATAATTCGTGCATTACATGTTGACAATATGTTAGTTGCATTGATATTGGTATTTGCACGATATATTTTTCTTCCAATAAATTAATTAATTTCATAATTTTAGAACTCTTATATAGTACTAATTATTGGATTGCCAACTTAAGTAAGTGATAATCATAATTGTACATGAATAAAATCATGAAAATCACATTTATATATATATATATACATGTATATAAATAACTTATAGTATAATATGTAATTAGTTAATTAGATGATAGTATAGGTAATCATATATATATATATATATATATATATATACATGTATAATATTATATGGTGGTGGTGTATTAATATATATTTATATAGGCCTGAGAGTGTGATGTATCATGGACATGTGTGCTAAACTATGTAAAGTATATACTTGCAATTAGTATATATTTGTAATTGAACACCTCATGCATGCAACGAGTCAAACTTTATATTGGCATGCATACACGTAGAGCCCAGCCCATTGGAAAATCGGGCTGGTTCGGGCCGGGCCGGAATTGACAGCTCTAGACGAGAGAAGCATCTTTGAGTAAGCAAATTTCTTTAACTATTTATTTTACATTTTCTCTTATTTTGGGGTTGGGTGTGTGTGTCTTGGCTTAAAATATGAAATTTGTGTAAAGTGAAAAACAAATGAGAAGTAAATTCATAGCTTCATGTGGTTTGGTTCTGTACTTAATCCGATAATGAATCTAAGTTTCCGAGCCGTCTGCAGACTGCAATAGATGATTAGAAGGAGTTTAATTGTAATATTGTTTCTTGTCAAACAGAAAAATTTAAAATTAATAAATAAATTGCTACTGAAATAAATTTATGATATATTTGAAACTGCAAGAGGATATCAAAGTTAACTTATAATATTAATTAGGTGTAGATTATAAGATAAAGGCTTTATAGATATCTAATTAATTAAATCATAATCAAGATTAGTTATGGAACTTAGTGTACTAACGGGACTTGAAATTGGATATAAGGGATTTAACATTTTGTATTAATACAGATATTTCGTACTTAGGGTTGGGAAGTAATCTTTAACAAGCGAGCACGTAGAACAAAAAGCCGGTGCAAGTAAGTGAAAATCCATCCGCAACTATAATGCATGAACATAATATTTCTGTTTTATTTATACCGATGTGATCATTGTACCTTGATGATTGTATTATAAGTATTTTGTCATGTATATTGTTTGAGTGATATGGGAACGTGGTGATGGTTGTTTCATTGAACTTGATATTCATTAGCGATTGTCATGTGCATGTATAACATATGATCATTGTTGAGATGAGGCATGCATGCGGCATGACTTTCAATAAAAAGAAAAGGTTTTGGTTGGCCATGCTAGTGCACCAAGGCATGAGAGTCATGCTTATATGATATATTGAGCTCATGCCATGTGAGACATCACCGGGTATGTGAGACATTGGACGATGCTCATTGATTATTAATGCCCAAAGTGCCATGTGAGACATCACGCCGGTGTGTGAGACATTGGACGGGGCCGATTGAATAATAATGATGTCCGATTGCCATGTGAGACATTACTTCGGGTATGTGAGACATACGGATTTGGACAATTTGATCATTTAATAATATGTTTGAGTTAGTTACGTGCATAGCTTGGTGGGCCAAGGGTCGTGTGAAAGGAAATAATTTTAAATAAAATAATTTGGTGCATAAACATGGTTTCATGGCATAACACATTGTAATGTATTGAATTTGTATTATATTTTGCTTTTAGCATGCATGATTTGACTTATCGGGCATTAGCTCACGTAGTTCATGCATTGTAGGTGGGTCCGTGATGCTTGATTTTTGGCCATCGGACGGCCGATGTGACTTCTAAGTTAATGAGGAAAACGCATACATGGATGACGCACTGTTGGGATATATTGATGGGTCACCTTTTCCTTTTTGGTCTTGTATTATGTTTTGGTTTAGGGATGTACCCTCTTTGAAAACTCGATGTAAATATGTACATGTAAATAGTTGCGTGATGTGGGTTGTGCATTTGGTCGCGTAGATGTCCATTTGTGTTTAATAACGGGGTTGGCTACCTCTTTTGTTTATGGACATGGCTTGTCCTTATCTTATAATTAAAATGATTTTACTTGTTTGTTGTTAAAATGTCACAGGATTAAAAAAAAAAATTAAATTATACGTTTTAAATGGAGTTTGTGGTCGAGATGGACTATTTATAAAGGGGTGGGTGTTACAAAGACCGGAGGGTATATTTGTCCTATAAGCGTATTTTTGTATTTTCTTAAAAATCAGGGTATTATGTGTAATTTTCTCATTATTATGTCTCTTAGATCGTTAGAAAAGGACCGAGCTACTTGGGCTTTCTATGTTCGCGGTCTGCGGTATTGGGCCCGAAATTGAATATTACCCGCATCCGACATTGAGGAAATACCACAAAATTCCCGATTTTTGAAAAAAAGACAAAAATACCACCCTATCACTAATCTACCCCATCCAGTCCTAAATTTCCCAAATATACCCACCCCTTTACTTTTTTATCAGGTTTTTACCCTCAATCTCGTAAATTGTTTGCGACCTTGGAATTATTGAAACTAATCTCGAATCCATTTCTTCTTCATGATCCGAAAAAGACAAATCTACGTCGTTTTTGCCTTACCTCATGGGCTTGATCCCAATCTTTCACGAGCTCCGCTATCGCCATTCTGAGTTGAGCAGCGGTCACCCCTCCCGGCGGGAGGTCTTTGAGTGGGTCGAGATTATTGGGCTTGGTTAAAGAGTACGAGGATTATCGGAGGAATTTGTATGGTGGACTAACGCATAAGGCTTTACTTGTTGATGTAGTTGGTACCCTAGTTGTTCCTTCCGACCCCATGGCCCAGGTTTTTTCGCTTCTATTTTTTTTTCTTTTTCTATATGTGATTTCTATTTATGGTAAAAATCGTGATTGTCGATTTTAACATTTTCTTTTTTTTCTCGGGTTGTTTGTGTTAATGTTTAAAAGTACTATTGATCCGGGTTTGGGTGCATGATGAAATTACATAGTATAGATAGTGAGTGGTGTTGGACACTATGAGAAAAAGTGTTGATATCTTTAAGATTAATGTTTGGCATGTGATGGTGGTGAGGACACTTGATTATATATATCGTAGATGAAGTCTTTGTCAGGGGTTGCATTATTGTTTGGCATGTGATGATAATGATGAATGTTTGAACGGGCGGCGAGGATTAGGGTGAAGATTTTGTGGTTGATTTCGAGTTTTCATCCGACGGGGTGAGGCTCGCAGAATCTGTTTGATGAAATATCGGCGAAGGCTCCGAGGTTAAACCGATTTTCGTGTTCTTTTATTATATTGTGATTTGAAGTTTTTTGTTTGTTTCGATGATGTTTCAAGTTGTTTCTTTTATGTTTCGTATTTCCATTTATTTGTTCTTTTTTATTGTTTTTGATTTGTTGTGTTATGTATCCTGATTGTGTATCTTTTTTTTTCTTTTGTAGTGAATGTAAGATTTTTTGTTGCTTGTTATGTCGAGCACTTTATTAGTGGGAAAGCTATGAACGTCGAAGCATTTGAGATAGAGAATGAACAAGCAAGGCTCACTCATCCGCTTCACAATCATGCTAAGTTGAAGCCGCAAAATGGTGATGACGATGACAACGACATTGAGCTTCTACCTCCACATCCTAATGATTTTAGAGAATTGTTGTTATGTAAATCTTAATGATGATGTAATCGGTTGAAACATGTAAGAAACATAAATGAAACATGTAAGAAACAATTGTGAAACAGGGGATCATGTGATAAAAGTTTGTAGTAAATTGCTTTTAAATTTAGAGAAATAGTGTAGTTTTTCCCATATACTCTTAAGTTTTTTTTTTTTGTCATCCTTGTAAATGTTGATTTTTGCTTCATTTCGATGTCCGCATGTCTAATCTTGAACTAAAGATCTCACGTACTCTAGCAAAGTTATTACTAGTAAGTCTTTCCCGCTGCTTGATGCATTTAATAATTCTACGATGTTGGAAGTCAATACAAAGTATTTTTGGTCCGACGGTGGAGTCGTGTCCATTTCTCGTGAGCCGATGATGGACAAGTAAGCTCAAATTTTTGAATTGAATTTGTTGTTCCAAGATTTCGTTTAGGAGGTGAATGTGCAAAGATATGGAATCGATATTCTTGTTATTTCAAAGTTGGTATACTCTCTATTTTCTTCCTATTGTCCATTGTGGCATACCACAACCGAGATTTTCTCTATGCAATGTGGAATTCAATGAAAAGTTGGCTAAGTGAAACATATAAGAAACATAAATGAAACAGTATGAAACAACAAAGAAACAACAAACATGTTTGAAACAACAAAGAAACAAAAATGAAACCAACGCAAAAAAAATCAGCGGAAAATGGGTATATTTGTCAAAAATCAGCGGAAAATGTGTATTTTTGTCCAAATTTAGCGGAAAATGGTATTTTTGTCCAAAATCAGCGGAAAATTGACATTGTGCGCAGGAATGGGTATGGAAAATGGGGTATTTATGTCCTTTTCCTCCGACATTTTTGAAAATTGGGCCTAAGTAAATTGTACACGGTTTGCGTCTGTTGAAGAAGCTAGAAAATTTGTAAGTTTATGGCCGCACTGGCAATAACACCCAGCCTAATCCATTTACTACTGGAAAGTTATCCAGTTTTGGTTTTGCAACATTTTGAATTAATATATTTCCATTTATAATTGAATTAAATTTTTAAAGTATTATTTATGTTGGTGTATGTGTAATAAATAGGGCAAAACTATTTTTTAGTCATCTAAGTGGAGTCTTTCGAAATTTATTTTCCATTTAATTTTGGATTCAGTACATTAAATGAAAAATCCGGACTTTTAGTCTGGTGACTTTAGACTTTCACATTGGTACTTAATTTAGCGTGATCGAATTAAAAGAGTAGCTGGTGTTCGGCCATATATTTCACGCAATATACATGGCATGTATATTGTATTACACCATAAATGATACACTACTGAGATCAATATTTTGTAAAATATATTGATATATTCAATTAGTATTAAGTTGTGAAACTTGATAATGTACGAAAATGTTGTTGATTATACAACTATTACCTTTCGCATTATTATCAACTCTGTACTTTAACTACCAAACATACTTATTTTTGTAGTTTAAACCTCTTTTATTTTAATGTTTTTATTTTTAATTTGTTCTACTACCTTGTTTTTGTTAATGAGCCAATAAGAATAACTTAAACTAGGATTCACAATGTTAATTAGTTTGCCTGGTTTAGTCGATGATTATTCTAGATATACTTGGGCTATTTTTCTCGCAAATAAATGCGATGATGTTAAAGAATTTGCTAAGTTGTGTAGACTTATTGAAAATGAAAAGAAAGATACCATTAAGTATATTTGAAGTGATCGAGGCGGTGAATTTGATGGTGAATTTAGAGTCTTGTGTGAAACCAATGGATATGCTCATAATATTTCGGCTCCAAGAACACCACAACAAAATGGAGTAGCCGAAAGGAAGAATCGACTCTTCAAGAAATGAGTCGGTCAATGCTCAATGAATTTTTACTTTCAAAATATTTTTGGGCCGAAGCCGTAAGTACCACATGCTAAGTGTTTCATTTCGTAGTCAACCGGCCGCCTAGAGGCGCACCGCCTGGAAAGTTTAATTTCAAACGAGAAAAGAGACGAAAAGATTTTTAAGGAGGTCAATCGGTTAACCAAGAGGTCGACCGGTGCTTGAAGAAACAAAACAAAGTACAGTAACACTGTATTGTAAAATGTGGGTGTTGGACGGTCCAATAGGGGCCGACGGTTGAACCCCTGGTCGACGGCCGAGCACCCTTGATCGGTCCAATAGGGTGTTTTTCAAGTATTAATTCGATTTTCTTTTTTGAGGTCAACCGGTCGACCTAATATTTTATCAAAGAAACTATCCGTTAAGTTGCAGACAACAACTTTTCATGATTTTAAGGGATTGATTTCTAACACCTATAATCTCCATTTGATTTGCATTTTTTTGTATATTTCGGCCTCCAAGGAGGAGCCTATGTCCGAAAATCAAATCCAAGACCTCTCCTATAAATAGATGAAGGATTGAAGCAACAAGGTACAACAACACAAGCAATACAAACACAGCAAAACTCTTGTTCTTCATTTTCATATTCTTCTTGTATTTAGCCTAAGTCTTTCACATACACATCTTGAGTGCTAGGCTTTATTCTTGATTACACTTGCACTTCAAAGTTGTATACTTCTATCGAGTTGTAATCTTGAATTTGTTTCAATCATCCAAAATAAGATTTCATTGTTAGTGTTCTTGTGGTAAGAGCACACTTGGGTGATTCTAGGTGTTGAAGAGTATGGTACTCTTCATAGGTGAAAGAAGATTGTGGTAATCTTCTTGGTGGTATTGTAAGAAGAGTGTGGTACTCTTCAAGATGAAGGTGTAATAACATTGGTATCTATAAATAAAATTTCTTTTTCTTTTTTGAAATCCACTTGAATATAGGGGTGGTAGAGGATTAGGCCCTAGGTGGATTGAACCTCTTTATATCATCGAGTGTCATTTATTTTCCCGCACTTCTATTCTTGCTATTGTTTCTACATTCGAAAAAGAGGGCACAAATCGAAAATCGGCATAATCTATTCACCCTCTAGATTATCGTAGTTACTTGGACTAACATTTGCTTCATGGATGTATCAACTTCGTCATGTGTTTTAACTTGCTTTCCCATCGCATACGACTTGTATCAAGCATTATCAATTTTGTTCATCAATTTTGCGATTTGTGAGTCTTGTTCTTTGACATGATTGGAGAGTCCATCAATGGCCCTTGTCAGAATTGTGGTTCGCACTTCACTTGATGTCGACATGAGGTTGGAGATGAAGCATCATCTCTTAAGTCTTCATCATCTTCGAGATGAGTTAAATTTTCTTTAGCTAGCAATGGAGTATTCTCAAACGATGCACTCGGCTTCTTGGACATACTTCTTGTAGTGACACCAACACTTCTACTTGTGTCACTGAAGAAGAGTTTGAAGAAGGCAACTTTTATTTATGTGGTCTTGCTAGTAGCCATAGCCATACTTCAAGATTTGTTGAGGAAAAGATATAAGAGGTAGAGATTGTCCCATTGGGCGTGCAAAAATTTGTAAAACAATTTTTTTATTGTTTGCAAAATAACAAACAAGAAAAAGCGTCACGAATTAAATATTTTGGAATCAAAATGTCAAAAGAGTTATAATCTCCCAGAAAACCTTGAATTATTTTCTTCAAGAACAAAATATCGTAAATTTGAGAATTTGGAGTTGAACTATTCAGTTTGATCTTCTCCAAACTTGAATTTGAATTTCAATAATGTTAATTCGAGGGCTTGTTTAATCTCAAATCAAACGTAGAATATTCAATAATATTTGACTTTTAAACTTGAGACCTTCTTGGTGGGTTTGACTCTTCGATCTTTCTCCAAGATAGATTTGACTTCAATAACGTTAACTCGAGGGCTTGGATGCTTATTCCCGAATCAAACGCCATGATTTGAGTGGACTCGCGATGAACGCCTTGAATTTCGCCTTGAACACCGTGGATCCGCTTGAATTCTTCTTGACTTGAGAGAATTTACTCAACTGTCTTCTTGCTTGGATTTGTTCTCTTGAATTGTCATTTAATTCCTTGAGAATGACCCCTTTTTATACTTGTAGGAGAGGGTTGGATAACTCATAATGATGAAGACTTTGATTTGATTGGTCCTTCAAAATTTAGTATTATCTTTTTAATCACAAATTGTGATAATTATCATAAGAGATAATATCTATCAAGATAAATCTTGATCTCTACGAATTTGATATTTGGCAATCTTTAATTGACCAATAAAATATATATAACAACTATCAAATAATTAAATATTTAATTTAGAAATTAAATTTGATTAAATTACCAAATATAAATAGAAAATAGAAAATTGATATTTAACATTGAATTTCACATATGTCACCATTTGATTGGTGAAAATTTAATTTGTCTACAACATCACATATAAAAATTAAAAAGGCCTAATAGGTTGTAATTTAGAAGGAAAAAAAAGAGAGCCATTAGTAGTTAATATAATAGATAATGCCTAAATCATAATAGATAATGAGATAATGCCTAATAAAGTAACTATAAATTATTGCTTCTACATTTGAACAAAATGAATCATGGATAGCATTCGACATAAAATCTTCTCTCGCTCAACTAGTTCAACTACTTCGATGTAGACGTTCGAATTGTGGAAATGAACTTTGGTATGATCGGACATTTAATCGATTTCATCTATAGTTTTAGAAATGTAAATGAATTAAATCGAATCAAACAAAATATTATTTAGTTGAATCACTAACTACTAGCATGGATTTGTCTAGTATCCAAGTAATTTGACTTTAAATTGTTATTGAGGGCAAAATGCTATAATCTTTATAAGTTAACACATAATATGCAAACTAAGGATCAATGCTACTACAATTTGTACATGTTGAGGTGGATGCGATTTTCCTTCTATTACGCGTCCAAAATGCAAACGAAATGTGGATTTCGATCTACAACACGAATATAATGCTAAAGGGTTTTAGGTTGTCCCGGAGCCCTCAAATGCTTATGTCAATAAGGATTTATAAAATAATTCAATTGACTAAATATAGGGTCCAAGATGACATACCTTACAAATAAATCGGATGAAACTATTTATAAGTCAACACTTGGGCCTCGTGGGCCTTGATGTAATTTTGGGCCTAGTTGGCAATTATTATCCGGAAAAGGACGGGGAATGCCCACGTTCACATCCCAAATCCCTTCCAAATACGCTCATTCCTTCAACATTTCCACCCAATACGCTCCGCTTAGAAATTACGACCAATATACGTCAGACAAACGTATACCATCATATTGGTGCTCCAAAAATCACGCCGCACAAGATCCCAATCACAATCCAAGTCTCCATCACAACACATAGCAAAAATCGAAGAAAATCACATAACGCAGAAACAAAGAGACAAGAAGGACCTTCGAGATAATAATTCAAACTCCAAATCAAGAAGAAGAAAGAACAAACCAGGTAACAACAACATGATCTGCTTATCTTATTCTCAAAAACTTTATTTTGATAAGTTTCATGATTTTACGATAGAAAATTAGAATTCAATATGTATTGGATGAAATTGACATTGAATTGAACCAGAATTTTGCATGAGAATTTGAACAACCGGACATTTTTGAGGTTTTATAAAATGTTTATTTTGTTTGAATAATAATAAAAAATTCACAAAAATTGCTTCTCATTAATATCAACAAAACAATCGTGTGAATCTAAAAATCAGATGCATTACATTAGGTAATTGTTTCATATATATTTTTTGTTGTTTCACAATTGTTTCTATTGGCAATACTTCACCTAATACAAAGACATTGCTTCTTCCCGCATACATGAAACATTGTTTCATATTTGTTTCATTTATGTTTCTTATATGTTAACATATGCAAATTTTATTGAATTCCACATTGCATGGAGAAAATCCTAACAATGGTATACCAAAATGGACAATGAGAAGAAAATAGAGATTATATCAACTTTGAGATAATAGGAATATTGATTCCAATGGATCGCACTTTCATCACCCTAACGGAAATCTTGGAACAACAAATCCAATTCAGAAAATTAGAGCTTATTTGTCCATCATCGACTCACGAGCACGACTCTCCGTCGATCAAAAGATATTTTGTATTGACTTCCAACATCGTAGAATTATTGAATGCAACAATTGTACCTGTAGGGAAAGACCTACTAGTAACAAATTTGCTAGAGTACGTGAGATCTTTAGTTCAATATTGGGCATGTAGACATCAAAATGAAGCAAGATCAACATTTACAAGGATGACAAAAAAAAAAAAGTTGAAGAGTATATGAGGAAAAACTACACCATTGTTCTAAATTTAAGAGTAATTTACCACAAACTTTTATCACGTGATCCCCTGTTTCACAATTGTTTCTTGCATGTTTCATTTATGTTCAGGTGAAGAGATCAAATGATTTTATCTTTAAAGTCAGAAAGACACAAAACGCGTTTGTTCTCGGATCTTGAAAAATGACTTGCACATGCAACAAGTTTCAAATGGATGAAATTCATTGCCCACAAATCTATAGTAAATCAAAATAGCCGATAACAATCTAGATCCTAGAAAGCTAATCGATACAAAATAGTTCCATACTACTAAAAATACCAAACTTAAACACATTGTTCAACCGATTACACCATCATTAAGATTTATGTAACAACAATTTCCTAAAATCATTAGAAAGCGGAGAGGCAGTAATCTCAATGTCGTTGTCATCATCATCACCATTTTGTCGCTTCAACTTAGCATGATTGTAAAACAGATGACTAAGTCTTGCTTGTTCATTCTCTACCTCAAACGTTTCAACGCCCATAGCCTTCCCAACAATAAAGTACTACGCATAACAAGCAACAAAAACCCATACATTCACAACAAAAAAATTAAAAAAATACACGATTAATAGATAACACAACAAATTAAAAAAAGAACAAACAAATGGAAAATACATAAAGAAAAACGGGTTTTCCTAAAAGCCTCAAGTTGGTTTTCGGTTAAATAGTTTTTCAAATTGTTTATATTATCAAAAGAGAACCCAATATATATTCTAGTAGTATACCAGTCTTCAGGATCAATAACATATTTGAAACCCTAGAAACAACAATGAAACAAAAAAAAAAACAAAAAAGAAACACAAAATCTAAGCACTTCAACTAAAATACATAAAAGAACACAAGAAACATAAAAAACAACTTCAAACAACATCGAAACAAACGAAAAACTTCAAATCACAAAATAATAAAAGAATTAATACGTAAAAATCATACCTCAAAGAACATCGATTCGCAAAAGAAACAATCTTCTTTTTCAAGCTTTGACACAAAACTACAAATCACAAAATAACAAAGAATACACAAAACTCATACATCAAAGAACATCCGTTTCTTCAAAAGGAACCTTCTTCTTTCCTAGCTTTGATACAAAACCATCGATTTTGATTTTAGAAGGCGATTTAACATCTAAAACTACTTCATCATCAATAACCTTTTACACTTTCCTCTCTTCTTCAAGTCATTTTACCAAAGAAGCAGCTTTCAATTTTCCTTTTTTCAAGAATCAGTGCTTCCAACTTCAAGAGCTTCTAAGAAGCCTTTTATAAGGAGAGTTTTTAGGAGTCATTAAAACAACAAACACAAACCAGCGGTTTCAAGAAGTTACTGAGAAAAGAGAAGTTAGTGAAGGAAATTTTAGGAAACCGAACGATTGAAACCGAAAAACAACGTTGAAATGGAGCGAGAACAATGTGAAGACGTGGCCATGATCAAGCGGAGGATAGCAATAAACTCGGGCGTGGTTCGAGATTCAGAGAAATAAGGTGAAAAAAGTAACCCTAGGTTAGACTAAAAAAAAAAGGAAAAGCCGGGTAAAAACGTGATGAAGATAAGACTGTAATACCCGAGCCTCACATCGCTTCACTAGGCCAATATAATTCGTGCATTACATGTTGACAATATGTTAGTTGCATTGATATTGATATTTGCACGATATATTTTTCTTCCAATAAATTAATTAATTTCATAATTTTAGAACTCTTATATAGTACTAATTATTGGATTGCCAACTTAAGTAAGTGATAATCATAATTGTACATGAATAAAATCATGAAAATCACATTTATATATATATATACATGTATATAAATAACTTAGAGTATAATATGTAATTAGTTAATTAGATGATAGTATAGGTAATCATATATATATATATATATATATACATGTATAATATTATATGGTGGTGGTGTATTAATATATATTTATATAGGCCTGAGAGTGTGATGTATCATGGACATGTGTGCTAAACTATGTAAAGTATATACTTGCAATTAGTATATATTTGTAATTGAACACCTCATGCATGCAACGAGTCAAACTTTATATTGGCATGCATACACCTAGAGCCCAGCCCATTGGAAAATCGGGCTGGTTCGGGCCGGGCCGGAATTGACAGCTCTAGACGAGAGAAGCATCTTTGAGTAAGCAAATTTCTTTAACTATTTATTTTACATTTTCTCTTATTTTGGGGTTGGGTGTGTGTGTCTTGGCTTAAAATATGAAATTTGTGTAAAGTGAAAAACAAATGAGAAGTAAATTCATAGCTTCATGTGGTTTGGTTCTGTACTTAATCCGATAATGAATCTAAGTTTCCGAGCCGTCTGCAGACTGCAATAGATGATTAGAAGGAGTTTAATTGTAATATTGTTTCTTGTCAAACAGAAAAATTTAAAATTAATAAATAAATTGCTACTGAAATAAATTTATGATATATTTGAAACTGCAAGAGGATATCAAAGTTAACTTATAATATTAATTAGGTGTAGATTATAAGATAAAGGCTTTATAGATATCTAATTAATTAAATCATAATCAAGATTAGTTATGGAACTTAGTGTACTAACGGGACTTGAAATTGGATATAAGGGATTTAACATTTTGTATTAATACAGATATTTCGTACTTAGGGTTGGGAAGTAATCTTTAACAAGCTTAGCACGTAGAACAAAAGCCGGTGCAAGTAAGTGAAAATCCATCCGCAACTATAATGCATTAACATAATATTTCTGTTTTATTTATCTTGATGTGATCATTGTACCTTGATGATTGTATTATAAGTATTTTGTCATGTATATGCTGTTTGAGTGATATGGGAACGTGGTGATGGTTGTTTCATTGAACTTGATATTCATTAAGCGATGTCATGTGCATGTATAACATATGATCATTGTTGAGATGAGGCATGCACGGCATGACTTTCAATAAAAAGAAAAGGTTTTGGTTGGCCGCTTAGTGCACCAAGGCGAGAGTCATGCTTATATGATATATTGAGCTCATGCCATGTGGGACATCGCCGGGTATGTGAGACATTCGGACGATGCTCATTGATTATTAATGCCCAAAGTGCCGTGAGACATCACCGGGTATGTGAGACATTCGGACGGGTTGATTGAATAATAATGATGTCTAAAGTGCCATGTGAGACATTACTTCGGGTATGTGAGACATACTGACCGACAATTTGATCATTTAATAATATGTTTGAGTTAGTTTCGTGCATAGCAGGTGAGCCAAGGGCCGTGTGAAAGGAAATAATTTTAAATACAATGATTTGGTGCATAAACATGGTTTCATGGCATAACACATTGTAATGTATTGAATTTGTATTATATTTTGCTTTTAGCATGCATGATTTGCACTTATCGGGCATTAGCTCACGTTGTTCATGCATTGTAGGTGGGCTGGTGATGCTTGATTTTTGGCTTATCGACAGTCTTTGTGACTTCTACAAGTTGCGAGGACAACGTATACATGGATGACGACTGTTGGGATATATTGATGGGTCACCTTTTCCTTTTTGGTCTTGTATTATATTTTGGTTTAGGGATGTACCCTCCTTTGAAAACTCGATGTAAATATGTACATGTAAATAGTTGCGTGATGTGGGTTGTGCATTTGGTCGCGTAGATGTCTGTTGTGTTTAATAACAGGGTTGGCTACCTCTTGTTTGTTTATGGACATGGCTTGTCCTTATCTTATAATTAAAATGATTTTACTTGTTTGTTGTTAAAATGTCACAGGATTAAAAAAATTAAATTATACGTTTTAAATGGAGTTTGTGGTCGAGATGGACTATTTATAAATGGGGTGGGTGTTACAAAGACCGGAGGGTATATTTGTCCTATAAGCGTATTTTTGTATTTTCTTAAAAAATCAGGGTATTATGTGTAATTTCCTCATTATTATGTCTCTTAGATCGTTAGAAAAGGACCGAGCTACTTGGGCTTTCTATGTTCGCGGTCTGCGGTATTGGGCCTCAAATTGAATATTACCCGAATCGACATTGAGGAAATACCACAAAATTCCTGATTTTTGAAAAAAGACAAAAATACCACCCTATCACTAATCTACCCCATCCAAATCCTAAACTTCCCAAATATACCCACCCCTTTACTTTTCTTATCGGGTTTTTTACCCTCAATCTCGTAAATTGTTTTGTACCGGGAATTATTGAAACTAATCTCGAATCCATTTCTTCTTCATGATCCCAAAACACAAACCACGTCGTTTTGCCTTACCTCGTGGGCTTGGATCCCAATCTTTCACGAGCTCTCGCGCCGTTGAGTCTGCGGAGGCGGCGGTGCCCCTCCGGAGGTCTTTGAGTGGGTCGAGATTATGGGCTTGGTTAAAGAGTACGAGGATTATCGGAGGAATTTGTATGGTAGACTAACGATAAGGCTTTACTTGTTGATGTAGTTGGTACCCTAGTTGTTCCTTCCGACCCATGGCCCAGGTTTTTCGCTTTCTATTTTTTTTTCTTTTTCTTTATGTGATTTCTATTTATGGTAAAAATGGTGATTGTCAAGTATTTTAACATTTCTTCTTTTTTCCTCGGGTTGTTTGTGTTAATGTTTAATAATACTAATGATCTGGGTTTGGGTGCATGATGAAATTACAGAGTATAGATAGTGAGTGGTGTTGGACACTACGAGAAAAAGTGTTGATATCTTTAAGATTAATGTTTGGCATGTGATGATGGTGAGGGACACTTGATTATATATACTATGGATGAAGTGATGTGGGGCGTTGCATTATTGTTTGGCATGTGATGATAATGATGAATGTTTCGAACGCGGCGAGGATTAGAGTGAAGATTTTGTGGTTGATTTCGAGTTTTCATCCGACGGGGTGAGGCTCTGCAACTGTTTGATGAAATGTCGAGCGAAGACTCAGAGGTTAAACCCAATTTTCTGTGTTCTTTTATTATTTTGTGATTTGAAGTTTTTCGTTTGTTTCGATGTTGTTTCGAAGTTGTTTCTTTTATGTTTCAATTTCCATTTATTTGTTCTTTTTATTGTTTTTGATTTGTTGTGTTATGTATCTGTTTGTGTATCTTTTTTTTTCTTTTGTAGTGAATGTAAGATTTTTTGTTGCTTGTTATGTCGAGCACTTTAATAGTGGGAAGGCTATGAACGTCAAGCATTTGAGATAGAGAATGAACAAAAGGCTCGATCATCTGTTTCACAATCATGCTAAGTTGAAGTTTGCAAAATGGTGATGAAGATGACAACGACATTGAGTTTCTACCTCCACATCCTAATGATTTTAGAGAATTGTTGTTATGTAAATCTTAATGATGATGTAATCGGTTGAAACATGTAAGAAACATAAATGAAACATGTAAGAAACAATTGTGAAACAGGGGATCATGTGATAAAAGTTTGTAGTAAATTGCTTTTAAATTTAGAGAAATAGTGTAGTTTTTCCCCATATACTCTTAAGTTTTTTTTTTTTGTCATCCTTGTAAATGTTGATTTTGCTTCATTTCGATACCGCATGTCTAATCTTGAACTAAAGATCTCACGTACTCTAGCAAAGTTATTACTAGTAAGTCTTTCCCCACTACAGTTGATGCATTCAATAATTCTACGATGTTGGAAGTCAATACAAAGTATTTTTTGTCCGACGGTGAGTCTTGTCCATTTTTCGTAGCCGATGATGGACAAGTAAGCTCAATTTTTTGAATTGAATTTGTTGTTCCAAGATTTCGTTTAGGGGTCAAAAAGACATTGGAATCGATATTCTTGTTATTTCAAAGTTGGTATACTCTATTTTCTTCCTATTGTCCATTGTGGCATACCACAACCGAGATTTTCTCTATGCAATTTGGGAATTCAATGAAAAAGTTGGCTAAGTGAAACATATAAGAAATATAAATGAAAAACGGTATGAAACAACAAAGAAAAAAACAACAAACATGTTTGAAACAACAAAGAAACAAAAATGAAACCAACGCAAAAAATCATGGAAAATGGGTATATTTGTCAAAAATCAGCGGAAAATGTGTATTTTTGTCCAAATTTAGCGGAAAATGGTATTTTTGTCCAAAATCAGCGGAAAATTGACATTGTGCGGGAATTGGGTATGGAAAATGGGGTATTTATGTCCTTTTCCCTCCGACATTTTTGAAAATTGGGCCTAAGTAAATTGTACACGTTTTGCGTCTGTTGAAGAAGCTAGAAAATTTGTAAGTTTATGGCCGCACTGGCAATAACACCCAGCCTAATCCATTTACTACTGGAAAGTTATCCAGTTTTGGTTTTGCAACATTTTGAATTAATATATTTCCATTTATAATTGAATTAAATTTTTAAAGTATTATTTATGTTGGTGTATGTGTAATAAATAGGGCAAAACTATTTTTTTAGTCATCTAAGTGGAGTCTTTCGGAAATTTATTTTCCATTTAATTTTGGATTCAAGACATTAAATGAAAAAATCCGGACTTTTAGTCTGGTGACTTTAGACTTTCACATTGGTACTTAATTTAGCGTGATCGAATTAAAAGAGTAGCTGGTGTTCGGCCATATATTTCACGCAATATACATGGCATATACACCATAAATGATACACTACTGAGATCAATATTTTGTAAAATATATTGATATATTCAATTAGTATTAAGTTGTGAAACTTGATAATGTACGAAAATGTTGTTGATTATACAACTATTACCTTTCGCATTATTATCAACTCTGTACTTTAACTACCAAACATACTTATTTTTGTAGTTTAAACCTCTTTTATTTTAATGTTTTTATTTTTAATTTGTTCTACTACCTTGTTTTTGTTAATGAGCCAATAAGAATAACTTAAACTAGGATTCACAATGTTAATTAGTTTGCCTGGTTTAGTATCAGTATATGTTCATCTGCATTAAACTAGGCTGTAATTTTTTTATTTTCAAATGCTAGTATCAATTGTAAACATTGTGTATATGAAGAGTAAGCATCAATTCATTCAGAGCATAAAGACATCCCTCAAAATACTAATCAAGAAAGCAGATGAGTTTCTATTAAAAGCAAACTAGAAAAGCTTTACAATTAAACTGTAGTTTTTCAGAGCCATTGATCGACATAATCTCTGTAACAGCACGGCTACATGAAAACTGATAATCTGCACCTAAAACATCTATTTACTAAACATCATATGTCCCGGGAAGTTTCCTATTATATTACAGAACAGAAAGAGGCTTCCCATGGTTGGTTGATATCTAATCATCACAAATGGATACAGACATGAGCAGAATACAACAGATGCTCTGTGCATGAAATTTAAGCATTAGAGAGAAATAGTGTCTGCTGATGAAGTACGCAAAAGGACTTTTTTTTCATCGGTAGTCTTATTTTCTGAATAATCCACTCCTGAATCACCTGCAAGGTTACGGGCAATTAGATAATCGAGCTCTACTATTTCTACCAAAAATAAGAAAGAAAAAAACCAAAAGAAAAAAGAAAAAGGAAAAGAAGTGTTTTAAGTAGTGAAGGAGAACTAACTCCGGGCAGATTCTGCTGACAAGCGCTCAGGTGAGGTGCTCTTTCTATTGTCTGCATGAATAGAAGATTTTATGAATTATAGTTGGATCACATTTTAGTCACCAAAGAATGAGTGGATGGAAATCAAAGATAGTAGATAGCATCTATTCTATTTTCCTGTAACAGTTAACAGTTCATATAATATATACACGGAAGACATAATATTTTCTACCAGACATTATTGAGAAACTAAGAGTGACATCATTGCAGTGTACATGCAAGATCCAACTATAAATGTGAATAGAATGAAAGCTAATTAAGTTACATGTGTGGTTGAAAAAGTAGAACTTGTAATACCAGAAACCATTTTGTAATCCTAAAATGTGAACCTCTGTCAAGAATCTTTAACAGACTCGCGCAAGAAAAAAGGAAAACACATAGGGGATACAAAAAGGCCCATCTGTACGTGTACATATCTATGTTTTTGTGGGATAGTCTGAAATGATTTCAATTAAACATAGATCCAGTTTGATCTATAATGGAGTAGTTCGAAAAATGCAATTCAAATTTGATGAAATGTCTATTGTGTGCTCAACGCATTCTAACAAGATGGAGCAAATGCCAAATGTTGTAAGATTTGATATATTTAGACAACTCGATAGAGACAGTTAAAGATAGTATGTCGAAGACTTGGTTGGAAACTAGCTAGTGAAAGAGCTACAAGACCAAAACAAAAGCTAATATCATTATTTTAAAAAAAAGAGACACCGAGTTTATACTAATCCAGATTTGGTTCATTCAACCCCTTAAATTCTAGAGTGGAGTCTAGACCTAGTCACGTGTATAATGTCATAGTGAGGTAAATTGCTTGCCACTCAACATGCCTATATGATTAAAAACATCATTTTATGTTAAAAATTTTATATACTAAGGTTGCTTTGGTATTATTTCAATTCAACAGAACCTGATAAATTTCTTTTCTGAGACAGTCATCAACTTGTAATTACACCTTTCAAACACAAGTTTAGCGAACATCATTCAAAGGGCTCAAACCAATATCTCAGACGGCATCAGAGTGAAAAGGTGTGAGTCATGCAAAAGGAGCAGAAAATGCTTGTGCCAGATGGAGGCACATGATAGATCTGTAAGCTCTGATGGAACTCGGACAAACTTGACAAGAAAATTCTAAAATTTTAGCAAAATACATGGTCGAGCCTTCTGCAGCCTGATTTTCTAAGCAAGCTTAGATTATAACAAAACTGAGTGTTTATCTAGAAGCTCCGACAGAATTCGGACAAATCTCTGATGTGCTCATAGTCAAGAACAAAACACAAAATTGAGTACAAAAACTTTCTGCAACCTGATTTTCTAAACAAGCTTAAGTCATACTAGCAATATACTATAGCCTACAAGGCTGACTCTGTCACACTTTTTGAAGAGCCATTTTGATATTGATATAAATATTTTGACAACGTGACAGGAACAAAATGTAAAAATTCATCCAATTTGCTACAACTAAAAATTGTAAAGAAATATACATCAAAAGATTGTGAGGATCTTTTGGAGCTCTTAATCAGAACACTATTCAGTGCCTCCTCACAATAGAATAGAGAGGTAAAATAGTAAGCTCTATGTAATTGGACTCATTCAGTTTATGTTTTGTCTTTATTCCATTTACGTTATTTCTCCATTCTGAAATAAATTACAGATCCCGGTAAAGGTATGTCCAATAAAATCTTGAATATATGACGTGTCATGGACTTGATTTCAGAAACTAAACCCAGCTACCCATTCAAAGTTTTCACACAAAAAAATGGTATTGAAAGGCAAGAGAGATACACATGGGATTCCACGTGTCACATGCTTGATTAACTCAATAGGAAATGGAACTCGAGAAATTTATGTACGAAATGAAATGAATCAAATTTTTAGTCAGGCCAAATTAGATAATTCCTACGGTTTATGTTTTATTACTTCTTTTATTTGTTTGTCACACAAAAACACTTTTCAAATAGAGAATATTACATAGAGCCAAATATGCAGCACGTAGGTCTAGATATGCAAATAATGAGTACATGTGCAAGCATAGAGATTTAGAGGTACTGCAATTTACTTCTCAACTAACAAATGATTAATAAGTTAAGCAACAGTAAATGATGTAATATTTGACACTAACTCTAGAACATGTAGTTTCTATAAGCGCCACCCAATTTGACAAAAATCAAATTTGAAGTTTAAGGTTCTATAATCTGAAATTAAACAGTGTTACATACCTAAGTTGCTCCATGCATGAGAATATTTGTCAGAAACAATAATATGCCAAGAAAGTACAGGTATAATAACAGATATGACGTGGATAACCGAAACAAAGGTAAGATATAATGACCAGAAAAAAAATTCAGCTTACTAAAAGACTTACTCAGTTTTTTCACGGCCTCAAAATTTCTGTATGTGTAACCAAAAAAACTGAAATCATTTGGATTGCGCAACTGCCAGAAATAAAAGGAACATGGGAAACCAGTAAGTATTCAATAAGGAAACACAAACCCTTTGCTCGGACTGATAGAATGGCATAAGCTGAGGACATAAAGAGGGGAAGCATAACTGCCAATCAATCATAGAAATGCAACAAATTTTCAGAAGCACAAAGTCAAGAACTTCATTCAAGAACATTGTGATTGAAAGTCTAGCTAAAGAAGAAAATGTACGAATATTTCCAGGCCAATGTATGTAGGGCCTCAATTTGACCGCCATCAGAGGACTCAATATCCTAGTTGGACAAATGCCACTAGGAAATGGATATTTCTCTATATGAGCCAAGTCCCTTGAGTTTCTATATATAAGTTGGTCTCTCATTATTGGATGGACATTACAATAACTATGTTGGACATGCATTTCCTCATCATGCTTCTTTCATTGTTTGGGACCAAATTAGTACACGTATTAGTGCTCCTCAATATTCATCGGTAACAGATATATATTTATTATTGTAGTATTAGCAACGCATTACAAGAAAATCGTGGAATAGCAACGAAAATTAGTTATGGATCTCATATGTACCTAGTTATCCACGGAATGACGACATAATTATGAAAGGTGGATACTTGAAATTATCAAGAAATTAGTTTCGGATTAACAATGAGTTACCAACTTGTGAGGGAAGACTATCCATCAGTAAAGACATAGGTAAATGTAACGCCAAAAATGGCACACAAATTACAGACGACATAGTGACGGAATATTACGGACGTGTAGCTACTTAGTTCTATTTGTAGCTACATAACGACGGAATTTATCAGTCGGTAAATGCATCATGAGAAAATGTTGTCGTTCTTTTTAAATTTCTCGATGGGTTTTATTTCTATAGGTAGTTTAAGACGGGATATAGCCGTTGGCTAATTCATCATGATAAAATACAGGAGGCAGATGAGGGAGGAAATAGAGCAGCAAGTGAACCAGATGTAGGTCATGCTGGTTGAGATGCAGGCAGAGACGGAGGCCCGTGTGCAAGCTTATGTGGCGAGTCTGCTGGAAGAGTTGCGCCGCCAAGGTATGTTGGCTCCTTCTGTGCACCCTCCTACTGTTTCTATTGATAGCGTTATTGGACGGAACCGTTACACTTTTGACTGTATTTTTATTTCATTGTATGTATGATTTAGAGGTTTAACGTTGTATTATGTTGTGTATTGACGACGCACATATTGTTTTACGTGTATGGTTTATACATTTGACGATTATAAATTTTTAATTATTGGTTTAAGTTCTCGTATTGTGTTGTGTGTCGAATACAGACACTACAGGTCAACTACATGTATATTGATTAAAATCCATTAAATATTAAAAGAATTGATAAATTAACGACTTAACTGTCTTCCATTGTTATAAATGTGGACCGTATAAAGACGAATTAGAGACGTCATTATATACTGTCCACAAGATAACGACGGAAAAGTTACATAGACAAACTTATCAACGGATAGTTCATTGGTAAAGTGTCGACCATCCGCCGATGTATGACTCAAACGCCATCCCACAACCGCTTTAACGATGGGGGTTTTTTCTTATATAATTATTGTAGATTCTTTTTGTCGCAAAGTTTTACAATGGAATCTGATTCGCCGTCGACTATTCAACGTCCAACATTTTTACCATGTACTCTTTTTATGTATAATCCGTTGCTATCGCCTTTCACCAACGGATTTTCCCTGTTTAAAGACGGAATTTTCCGTCGTTATTTTTCTGTTTTCTTGTAATGATGTGAGAACTTCCTAATGTATAAATAAGACTATACATACATGAGCCACTGATTAAAATGAATCGACTAACAAGGTTGTTCATGAATTTTTATGTGGCGATTAAGAGCTTTAAGTGTTCATTAATGCTTATTCGCTATTGTTAACAACAAAAATAGTTGTTTACAACCGTTTGGTGTTTTTAAAACAAATATAGCTCATAAGTTCTCAAAGTACTTATTACTGTCAAAAGTCGACTTTTACATTTAAATAATATGATTATATTCTTAGAAAATTATGACATTTCAGATGAATCAATTGATTGTGGAACTAAACTTGCATATCTAGATGTTTCATTACTAAATTAATGCACCAAATGTTCATTCCATATTTATGAACAAAAGCTAGCAGAAATAGTCTAGCTTCATGGCTCACCTATAAGGCGCTATTGTGTTCATGTTAAGTTTCTAAATTTTCAAACCAAAAAGTACGACTAGCCAAAAGAGCTCAACTTGAGCTGTCTAAAATGGCTTAGTCTATTTACAGCTCTACATCTAACCTTCTAATTTATACATGAAGCCAAACTTTGGATTCCACTCTTTATGTCCCAGTTGGGCACTTTAAATTTATATTAAGTGATAATACTGCATAAACATTATCATCAACGCACCTTATTCTACTATGTGGGGTCGGTGGTGTAAAGTTTATAGTGTCAATTAATTGCCTAAAATTAGTTAACACTACAAATTCACACAAAAAGCAAAGTGGCAAAGTTTTACGCGGGATGCCCTTTTTGATGCAACCATTGTTGGATCGATTTGGCGTGAGGCAAAGAGGATGGTGGTGTTTTGTTTTAATTAGAGTTATTTTAATTAATTATTGTTCTATTAGTTCTTTGAATATTAATTAATTGTTTAGATGCTGAATTCCGAGAGTTATAATAGAACAGGATTTGATTGCTTAAGTTAGTCTTCGAAATAGATTAGGATTCCTTTTTCAATTAGGATTCAGTTTCCTATTTCAGTTATTTCCTAGTTTAATTAGGGTTTAGTTATTTCTTGAGCCCTAGCCCGTTGAGTTAGCCTATTTAAATTTGATTTGTCATAAGAATGGGGATTTTGGAGAATAATTATTTTGCGGCTTTAAGCTGGGAATGGAGATTATTTTTGTGATCGTTTGTTATCGTTATTTCACATACTACGTTATTTCTTATTTGTTTTTTTTTCTTCATTAGAATTCACCCTTGACTCTATCAAATGGTCCAACCTGCCTGATCCGAATTCATGACCGTCACACGTATGGATTCAAGCGTTGAGAAGATAAAAAAGGGTGTTGAGGAGTTGCGGGTGGAGATGGCCAAAATCAATGCGAAAATTTCAAAACTGGATCGAACTGAAGAATTATTAGAGACTTTATTACGAGAAAAAGGATCGTCTACCGTTGGTGGCATAGATTCAACGTCCGGGCTTCCTACGAATCACCTGGTTTTGAGCGATAAAAATCGGGAACTCGATGGCGACGATGAATCAGCTCCCTCTCCTCCGGCTACCATTGCGTAGCCGGTTGCACATCCAGGCGAGACCACGTTTTTGGCGTTTCTATATATGGATTTTTCCATAGTTTATGGTGATGACCTCATTATGTGGCTGCCTCTCTCTCGCATTTATCATACATCCAAGACCGATAAATCCATGGCGGATGCCTTATCTCATCATTCGGAGGATGACAACAAGTTGTTCGCTACCTTTTTATTTTTCTGGATTGATTGGCAGAAATTGCATAAGGAGGTGCACAATATCAGTAAATATTGCAGAATTATCTGAGATTTACAAGTAAGCGGCGAGTTGAGGGCCGTATCGTTAATCAATGCCGTTCTTTTTATAAAGGGCGTATAGTTTTTGCCGTATAATCGATTCTTTCGCGGGTTGTTTCTTCCGTTCAACCTTGAGGACAAAATTTGCATTTTGAAGGGGTGGAGAGTTATTCTGAGATCAATTTGGCGTGAGGCAAAGAGGATGGTGGTGTTTTGTTTTAATTAGAGTTATTTTAATTAATTATTGTTCTATTAGTTGCTGAATTTTAATTAATTGTTTAGTTGCTGAATTCCAAGAGTTTTAATAGAGCAGGATTTGATTGCTTAAGTTAGTCTTTGAAATAGATTAGGATTCCTTTTTCAATTAGGATTCAGTTTCCTATTTCAGTTATTTCCTAGTTTAATTAGGGTTTAGTTATTTCTTGGGCCCTAGCCCGTAGGTTAGTCTTTTTTTTTTTTTTTTTTTTGAGGCAGAACGAAAATCATTCATTAAACAAACAGAAAAAACTTACAATTGAGTACAACATCAAATGTAAAACAATTGCAAGCCTCTGGATCATAGATCTATGCAAATCTAAAACAAGCTCCAAACCTAATGATCTATTAATCCATAGATTGAACTTCGCACAAACGAATGGACAAAACACAAACCAAAGGATTTGATCTCGTTTTTGTCACATATTATCGGTTTAAAGGCACATCTGAGTCTTCTGAGCAACTTCCACAAATGGGACAAAACAAGCCACTTATTGGGACGAAAAAACCACCTGACGGGGAAAGTAAAGAGAACACCAACACCACCTGCCAAAATCACCTCCAAAACCACAACCACCACTAACACCCGAAAACACACAAAAGCACCAAACTACCTAGAAAGATAACTCGAGCAAGAAAAGAAAAAACCTCTCCCCCTCTCGATCTGCCGCCATCGCCGCTCACCACCGCTTCCGCCTTGAGTCATGGTTGGACTGCCGCTGCCCGCTTCCACGAGATTCTCCCTAATCCCGGATCTGAACACACATATCAAAGAGTAAAGACCAATCAGATGTACAATAAAAAGACATCTCATGGTCGAAGGCGTCACCGCCTACAAGAGTCGCTGGTGTCGTCCAAACCATGGCTAGCAAGAAGATTGGTGGGGAGGGGAAGGTTTTAGATGGAGAGGGAGAGAGAGGGCGGCTGAAGTATTTTAGGTTTGGGAGAGTTTTGAGAGAGAGAAAACTTTGGAGAGGGAGAGGGAGCGTCTTGTAACCTTTATAGCTTAGGTTAGTCTATTTAAATTGCAGATTTGTCATAAGAACATGGATTTTGGAGAATAATTATTTTGCGGCTTTAAGCTGGGAACGAAGATTATTACCGTGATTGTTCGTTATCGTTATTTCACATACTACGTTATTTCTTATTTGTTTTTTTTTTCTTCATTACAATTCGCCCTTGACTCTATCACCTTCATACGAAGGAGAAATGAGATCAACTTCCAAAACCATAGGTTTTTCCACTTGAATGGAAAATACGATGAGACGGCGATGAGTTGAGATAGTTGCTCTAGTCATGTCCCGTTACATTATTGATATGGTAAAACCAACATGTACATCATGGAACATGCCATACCAGTGCATGAACCTGTTTAGCAAAATGTTTGGCTTTGAAAGCTTATGGTGCAAGTGGAGGTCCCATTGAAACATGACTATTACTTGGAATATTGAGCAAGAATAAGGATTTATTTGTGCCTTACAAACAGGAATTCTCCATTTCAGGAAAATTTTGATGCAACACAAACAAACAAATATTTTTATGCGCTAATATACGTCTAACTCAATGGGCTATACATAGCAAAAGTCTAAGCCTTTTGTCAAGCTTCATCTATTAATCCTTGTTTGCATTCTTTTCTTTGTGCGACTAACTTAAAACTTAAGATTAGTAGCATATTATATTTTGATAATAATTCGAATCTCTAATAAACAATTCTCCGTGTAGTAAATTCATTCACTCCAAGACTAGGGGTTGTTTCTTTGAAAACTCGTTTACATGTAAGATGTGAAAAATCAGAAAGAGAAACTCTAATTATGAACTTAGGCCTTAGGGAAACGGTAAATCTAATTCTCAATTGATATAAAAGAAATAACAGACCTTTTTCCAGATCCCAGAACTAGATTTTGGCGGCGGTGCATCCACCTGTAATTTAGATGCGTGATATACCAGAAGGTGGTAGGATTTAAATCACAAATAACAATACCAGTAAGTCATAAAACACAAATTAAAACGTTGATAACTATCACCAAATAAACACAGGTAATCATTCAAACAATAATGAGTTGTAATTTTAATAATATAAAACAAAGGAATATTTTAAATATCTAATGTATTCAATGTTACATTAGAGGAGAAAATTAACTAATCCTACATAATTGGATTTCTTTGTTTAGAGTGTAGTAAGGAATAGGCTTTGACTATAGATGATGAAAAAAGTTAAACTCTAATTATATGTATCTGTCGTCGATGATCCGTCTCTATCTCTGTCTATCAATGGAATTTTCCATCGTTATTGTTCTGCTTTCTTGTTGTGACACATTGACCTTCATATTATTTGTGGAAGTTCAATTATAACAAAACAAAAAGGCTGGCCAAGTAAAAACTGAATTTATAGAAGCCTTTCTGATACAAAGTTTAATTAATGCAATAGAAAGTTTTTGCAGAGACAATCTTAGTGAAACAGGAATATTGAAAGTGCGAGTTGTGCTCAATGAAAGAAGACAAATTCCATTTACACAAACACTTGGGTCATGGAAGGGAAGAGGAGCTTGGTTTGTCAATGAAATTAGAATAACTTTGATCTGAATTATTTGTACCAGGTTTTTTAACACATCGAGCAATACAATATAAGACTATATCCCAATGCAAGACTTAACCAGAAAAAGAGAACATTTAAGTTACCAAATTACTGGATTATATATATAACAAAATTAAATACATTACTGACTATGTATACATATTTAATAATGCATAGAGTTTCCCTGTCACACAACTTGATGTATAACTACTGAATTATACATAAAATCAAAAACACCAATAGATTTACCAAAATTATTACTTACACCACATTTAGAAAAATTTATGTCATAGCTAGTCATCTAACATCTTTTGGGTGGTGCATTATCTTGATAGTCTTTAAATTATCCTATTTTCCAATGTATTCACTACTTCTTCCTTCTGGAAACAACCCAAAACGAGTTTGAAAGACAACGGAAATTACACGAGAAGCTACCTCATCATATTTCATAAAATTCTGGGTATCAAGTTCCCCAGTCACCTCCGGTTTATAGGCTGCTTCCATTTCATAAAGTATGTCCCAATTAATATCTTTGAACCACGGATGAGCCTGATGAAAATTACATGTTAAAAGCTGAGGAATAACGTTATCTCAATAAGTATGACACTCTGGTAAGAAGAAACACCTTTATTTCGTCCGCCCCATGCGAACCTAACCTATTTTCAGCATTACAGAGCAACCTGCATATCAGGTTCTTTGCTTGAGGAGTTAGCTTTGGTTCGGCTGGAAACCTTAGGTTATTTCTCCATTGCAGAATCTAGCATAAATTATACAGTAGATCATTCATATGACAGAAGAATGAAGCACATAGTCTGAGGGGTTTAGGTTGTAACTAATGAAAGTAGCTCCAGTAGAATACAGAAATAAACGAAATATCGAGCCCGTTGGGCACCTCAATTATGAATGCAGAAATGGATGCACCATGATCACCAAAATTGTCCTTCAAAATTAGCATAGCTAACAAAAAGGAAACCCATTGGAAATGGCAAATGCAAAAGTACCAATTAAAAACAAAACTAAACTGGCAATTAATATGAATGCTGATAAATACATACGAATTGTAATTAAATCTCTCAGCTTTAAATGGATATAATGAAAGTAACTGGAACTGCCGTAAAATTTAATAAGTAAACTCAATTTTGATTAATTATAAATAAGTAAATTTTGTTGCTATCATAATATCATGAATTGCGCCAACCGTAAATATTGCTATCTAATTAAGTACTATCAAGCACTTAAGTTTGCAAATCATTGCAGATGAGCATTTTAGGGGAAAATCTATTCCATTTTTAAGTTTGGGATTTGATAAACCTCATCTCAAAACAGTAAATAGTTTTCTGAAGAGATGCTGATATATATCTTTACATATATAGAGGGATAAAGAAAGAGGGGACGGTGAGGGGAGAAGGAGGGGATATAAATGAATTAATTATTAAATCTAGAGATTAAAAGATTTAAAGTTATTCAAAACATGGGGCTGACTGCTATTTAAAGAAATTGACAGATGCGCACCTTTCTGCATGTTGTCATTTTATCGTTGGAGTAGAATGGGGGATAACCAACAAGCATCTCAAACATTATGGCACCTAATGACCACCTGCAAGCAGGGCATTGATAAGAACTTAAATCCAAGATATTATTGTGTTCCAAGCTTGATTGCCAACTCATTTTACAACAAAACTGAAGGCAGTAACTATTTAATTTTCTCACTTAAAAATGGTATTTGCAAATTTCACTAACCAATCACACTCAATCCCATATCCTTTCTTCAGTAGTACTTCTGGAGCAATGTAATCCGGTGTGCCCACAGTTGAAAATGCCTGTGATGATTAAAGTAATAAACACCAAAGAAAAAAATCCCCGCTTACCAATGAAATTATTCAACATTTTTAACAGTATTTATGGATCAACACAACTTAGCTCTCAATGTTATATGTTGGTACTAAGAACAAATTTCCTTCACCTGTGTCCTCCTATTAATTTGCCAATGCTGGAGTTGTTCTTGAGGACTGTTCCATTGGCTTCCATCGACCTTATCAGGGACACATCCATTGACATCAACTGAACTCCTTAAGTTGTCTTCTGTTATTGCTTCCTTTCCGGACGATAAATTTGAGCAGTCAAGAGGCTTGCAGAGGCCGAAATCAGACAGCCTCATATGACCATTTCTATCCAACAAAAGGTTGTCAGGTTTAATATCCCTGCAGAAAAATTGAGGGAGTATTGAGCAAATAGGTAACTGACCACCTTTCCACGTTTATTCAACTGGTTGTCTTACGGAGTGCTTGCAAACACTTAGAAAAAGTGATTGTCAGCTTTTGGCTGAAAAAAGTAGTTTTTAATGTTTTCGAAAAGCAACTTCTGCTTGCATAATTTTCATCAGAATCTAAAAAGCAATGAGAGATGTGAGATTTTTTTCGCTTCTAGTTTGACTTTTACACACAAATAAAATAATTTTACAACTTATTCACCATATACTCCCAAATACTTATTCTACTTATTTGCAAACAATATCAACTTTTGATTCTCAACTATTTTTTGCTTTTGCTACTATGGGAGTGTTTGCAAAAACCAGAAGAAGTGATTTATTGTAGCAGAAATAAAAGTAATTGAGAATCAGAAGTTGGTAGTGTATGCAAATACAATAAAAATTGAGAATCGAGAAGTTGAGAGTGTTTGGTGAAAAGTTGTAAAAGTCTTGATTTGTATGTAAAAGTCAAACTACAAGCGTAATCGAAATCCAAAGCACCTATCTTGCTTTAAGATTTGATTAAATGAAGCAAAAGCAGAAATTGACATTTGCAAACACTAAAAACTGAATTTTTTTCCAGCCTAAAGCTGTGAAGCACTTTATTTTAGTTATTTATCTCTTCCTCTAAAAGCAGAAGTTTTTCCAAAAACACTCCCTTAATCTTTGAAGAGACTATAAATATTGGATCACTAACTGTGGATGTAATTATGCTTGTGGATTGATTCTATTGCAGAACACACTGTGCAATATAAAATCTAGCAACAGGTTCCTTTAAGGTGTCCTCTCTCATTAGCAAATTCATCATGTCACCACCAGGTAGATACTCCATAACTAGATACAAGTACTCTGTATCTTGGAACGAACAATAAAGTTTGACAATATAGTTGCTCGCAACTTCAGCAAGCAAATTCCTTTCAGCTTTCACATGTTCAACCTATAGCATGTGGATAGAATCACCCAAATAAGTACATTTTCCAAGCCATTGGTAATAAACAACTAGCCAGAGGTACATAACTGGGGGGGACTTAGTTTAGAAAGAAAAATGGAGAGAAAAAGGGGCTAAGATAATTCCAGTATCTCCGTTCTATAACCGACATGGAAATTCAGTCTATAAATTAACAACATTTTAGGATAGTAAAAGGTGAAGAGGCAAAGACATTTATCATATCTTTTACAGCAGGTATAAAACGAAGGAATGCCTGAATGAAGATTAATTAACTTTTTCTACAAAAAAAAAAAAAGGAATCTCCATGCCTTATTTTCATTCAATTTAAATTTACCATGGATTTAATTTTAAAAAAATACCTTTTGATGAAAATCAGACAGAAATCAGCAACAATCCAACATATATGAAGTGAATTCTATGGAACCTACAAGATCTTTGCATAAATAATACTATTGTAATCTTTACAAGAACCACGTGTATATAATTGGATCGACCTGTCCTCGGCGGAGCATTTTCGACTTTTTCAACTTCTTCATTGCAAATATATCACCAGTTTTTTTCCCGACATAGTCTAACCTGTCACGGTTATATTTAAGAACCAATCAACATACTAATAAAGAATAAAATATTACCTTCTATGTATGTTCTAAGTTGATGAGCTTAGAACACGTAATTAATCATGTTAATGCAAGAGAAGACTGTAAAAGCAGGATATCCGATTTTACCACTTAAATTAGTGTCACAATAAATTGATAGGCTACTAGACAATAGCAACCACATACATAAAGGAGATTAAAAGGAAAATAAAGACAACAATTCAATATGTTCGTTTTCTTTATGTAAGTTCAACATTTAGGTTCCTCAAAAAAAAAAAAAAAAAAAAGTTCAACATTTAGGAGGTAAGCAAGAAATATTATCACTCTGAGTACTCTTGCAATTATAAACAACACATATATCTGAGCCATTTTGTTCAACTCACTAATAATTTCAGGGTTATTGTTGAGGATAACGTTCACAAGCAATAAATTATAACAAAAAATAGGCAAAGACAAATAAAAAAGAGCTAGTATGCTTTTGAAAGAAACTCTAAGTCAAGAGTACAATTTACGTAGATATGTTTGTAATCTCAAATGCTTTGATTAAAAGAAAGATACGAATTTGAACCTCTCCGAAAGCTCCTCTCCCTATAATGGTTAAGAGCTCAAAATCATCAACCGAAATCTTGTGCCTCTTAAGCCGCATGTACTCTGTCTCTTTGCGCTCCAATTCCTTTATAAGGTTCATCCGCTCTTCCTCTGGTACACCTGAATTAGCTAATGCCTTTTCTAGCTCTTGGCGCCTGCAATTTGCTCAATATATTTACTTAGAGCATCATCAACTCAATCTATACGCAAAACATATCACGACTATTAAAACATAGAACATAGATGAAGGCATTTTTCATTCATCTATGAGAATATATGCTAAATGAATTACGAGCTGCTTATAATCGCATTCATGTGAAAATACATCTTCATTCTTGCAAGTTACCAAGATCATTATTTTATAGGGATAATTACAAAAAACTCCAGAGATTTTTGAAAATTACAAAAAAACCCTTTAGGTTTGATTTTGTCTTATATTTTTCCCCTTCATAAGAAAAGAATATTTCAAAAAACCCCTGATATTTAAAGAAATATTACAGTTACCCCCTTAAATTTAAAACATAATCATACTTGTGGGGGCTTTTTGTAATTTTGAAACATCTCTCGATTTTTTGGTAAATAGCCCAAACCTCATGGGGCTTTTTGTAATTATCCCTATTTTATATTTTAGTTCTTCAGCTCAATTTTCTTCGGGTTAATTATAAAAAGTACCTTGAGGTTTGACCTAATTACAAAAAAACCCAGCTAACTTTCAAAATTACAAAAAATATCCCCGAGGTTTAATTTGTCTGACATTTAAACTCATAAGCAAAAAATACTTCAAGATCCCCCTTCATATTTATAAAAATATTGCAGTTTACCCCTTAATTTTAACACTGAATCAAACCTCAGGGGTAATTTATGTAATTTTAAAAGTTAGCTGAGTTTTTTTTGTAATTAGGTGAAATCTGAGGGGTACTTTATGTAATTATCCCATTTCTTCACGAAACCCAATAGCCCCTATGTTTCTTCATGAAAGCAAATGATTCTTGAAATTTAATTTAATCAAGTGCTTTAATTTTACATTACCTACATATATTATATATACATATACACACACAAATATATGTATACATACACATATATGGTTTGGTAGGTGATGTCTGCATCTGCAAACTGAACACAAACAAAAAAAAAACGGCAAACTTTTTCTCTTTTCTTTAAAAAAGTTGGAACAAAATCTCAACAGCTGCTTTCGTCATTACTGAATTCAAGTAAGAAGAACATCAATTTTAAGAACATCCGAAACACATATTACTATAATTTCAGTTCCAGACATCCACAGAAAAATAGACAGACTAAAAATCTTGCAATCGAAATCTGTGTCGAGATTACAATAATTAAAACCCAGAATAGAAGAGAAGTCAAACAAAACCTACTAAATTAACCCTCCCACCACCCCCAAATTGAGGTTATAATCCAAATTCAATTTAATTCGTCAAAAATAGGATTTCTAACACGGTTATGTAATTCAATAAAGACATGTTCACACTGCATTTCAGGAAACCCCATATACATACATACATACATACATACATACATATGTATCAATGTATGTAAGTATTGTAAATTCTAGGGCACTGAAAAGGGAAAATCAGAAAATTGAGGAGAATTATATGACTATATGTGATTATGTGTTCACATGCATGCATGTATGTGTATGTATGTATGTATGAATAACCTTTCTCTCCGTTGGTGCATGTCTTTCAAGTGGCTTCTGTAATGGCTCTCGATGAATTTTTTGGCAGCAGCGACCCGTTGGAGGGTCAAGCTTGATACCAACTCATCCTCCTTTTCCGCCATCACCACCGATAACACCTTCTCTTCCGCCATGTATGTGTATATGATGGTGTGCCCGGTGTTATCTATGTATCTATCTGTGTATATAAATATATGTGTGTGTGTGGTGGTTGTATGTATATATGTTAGTGTGTGTTGTGCGTGAAAATTGTGGGTTGATGGAGTATGGGGGTGTGGAGCAACAGAGAGATCAAAATGTTTGACGCTTAATTTTGGTGTCGTTTCTTACCTGTTTGCCGCACCTATCTTGTGCTAAATATATACCAAAAAGTGAAAAGTTTTCGAAAAACAAAGTAGAAGAAAATTATTCAAATCATAAAATTTGGTTTATTTTATTTTTTATTTCATCAATATATATCTTTTTTTCCTTTTGTTTTAAAGAAGTTATCCATATTGTAACAAAATATAATAGTGAATTAATAGTAGGAAATGAAATTCATAAAATAAAATAAATAAATTTATAATATAAAAAGACAGAAATCGAGGTGAACCCCACCAAGAGGTAGGGCCCACTGGATTTGAAATGATTATGAAAATCGTGACATCACCACTAGCACGAAATAAAATGTGACTCGCTCATATATTTTATAATATATGTGTCAATAAAAGCAAGTAATCTTCAGAATTTAAACCATAGAAACTAATAAAGAAAGGGCACTAATGTGAAAGTAAAATTAAAAGGGATGAGCCCAAATCAAATTTTTTAGTATCAAATTACAAATGAATCATAATAGGATTACATATTAATTAGGGGTGCACTTAATGATGACCAGCTTTACAATCTTGACAATTAGATTTCACAAATTCATCAGAAATTCCCAAGATATTTAAAAAACAGGTCAAAGTTGTGCATTTATGGTACAAAAAGTTAATATTGTTGATGTGCGTTTTGGTCAACAAGCAAAAATATGTAAAGATATGCTACGTGGAAATGGAAATAAGCTTTAGTTCAGGGCTAATTTTGTCTTTTAATATATAGTTCCGAGCCGAAAGTTCTGGTCGGTTTTTCTTATAGCGTTGTGTTTACAAGTGTTTTCTCTCTTGTCCTTTTCCTCATAAATGAGGCTCTATTTATACCCATCTCATTAGTGGGCTTTTAATATCCACTATTAAACTTAGCACTTAAATAATTAAAAAAGGGCATTTGTCCTTCGCTGAGCACACATGCAGACCAAGTGTTTGCCACTTATCGACTCATCTGGTTGACGTGTTGACAACTGTCAGCTTACTCATGCTAATGATGCACTTAGCCTTTCTTAACTGGATGGTTATCCTTTAAATTTCCCGCCAAGATTGGACTCAGGAAACCGAGCCCCATTCATGACGTCATCAGGTCGGGTTGCTAACGTCATCCGCCTCGGTCCGCGCTGGCCTGTGGGTCCCATACCTCCATGTCTTTGAATGGTCACATAGATTAATTTCTTTGCCACTAAGCTCGGGTGTCATCAATGGCCCCCAAGTTTAATTCCGAGAGAAGAATTTCTGAAGTCGGATTTGAACTTTAATGTTAATCATGAGCTTTTAATGGGGAAGAGGAAATCCCAAAAGTCATCATTCTCGACACTGCCGCTACCGTTAATATCTGAAACGACGCATTAATTGTGGTATCATGATGACGGACACGTGGCGGTCTTGGTTGGACCAACTCTCGCGGCGGAACCGAAGAGGTGGGACAAGTGTGTCAACTAAACGGGGACGTGACATTTCGATGTTTCGACGGCTTTTGAGATTGAAAGGACATGTTTTTTGAGTTGGTGTCTCGGTTTTCGAGGAATTGAACCTATAAATACCCCTTTCATCCTTCATTCTATACTTTTGCATCCCTTGTCTTGAGCAAAAATCCGTTGAAGATAGTAGGAGCCGTAGTTTAGGTGTTCAAGAGGTAGAAATTGAAGACTTTTTAACCCTCTTTTTTTTTTGTTTTCGAAGAATGCATCTCTTTTCAAGATAGTCGTTCATATTTCAAGTTCAAGCCATACACCTCCAGAGAGACTCCATTGGAGCGGACACATAATTTTTTGATCTTGTGCCCTTCACCATCTATCGAGAGGGCATTTTCACGAGCCTGGACTAGCACAAGAGGAGTCCAGTGAAGAAGTTGTAAACTCTGATCCCCAAGACGATCGACAAGGGGAAGAAGAAGAAGAGATGAATCCCCAAAATCCTGAGCACGAGCGTGAGGAACAGGTGGATGAGCCCTCCGAGGGTTCGAGAGCCCGATCCCCAGCGGGGCCCGTAGGTCATCGCCATGGAGATGGAATGGGGAGGAAGACCCCATCTACGTGTAGTGAGGGGTGGAGGCCCCGTGACTCGAACAATTATCCCAAAGATGCGATGATCCCAGAAAGTGAGGCCCTTCATCGTGGTATAAAATTCGGCGGTGTACATTTCGGGTAGGAGGTGTGGAGTGCCCGGAGCACCCGCCGGAGGGGGTGTATAGCCACTCACGTGCCCAACCTTCATGACGGGCTGCATTTTCCCGATCGTCGTGCTTACGCGATGGTTCCGTAAGTGGGGCCTTCCCGACTCAGGTGCATCATTTGACTTGGGGGCGGATTATCGGATTATTGGTACTGTTCCATCTGGAAGGGTACCCCGTCCCAAGTTTGCAGAGATGAATGAATTATTTGTCTGGAAGGCAACCCCAACGACTCCTGGTCGGGGGCAGCCGTCTGGGTGGTACTACGCACATACTAGACCCGGGTATCCAGACGGGCTAGTTGAAGGCCTTCCGCAATCCCTAAAGGAGTGGAAGGACAGGTGGTTCTAGGTAAGTGGCGATTAGCAAGTTCACGTTGGAGCGGAGGTTACTGATCCTTCCTCCCCTTCGAGTTTACATTCAATTTTAGTAAGTGTACCTCCTTTCTCTTTTTTTTTCCTTTTTATTCTTTTTTTTTGGGTTCTTCTGACCTTAGACCTTTGCTTTATTTAGAGAACCGATCCTCTGCCGGCCCACTATCGACCACCTTTGTTCGCCGGTTGGATAACATTCAGGCCTTGGGACCGCGAGATAGGCGGATTGAGAGGCTGGCCACCGAGGCTCGTCTGGCTGCGGCCGGTTTGAGGTCCGCCCTTCCCGCCGACCCGAGGCCGAGGGGCGGCTCGAGGAGAGGCGGCGATGGTGGAAGAAGGAGGCGGGGGATCTCGGAGGAGCCCACCACGGGCTGAGAGGGGTCGTACTCCAAAACAAGAAGAGCAGCCTGTGTAGGCAGAGCAGGAGAGGCAGTCCGTGCCGACCGGGCAGGTGTGGACCCTTGAGCCGCCTATACCAACCGGGGCCCAAGGTATGTATTTTCTATTTCTTGCACTCCCTTTTTCTTTTGATTTCTCCTTTTGCTATACTTTATTCAATTGGTGCCTTTTGTAGGGCGTGGCGTGGATCTCTTCTTACGCCTTCACCGTGTGAGGAATATGGCTGCTCGCCGGACGAGGGCGGCCGCGGGCCAGCCTACCAATGCTGAGGTGGCACAGAGGAGCGATCGGGCGGAAGCGTCTTGCCGTGAGTCCCCGAAGTAGAGAGCCCCCACTCCAAAGGAGAAGAGGGGGGATCGTAATTGAGGAGCCCGGGCATACTGAGAGGGCCAGGCCCACACCGCTGGTGCCTCCAGCGTAGACTCCTGCAGGCGGGATCCCGAGAACCTTCTCGGATGACCTCGGCCGGGCCAAGTAAGGGATGAGGGCTGCGATGGGATGGTTGGGTCCCGCCCCCAATGGTCCGTGGAGTTCGTGAGGTATTCCACGCCCATCGATGAAAGTGAAAAATTTGGTTTATTTTATTTTTTATTTCATCAATATATATCTTTTTTCCTTTTGTTTTAAAGAAGTTATCCATATTGTAACAAAATATAATAGTGAATTAATAGTAGAGGAAATGAAATTCATAAAATAAAATAAATAAATTTATAATATAAAAAGACAGAATCGAGGTGAACCCCACCAAGAGGTAGGGCCACTTTGGATTTGAAATGATTATGAAAATCGTGACATCACCACTAGCACGAAATAAAATGTAACTCGCTCATATATTTTATAATATATTTGTCAATAAAAGCAAGTAATCTTCTTAATTTAAACCATAGAAACTAATAAAGAAAGGGCACTAATGTGAAAGTAAAATTAAAAGGGATGAGCCCAAATCAAATTTTGAGTATCAAATTACAAATCAATCATAATAGGATTACATATTAATTAGGGGTGCACTTAATGATGACCGACTTTACAATCTTGACAATTAGATTTCACAAATTCATCATAAATTCCCAAGATATTTAAAAACAGTCAAAGTTGTGCATTTATGGTACAAAAAGTTAATATCTTTTGTTGATGTGTGTTTTGGTCAACAAGTAAAAATATGTAAAGATATGCTACATGGAAATGGAAATAAGCCTTAGTTGGGTATTAATTCTCGCTTTTTATATATAGTTACGAGCCGAAAGTTCTGGTCGGTTTTTCTTTACACGTTGTGTTTACAAGTGTTTTCTCTCTTGTCCTTTTCCTCATAAATGAGGCCCTATTTATACTCATCTCATTAGTGGGTTTTTAATATCCACTATTAAACTTAGACTTAAATAATTAAAATGGGACACTTGTCCTTCACGAGCACACATGCGGCGAAGTGTTTGCCACTTGTCGACTCATCCTGGTTGACGTATTGACAAGTGTCACTTACTCATGCTAATGATGCACTTAGCCTTTCTTAATGGATGGTTATCCTTTAAATTTCCCGCCAAGATTGGACTCGGAAACCGAGCCCCATTCATGACGTCATCGGTCGGTTGTTAGCGTCGTCATCGCTCGATCGCCGGGCGTGGGTCCCATACCTCCATGTCTTTGAATGGCCACGTGGATTAATTTCTTCCGCCACTCGGGGTGTCATCAAATACAAAGAAACAAGTGTTCTTACGATTGGACACAATCTCAAGTAAATGTCAAAATCTTACGTAAATTGGTTATGCTTAAAAATATGTGATGACAAAGCCGATCGAACTCCGACGTATCTTCGACCGAACTCCATTTGCAAACACCGAGCACACCGCACGAAAGGGGGCTGGAGGGTTTTTTCGGCGTACCCTCTCCGACGCTCAAGTCAGATATCAATTCAAGGAAGATAAAAATAGCTCGGATATAGTGTGGATGAGTAAAAATGCATTAACCTTGCTCATACGATGAATGACTATTTATAAGGCTCACTTAGGGTTTCCGCATTTTAGGAAATGGTTAGGGAGAATCATGCCGGACATTTGTTACAAAATCTTATCAAGATCTCAAGAATTTTAAGTTATGCCGCAAATACCGAGCTTACATATCGATCCCGAGCACTCTCAGTCTTCTAGAAATTGGGCCTTAAGAAGTGAACCTCGATGGGCCTGGAGTTGGACTCTGATTATGAGAGCCCACTCTCTAGCTAGGCCTATTCCAGGCCGGATCAACCAGTCCCCCCACTATAGCCGAGTTGTTCGTAGAAAAAGCTTGGTTATAGTGTTTCTTTAATCACAAGGCGAGCTCTTCCAAACCGAGCTGTCCAATGTATATATTGATTCATATATACCGAGCCGTTTCCCGCCCTATCGTTTGAAATTCCCGCCTCTTCGAGATCCGTGCCGCTGTCATTATTGCCCTATTGATGGGACGTCTGTCCCTCTGCCCAATGCACCCTTACCCGTAGATCTCCTTCCTCATCAACGGCTAAGATTTAATTTCCTCGGTACTTGTGCCTGTCTCTTCTTCTATATAAAGGGGCTCTCTATTTCATTTTTCACTTTTTTGCCCATCCTCTCCCTCAAGCGATTTCGGCATCTATCCGACGTCCTCCGGCGACTCAGAACCTCCACTCCGGCGTGTAATTTTTCTTCCTCATTTTCTTCTAAGGCCTGCCTCTTCTACTTAGGTACTTTCCTAGCCCTATTTTTATTCCCCCATCTCTATCTTCTTTCTCTATTTTTTTCTTATTTTGTATAATATCATGTCTTCCCCTCAGTAAATCTTTCCTCTCCGATTTGTACTTCAACGGATCCCGAAATAAGCCGTTTCGCGGCCTAGGTTGATGACCGGAACTTTCCTCCAAAACGCCGCTCCTTCCCGCTTCACATCATACCGAGGACTCTTCCTCAAATCTCTAAGCGAGCTCTAACTCTCTTTCGATAGGAATTATTCTAATGTAGAAATAAGGCCGTTATCCCGACCTCCCATGTAGATAGTAATTTCAATGCTACCGCCATATTCTCTAGGAATTTAAAATATCTCTGTAAAAACATAAGCATTCCTTCAACCTTTAAGTTGGCTCTCCTAGCTTTTTATGATAGGCCGAACCAACCTCCACCAGGTTTTTGGCCTTTTTCTCCGGGACAGATTGATGGTGGGCTTCGGTTCCTATTCATCCTCTCATGACCGAACTCTCCGCCTTGTATCAAATTTCTTTAAACCAATTTTCCCGAACTCCTTTCGACTAATGACCGATTTCGTCATGGTCACCAAATTTCTCGAAATCGAGCCAACAGTGAGCTTTTTCACTCTCTATTTCAAATAAAGGTTTCCACTACTCGTGGCCTGTTCTATCTTTCGTCCCGAGGTGATGCAAGATTCCGGGAAATATCCTACTTCCAACAAGTTTTGGAAGGATCGTTAGTTTTTCCTCTCTTCTCCCGAACCCTGGCCCTTCCCTACCCAGGTGGGTTTGGGAAGTTCCTCCTCGAAGGAAGGTAAATATTAGGAGGCGAGATCCCGACCTTCAAGTTCTCATAGATCGGTTAAATAAGCAAGAGTATGATCTTTCCCGACTGCTCTTGTCTTGCCCTACTATTATGGTATTTCAAATTAAGCCATACTCCGCCAAGCTCGAGGATGACCTCGGTATTAATCTTTGCCGTATTTATTTTCTAAATAAGCAAGAGTATGATTTTTTTCCTAACATTTGTTACCTCTTCTTCCAGCCACCGCCATGCATAAAAGACTTGCCGAGAAGGACACGGCTCGGAAGAGAAATGTTTCCATGAGTCGCCCCCCCGTGGAACGTCTTCCAATCCTCGACCCAATCAACTTCCTCCTCCTTCCATCACCTCTGCTCAACCTACCAAGGGCCAAGCTCCTAAGTCTCCCGGACCCTTCGCCCGACTCGGCTCGGGATGTCATTAGGAGTTCTCGAGATCCTAACAACAACCTAACTCTGAAAAAGCGCCCACCGTGCCCGCTTTGGACTCTTCTCAAAAGAAATCCCAAGATGGCGGCGATTCGGGAGATACTACTACTCCCAACGGACATTCTTTCTGCAGTCCCCCATTATGGAAAATCTCCATCCCGAACGGCGACCGAGTTCTTATAGGGCCTTTGCCCTCCTCGAGAACGTCGTCCACCGCAACAAAGCCGCTTTCGACTTGGTGGATAATTTCGGCCTCGACTTTTCTAAGGTAAAATATTTTCCTTCTTATGTTCTAAGTTTACTACTTCATTCTTCTACTCATACTTGCCTTTATTGTAATTTCACAGGCCTTACTTCGCCTTTTTCGAAATAGTTGCCCGAGGTCGCGTGGGCTTTGCCGATCCCGATCTCGTCAATGAGCGCAATGATCGCAACAACAAGTGGCCCGGCTCAAAGAGAGGATACCCGAATGCTCAAGGTTTTGGACAAAGGCAAAGCGAGCTCGACGAACTCAAAGCTACCCTGGCTCATAAGGATGAGGAGATAGGAGCTCTCAAGGCCGAGCTCGAAAAATTCCGACTTGATCCGCTCGTCAGGTAGCTAAAGCTCGAGAGGAAGGTGCCCGAGCGATATTTAGAACTTCCTCCAATCACCGAGTCTTTGTGCTCGGTTCAAAAGGCTCGGGAGGTGGCAAACAAAGTTTTCTAAGTTCGAAGAGTTCCTTGACGTTCTCTCCGACGGAGCTCTCAATATTTCCACTTGGCCTTTGATCAAGCCGAGGCCCAAGGCGGGAGAAGGGCTTTGTTGAAAAGTTTGATCGGGACAAAGCCTTAACCTTCGCCACTGATCCCGAAGGCTATAATCCTTCTGTTGAGGCAAATCGGGTTAATCTGAGCTCTCCTGCCGACTTCCTCAACCATATCCTTTCTCTGTTGAAGCCGACCGAGCTTCGACTTGGCTCCTCTAGCTCCTCCCCAGCTCGGGAGATGCTTCTCGGGCTCTTCTTCTTTGGCGATACGGCTATCGAGATCCCGAATGAGACTCTCTTAACCGTAGCAGAGATTACGACATTAAGGATACTCCCCCCTCTTAGCTTTTGTAAATATAATTTGGCCTCTTTAATTCCATGTACTTCATCTTTTATGTTTAATGAACTTTTCTTTTGATCGAGCTCTTTTCCTTTCATTGTCTTCTATTTTCGCTTTTTGAAACTCGAAGGTGAGCTGCGGGTATTTTTAGCTTCAAGTCACTTGGGACAAAGCTAAAAATACTTGGATAATTTTTCGATTTTTCAAGCAGTGAAATGCGCAGGTATTTTTAGCTTCAAGTCATTTTGGGGACAAAACTAAAAATACTTGGATAATTTTTCGATTTTTGAAGCTCGAGGTGAGCTACAGGTATTTTTAGCTTCAAGTCACTTCGGGACAAAGCTAAAAATACTTGGATAATTTTTCGATTTTTGAAGCTCGAGTGAGTGCAGGTATTTTAGCTTCAAGTCACTTTGGGGACAAAGCTAAGAATACTTGGATAATTTTTCGATTTTTCAAGCGCGAGTGAGTCTGCGGTATTTTTAGCTTCAAGTCATTTTGGGGACAAAGCTAAAAATACTTGGATAATTTTCGATTTTTCAAGCTCGGTGAGTCAGGTATTTCTAGCTTCAAGTCACCGGGAACAAAGCTAAAAATACTTGGATAATTTTTCGATTTTTGAAGCTCGAGTGAGTGCAGTATTTTAGCTTCAAGTCACCGGGACAAAGCTAAAAATACTTGGATAATTTTTCGATTTTTGAAGCTCGAGCTGAGCTGCAGGTATTTTTAGCTTCAAGTCACTTCGGGGACAAAGCTAAAAATACTTGGATAATTTTTCGATTTTTCGAAGCTCGAGCTGAGCTGCAGGTATTTTTAGCTTCAAGTCACTTCGGGGACAAAGCTAAAAATACTTATGGGTATCCACCCTTCCAAGACTCCGACTCTCGACCATTTCCATGATCAAGCCAGAGCTACTCGATTTTATTTCATGGGTATCCACCCTTTAAATCATTATTTACTTATTTTCAAGCTAAGAGTGCTGAATCGAGATTTTGCTATATTCACACATTTTAAGTCGGTAAAGCGTAAACTCTTTCATTCATGCCTTTCTTCATTACATCAAGATAAAAACAGAAACTTCTGTAGACATCATGGGTCCACTACCGAACTTCCTTTCTCTTAAGAATAGTACTTCTTCAGGTTAACAATGTTCCATGCTCGGGGTAGTTTCTTTCCATCTAACTCCTCTAGTTCATAAGCACCACCAGCCAAGATTTTGAAGGTTACTCGAGAGGTCCCTCCCAATTAGCTTCCGGTTTTCTCGGTTTTGCCAGTAGCATCCGCTTCCTCAACACCAAGTCCCCCAGCTGAAAACTCCTCTTGTTCACTCTGCTATTGTAACTAGCTCGGACTCGACTTCTTGCCCGTTCCATTCGCGAAAATGCCATCTCTCGCTTTTCATTGATCATATCCAAAGCCTCTTGAGTTCTCATTTCATTCGATCTTCCTCATAGTTTTGAATATGGTCGGTTTCCATCCGATCTCGGTGATGATTGCATCCATTCCGTATACCAGACTAAAGGGTGTCTCTTTGTTGCTTCTTTTGGATTCGTCCTATACGCCCATAGCACCGAGCTCAACTCTCTGACCCAAGCCCCTCCGGACTTTTCTAGCCGAGCCTTCAATCCTTGGACCAAGATTCTGTTCGTAACCTCCACCTGCCCATTCGCCTGCGGGTGGGCCACCGAGGTGAAATTCTGTTTAATCTTCATTTCCTTACACCATTCCCGAATTCCTGCTCCGTTGAACTGCGTTCCATTATCCGAAACAATCACTCGAGGTATCCCGAACCGCATACTATATTGCCAAATAAACTTCATAACCACATTCTCGGATTTATTTTAGCAATGGTTGACTTCCACCCATTTGCTAAAATAATCTATCGCAACTATCAAGAATTTCCTTTGTCCGAGGCCGGAGGAAAGGCCCCACAATATCAATTCCCCACCTAGCAAATGGGCAAGCCGAGCTCATAGTCATGAGTTCTCGGCTGGCCTATGTATGAAAGGCGCATGCACCGACACTTCTCACACCGTTTCACCATCGATTCCGCATTCTTCTCTTCTTAAGCTCGGCCAAAAATATCCGGCCCTTAGTACTTTATTTGCCCAAGTCCTGGCTCCCATGTGATTTCCACAACATCCCTCATGTATTTCCTTCAAAACATACTCCCCTTCCTTGTAACTTACGCATCTCCAAAGCGGAGCACTAAACCCTTCTTGTACAAAGAATTCTCCCAAGATACAAAAACGAGTCGCTCGTATTTTTACCCGAGCCGCTTCCTTTCTATCTTTCGGCAATATCCCCTCTTTCAAATACGCTAGGATTGGCACTCTCCAATCTTCATTCTCCTCTATCTCTCCGATCTCCAAACTCGTAACCGTATCCCGATCTATCAACAGAGAAATATTCTGTCATAACCCCCGATTGAACTTGCAATCTTAGATAAGAAATCCGCCTTCTCATTTTCTTCCCTCGGTATATGGAAAACCTCGATCTCTTTCACTTCTTTTCTAGGATCTTATATTTCTCCAAATAATTCTTCATCCTTTCTTCCCGAATCTCGAACTCCTCTCTTATCCTGTTTGTACACCAATTGGGAATCTATATGTATGAGTACCTTAGATGCTCCCATACTTATGGCCATATTGATTCCTCGCAAAAAGGCCTCGTACTCTTGCCTCGTTATTGGACAACTTGAAATCCAATCTCACAAATGGCTTCTCTCCACTCCTCGAGATCGATCAATACAATACCTACTCGCATCCCATGCTTCCCACGGATCCGTCCACGAAGAGTATCCATGTTCCTCCGGGCACATCCTTCGTTAACTCCGAACGAAATCGCAAGGCACGAGCCTTAATGGCGGTTCGGCTCGGAACTCTACATCATACTCGCTCAATTCAATAGCCCACTTCACCAGTCTTTCTTTCGAGACTTTCAACGGCAAGTTTGTGTGCACAATTACTTTATGTGACAAAAATATGGCCTCAATCTCCGATTTGTTATCATCGGGGCTAAATGGCCTTCTCAATCTCTGCATACTTTACCTCGGCGTTTCTTAACACCTTGCTCACATAATACACCGGCATTTGCACCGAAGTTCTCCTCCTTATCAATACCGTACTAACCCCGCTCTCCTACCGAAATGTAAAGATACAACGGCTCCCAGGTATTGGCTTTGTCAAGATCGATAGCTCGACCAAGTAATCTTTCAATTCCTTAAACGCTTTCTAGCATTCTTCATCCCAAGCAAATTTCTTAGCCTTCCTCAATACTCTAAAGAAAGGCAAGCTCCTCTCTGCCGACCTCGAGATAAATCGGTTGAGGGCGGCTATCCTCCGGTCAAACTCGCACATCCTTTTCATCCTTGGGTTCGGCCATTTCTCGTATAGCCCTTACCTTCTCCTAGGATTAGCTTCAATTCCTTTTTTCTCATTACCATGTAACCCAAAACTTTCCCGATCTCACCCTAAAAGCGCATTTCTTGGGATTAAGCTTCATCTTATATTTCCTCACAGATCGAATGTTTCCGCAGAGTCCTTCACATGGTTTCCCGCCTTCGCACTTTTAACCAACATGTCATCGACATAAACTTCCATGTTTCTCCCGATCTGGTCACTAAACATCTTGTCCACCAATCTTTGGTATATTGCCCCCGCATTTTTAAGACCAAAGGGCATCACAACGTAGCAATAAGTACCAAAAGAGGTGGTGAAGCTCACCTCTTCTCGGTCCTCTTCGCCAACCGACCGGTGATAGCCTTGAGAGGCATCCATCATACTAAGCATCTCGCATCCCGAGGTAGAGTCAACCAACCGATCTATTCTCGGGAGTGGGTAATAGTTTTAGGCACGCTCTGTTCAAATCCCTAAAGTCTATACACATCCTCCAATCGTCCCGAGTCTTCGGGACCAAGACAGATGTTAGACAACCATTCGGGAAACTGGATTTCACGATATGCCCGCACTCGGCAGCTTCGTACCTCCGCTCGAATGATCGCGTCCTTCTTTGGACCGAAGTTCCTCTTCTTCTTCTGACATTATTGGTTTGTATGAAGGGTTTACATTGAGTCTATGTTCAGCAACGCTCGGATCTATCCCCACTAGATCGCTAGCCGACCAGGCAAATACATCAAGATTGTTTCAAGAACCCCACCAATTTTTCCTTAAGATCATCGCCAAGTTCTTTCCTATCTTCGTAGCTTTACCCGACTCTCCTGGTACCAAATCCACCCACATCAATTCCTCATTCGCCGCACATGCTCCACCAGGATCCTCATCGACTTAATGATTTTTCTTTCCCTTTCCCATCATCGTGAGCTTCCCTCTCTCGCCATCCGAAGGCTCTCTACATACAACCTTCGTGCCATGTGCTGATCCCCCTCTACTTCTCCCACCTGGTCATCCACTGGGAATTTCATCTTTAGATGATACACTGAGACCACCGCTTGGAACGCATTCAGAGACGGCCTCCCAATCATCACATTATACGACGAAGGGGCATCTACCACCAAAAATCTCACCATCCTCGTCTTCCTGAATGGCTCTTTACCCAGGGACACGGGCAAGGTAACCATCCCCAATGGCTGAATAGTTCCTCCTGCGAAGCCCACCAGGGAAGTATCCACCATTTCCAGCTCCACCTGCAAGTCCATTCGTTTATAACATTCATAAAAGAGTATATCATTTGAACTACTGTATCTACAAACACCCTACGCACATCGTAGTTCGCAATCGTTGCCGTAATTACAAGGGCATCATTGTGCGGAGTCACAATGCCCCGCCTATCCTGCGGTCCAAACTGAATATTTGGACCCACCGTTACTTGTTCAATCTTCATTTGTTCTTGAATTCTCTCGTGATCGCCGCCCGCGTAACTCTTTCTAGCCCTTCGAGAATCCCCTCCGGACGGACCCCCAATAACCATCTGAATAACCCCCCTCCTTGGCGGTGGAGGGGGAAGATTCTTCTCCTCGTCCGGCTTTTTCTCCGGCTCTTGCCTCTGCTGGTAATTACATTGCCCCCTCCGGTAGTTACCCTTCGACCTCCTCTTATCCACATACACGAACTCTTTCAAGTGTCTGCTGGATCATTCTTTCGATTTCATCTTTCAGGTGAGTACATTGCTCTGTGGTGTGCCCATATTCATTGTGAAAACGACAAAACTCATTGCTCTTCTCCTTCCGGGAACCTCGAATATGTCTTGGCCACCTCAAGTCGGGATGTCTTTCTATTCTTGAAAACACCTCTCCTTGAGAAGCCACCAACGGAGTATACTTATCAAATCTAGGACTTCCTCCGACACCTCCACCTTCGATTTCTTCTGAGGCGTTTTCTCCTCCTTATCCTCCACCTTATCTCTTCTTTTACTTCCTTCTTCCTTCTTCATCTTCCTAGCTTCCTCCAAATTAATATATCTTTCTGCCCTGGCCAACAACTCATCGAAAGTTTTGGCTGGCTCGGACACAAGGACTCAAAAATTCTCCATCCTCGGTCCCCGGGCCAATGCGTTCGTCAAAATCTCCGGGCTAGGCGAGGTACCTCACTTTCTTCTTTGTGAAGCTTTGGATGTAACTCCTCAACCCTTCTCCTCTTCCTTGATCTTTGAATAATGTCAAAGGGGCCTTCTGATACTTTCTGCAGCTAGTGAACTGATGCATAAACACTGAGCTGAATTCATCGAAATTCCTTATAGAGTTCGGGGAAGTTGGGAAAACCACATTGCGCCCGATTTAGTGAGGGTTGTCGGGAACACCCGCACATTACTCCGTCGGAGAACCTATGTAACAACGCCGCATTTTCGAATCGGCAAAGGTGATCCCATGGGTCCGTCGTGCCGTCATATTCAAACTCAAAGCTCTATAGGAAGCGGCAACTCGTCGCCATCACCTCCTCCGTGAATGGCGTCCCTCTCCGAACCAAGGAACAAAGGCTCTGCCGGCGCTCGCTACTCTCCTCCGCACCTCCTTACCTCCCCATGGAGGTCATTCATCCGCTCGCCCGATCAGCCGGATCATCCGTGGCGGTATACTCCGTAGACGAGATTAATGCTCCTCCTCCACCACCGGACCCCGCCGCCCTCTGTCACCTCCTCGGGATTTCTAGCCTCTTGCGCGTCCCCGGGGTGGTGACGGGAGGTGGCGGCGGCACCTAAAAAGCTGAACCTCCGATCCACGGCTGCTCCACCGCATTTGCATTAACAAAATTACCCATTGTTCAAAAACATGGGTCCCAATATCCCCCCCCCGCCGAGGATAATGGGACCGAGCCACTTGAGTCATTCCCGGATTTTCTGATGTGGATCCTCCACCGGGAGGTGTGGGGGGACGACGCCTCTCTCCGAGTCACTACCCCGGCGTATCAACCAGTGGGAGTGCGGTTCAGTCCTCCGTCAAATTCCTCCTCAAATCCTCCATAATCGCCTTGAAACCTCACGCCTTAGCTCAAAACTTCCCACGAGCGGGCGCCAACTTGGTTATGCGGAAAATATACAATGACAAAGGCGATCGAACTCCGGCGTATCTTCGACCGAACTCATTGCAAACACCGAGCACACTGCACGAAAGGGGACGGGAGGGTTTTTCAGCGTGCCCTCTCTCCGACGCTCAAGTCGGATATCAATTCAAGGAAGATAAAAAATAGCTCGGATATAGTGTGGATGAGTAAAAATGCATTAACCTTGCTCATACACGATGAATGACTATTTATAAGGCTCACCGTTAGGGTTTCGCATTTTCCGAAATGGTTAGGGAGAATCATCGGGCGTTTGTTACAAAATCTTATCAAGATCGGAGAATTTTAAGTTATGCCTGCAAATACCGAGCTTACATATCGATCCCGAGCACTCTCAGTCTTCTAGAAATTGGGCCTTAAGAAGTGAACCTCGATGGGCACGGGAGTTGGACTACGATTATGAGAGCCCACTCTCTAGCTCGGCTTTATTCCATGCTTAGGATCATAAATGTCAAAAGAGAATGTGTTCCCACTTCCCAAAACTCTCTTTTAATACGTTCTCTAGCACAAATGTATATTGAATTTTGTATAATAACAAAAATTATTTATTTCTTCGGGACCTAGAGACGAGGATTTTGGGCCGGGATTAGCTTGACCAAAGCGGAACACGAGGCATAACAAAAAAATTAAAAAATAATACGTATTTCAAATTTTTAAAAAAGACATACTTGAGGGTGGCTGCTATATATATGTGTGTTGGGGCGCCCAATATAAGTGCAACATATGTAAAATCGAAAATATATTATGTTTTGTTCATGTTGGTAGTATTGTGCCTAGAAATAAATTATTGTGTAAATTGATATTTTGAATAAAGTATTATTTTTACACACACACACATATATATATATATATATATATATTGAGCTTGCATATGTCCATGGATTGTGTGATATTATAAATTGAGTGTTTAATTTTTTTTTTTTTTTTTTGTGAGTTGTTAAAAAACAGAAAGATTTGCTATATAATTCAATTCAAAGAATGAAAGTCCACGATCGGTAAGTAAATATGAACAATCTATTTCAATAAGATCATCTCAATTTTATTGAAGCTTATCTTGACTTTGGTAATATAATTGATAATGCATTTTCTAAATATATTGGGTTGGACCACGTGAAATTAAATAAGTAATTGACCAATAAATATTTAATTTCACTTGATTTATCGACGTGACATCTTAATCCACGAGTGGGTAATGTACTTTGCTTACTAACTTGAAGTTCTTTGGGGCATCAATAAGTGAGATCAAGTTGATGATCAATATCTCGATGCTTTGGGTTTTGGTCATTTTATCGTATTTCTACTATTCAGTTGATCAACGGGAGTGACACGTAAAATGAATAAGTTAGAGGATTTAATTATGGACGTCAGTAATTTCAATTAGATTGAGAGTGCAATCTTATCCCTTTAGTGGAATGGAATAAGATTAATAAATTATTTGATTGATCAAGAGTTAATTGGATCAAAATTAATTTATTAGAGTTTAGTCTAATTGGGTCCGATCAGGTCCTTTTGATGGCTCTAGAAAAACAGGGAATTATAATTTATTACAGTAGTGTATTTAAGAGAAGATCTCTCATAGGACCGTCTTACGGATTAGGATCCATAAGAGGGATCTTGCATTCGGATCCGGTTATTTAAAAAAAAAAAATTTCTTTTTCTAATTGTCACGCAGTGCGTGATTTTGACAGATCTTTATTTCTCTCTCCTCTTATCTTGTAACTTTCTCCAACATATATCGCTTTCTCTCTCCTCTTATCCCACTTTTCTCCAACATATCTCTCTTTCTCTCTCCTCTTACAAGTTTCATAACTCTCCTCCAACAAATCACAAATCTCTATGCCACCAGCAATAAATGATAATTGTTCTGCAATAGTGATACTTTTATGATGGACAGTGATACTTGAACATTTTCAATTCTGTAAAATAAAAAGTGATTCTTGTTCCACAAATAATGATATGTTTGAGCAATAAATGTGATACTTTTAGGATGCACAATAATAGTTTCATATTTTAAATATTGTAAACATCAAAAGTGGTACTTTTTCTCAAAAATCGGATACTTTTACTTATAAAAGTATTACTTTCTTTGTCATATTTATTTTTCCTTCTTCATTGTACCGAGTTCCTAATATATGCCTGTATTAAAAAATATGATATTTTATCTCAAAAAATGGATACTTTTACTTACAAGTGTTACTTTAACTTTGTCATATTTATTTTTCTTTTTTCATTATTCTCAATTCCTACTATGTGATTGTATTAAAAAATATGATACTTTATTTCAGAAAATGGGTACTTTTACTCATAAAAGTGTTACTTTAACTCTGTCATATTTATTTTTCCTTCTTGACATTATTGAATTCTAAAATGTGATTGGATTAAAAAACATGATACTTTATCTCAAAAAGTGGATACTTTCACTCATAAAAATGTTACTTTAACTTTGTTATAATTATTTCTCTCTTCACTGTACAGAATTCCTAATCTATCACTTTGTATTAAAAGTATGATACTTTACCTAAAAAAATTGATATTTTCACTCATAAAACGAGTTACTTTAACTCTGTCATATTTATTTTAATTTTCTTCTTGATTTCTTCAAGAAGATCCCCAAAAGCAAATTGTCACCAAGTGAAAAATTCCAACAACATTTAAAAAATAGAAACTAATAAAGAAAGGGTACTAATGTGAAAGTTAAAAAAAAAAAAAAAAAAGGGTTGAGCCCAAATCAAATTTTGAGTATCAAATTACAAATGAATCGTAATAAGATTACATATTAATTAGGGGTGCACTTAATGGCCACAATCCTGACAATTAGATTTCACAAATCCATCATAAATTCCCAAGATTTTCAAAAAATAGGTCAAGTTGTGGATCTATAGTACAAAAGATTAATACAAGGAAACAAATGTTCTTACCGTTAGACACAATCTCAAGGATTGAGATTTTTTATTCCACTTCTTTGCTCCGCTCTCTATTTTATTGTATCGGATGAATGCTACGTGTACAAGATGATATCACAATTATACATGTGTTCGTGTTAATCCAAGTGGCTACGAAAATCTAGAAGGGGTGAGTAGATTTCCCGATTTTTTTTCTCTTTTTCGAATATATAAAAAGCTTCAAGAATGTAAGAGATATAAGAAGAATGAACACGATGTGATATATAGTGGTTCCACTTACCTAGAGCTTAATCCATGCCCGGTATGTTCGAGTGGATTTCGAAAAGAAAATTTTATTAACCGATACCAAATGATTACAACTCAACAAGAAAAGCACCAAACTCTTCTTATACCAACAAGCTTGAAGAGCACCAAACTTTTCAACATCTCGAAGAGCACCAAACTCTTCAACACGAAAAGCGCCAAAATTTTCAACCAATTAACTCTAATAAACCAAACATATTTTTGCCAAAAAGAACAACGACAAGAATTTCTTGTTTTGAATGATGTTACAAATGCAATCAAGATTACACTTTGAATGAAATATAATAACTTAAAAGTGCAAGTGTAACCAAGAAGAAAAGCCTATCAAGCAAGATGTGAAAGTGTAGTGCTTAGGATATTATAACAAGAATGTTGAAAACAAGTACAATAAATTTGTTGGATTTTCTTATTGTGTTGTATTGTATAGATCCTCAATCTTCTTCATCTATTTATAGAAGAGCTCCACATTTTGAATTCTAACATAGTCTTCTCATATTTGAATTTTATCTGGAAAAAAAAATCACAGGATCGACAAAATAATGTCCAAACTGATAAAGTGATAGAAGTAAAAATCTTGTCTGCTGCAATGTTCAAAATCATCTGATCTTAACTAGGGTGTCCAGTCGCCATGTTGTAAAATTTGAATTTGACAGAGATTTAGTGCGATCTGACACATGTTGCTCTTCAAGGAGTCCGGTTGCCCTATAGGAAGACCGGTTGCCCAATAGTGAGACCGGTCAGCCTATAGGGTGACGTGCCTAATGCAAAATGTTCGGAGGGATGTTCATAGTTACTAGTCTCTCTCAAGAGGCGACCAATCGCCCTAGTTCAAAGTTGTTTTGACATAAAAATATTCGAGCAAGTTCTTTCGTGCACCAGTTGCTCTTGATGGCAACCTGGTCGATGTCAATTTAACAAAAATCAATTTTAAATAAACTTTGTAAAATGAAATATGATTTTGACAGTGCCATATTTAATTATTTTGGTTGAAATAAAATGACCAAGGTGAAATCATCAAAATCAAAATAACTTTATTCTAACAAACTCCTTTTTTTTTTTTTTTTTGATGATTTCAACCCAAAACGATTTTGATAGGGTTTTTGGACAAAGACTTGGATTTTCTTTTTAAAAGTTTGAAAAAGCTCCCCTATCAATATAAACTCTCCTGTCAAAATAAACAACTGTTTGTAGCGACATATACCATATTTTTATCAAATTTTTATTTTTGCTCATTTAAGAATACTAAATAATGCATCATCATATTGAGCTATCAATAAGTTCAAAGTCACTTTTGAAAAATATTTAAACAAGGATAATCATCATATCTATACCAAAGACAAATACGAATATACTTGAAAAACATACCATATGCCCACATAAGCTCAATAAGCTTTTTTTTTTTTTTTTAAAATCACTTTTATCAAGAAGCAATGCTTGAGCACAATAAGCTGCTTTTCAAAATCACTTTTATGAAGAAAAATAAGTACTAAGTTCAACAACATACCAATAAGTCACAAAAAACGTATCAAATTTAGCTTGCCAAAGAAATAAACCAAGAGCTATAAATAAACACTTTTACCAATAAGCACTTTTATCATCTAGGTGTTTTTACCAAGAGTACCAAATAAGCATTTGGGCTTATTTTGCATTAGTTTTAGGCATCAGTTTCTCTTGATGGCGACCGGTCGCTGTAATTTTAACAAAAATCAATTTTAAATAAACTTTGTAAAATGACATCCGATTTTGTGGCTCGAATCAATCATTTTTGTTGAAATAAAATGACTAAGGTGAAATAATCAAAATCAAAATAACTTTATTCTAACATCATGCATCTAAAATATGGAATATGGAATGGAACATGAGATCTCATCCCAAATCTGACGTAAATGTCAAAATTAATTATAAGTAAATGTTAAAAGAGAATGTGTTCTCAAAACTCTCTTTTAATACGTTCTGCACAAATGTATATTGCATTTTGTGTTAGAACAAAAATCATTTCTTCAGGACCTAAGGACAAGGATTTTGGGGCTCAGGATTAGCCTATCGAGATGGAACATGAGACGTAACAAAAACTGAAGAAATATATATTTTAATTTTTTAATAAAGGCGTACTTGAGTATGGTTGTTATATATATGTGCGCGGCAGCCGCGCACACACACAATATAAGTTCAACACATGTAAAATCGAAAATGTATTATTTATATAGTTCACTTGTATTTTGGTGATAGGCGACAGCAACATGGAGCAGAGTACTATGTAAAGCGAAATTCTATCAGACTATCTAACGGGTCGAGATCCAGTTAGACAGATCCTAAAACCAAATCCAATGGCATGTACAATGGAATTTTTGTAATATTCTAGCCGTGGTGGCATTTTTGTAATATTAGACGGTGACATAATATCACTAGATCCATTAAAAGTATTAGGTGTTTCCTTGGAAAGTTGTTACGTTGGTTTTATACCAATGAATTGAGTATTCTAGACTAGGATTTTGCGTTGTTTTTGGGTGTTTTAGAGTTGTTTGAATCCATTTTATTTTTTTAGGTGTCGTTAGGAGTCGTCTGAGGTTATGGTAGCGAAAATAATTGAAAATGATGAAAAACGTGTTTGGAAGGAAGAAAACGCGTTGAAAAAGAGAAAAAAGGAGAAAAATGGCACATCAAGAGAGAGATGGCGCCTTCTTCCACGGTCACGGGGCAAAATCGCGAAGACACGTTGTGCGGCAGCGTGCGCGCGAGGAGGAGCGCGTCAACGGGCGGGAAGTTTATATTTTTATTTTTTTCGAACTTTTGACGATCTTGGGGCTATAAATACAACTAATGATGCACGGACAAGGGTTGGACATTCTATTGAGCACACGGGACGATTTTGAGCAAGGAGAAAGAGTTCGGGGACGAGATTTGAAGGCATCTATCTTCAAAACAGAGAGGATTCTTTCTTTGGTTCTTCGAATTATTTTTCCACTATCTTTGTTGAACCCTTGAGATGTGTAATTATTTTTCATGAGTTTTGTACATCCATCATGAGCTAAAACCTATTTTTCTAGGGGATTGATGTAACCTACATTTGAACCTATGTTTTGATTTTGATTTATTTGATTCGCATGTTATTAAATCTAGCTATTTGTGCTATTTGGATTCATTGTCCGAATTTTCGATTAATAGTTTAGATTGTTTGGCGTGTTTGATTTGACACTCGAGAGAAATAATTGAACACCTGGCCATAGAATAATATAACCTAGGTTTCATAGAACTGAGAAGTTTATGAATCTTTTGAAGTCCGTGAAAGAATACTCATCGAGTATATTAAGCTTTAATTTATGATTTTTATAGAGATATTGAAATCAGGATTGAAACCTAGAATCATTTGACACTCGAGAGAGGAAGTGACAAATGGTAGGAATATTGGGCTTATAGATTAATAACGTGTGATTAATAAACTGGATTGATAACATAGAGGATAACTAGGTGAATCAACCTTCTGGAATTCATATCCATTAAGTGTTTGATAATTTGTCTGAATGAATTTATTAGAATAATTTTAGTTTTATTCTAGTTTAATCAAATCCATCTCCATTCGATTATTTAGAAAAAAATTAAGTTATTATAATTACAATACTAAGTTATAAATTTGATGTCAATCCCTGTGGAGACGATAACCCCACTTCTAAATTTATACTAAAACTTGACACCGTATACTTGCGGTAAGAAAATCTTCGAACAAAAGTATTAATAATTCATCTGAAAAGTATTAGTAGTTTCCTTGAAAAATAATTTAGTAGTCATCTTGAAATGTATTTAGTAATTTCCTAAAATAACATTTAGTAATTTCCTGAGAAGTATTAGTTTTTCTCCTAAAAAGTACTAGTCGTCGCCCTGAAAAGTATTATGTTTTCTTATAAAAGTATTTACCCCTAAAAAATATTTAGTAGCCCCATAAAAGTAGAGGAAAGAAAAATTGCGCTCCGAACTATTCGAGTTTTTCGACTTTGCCTCCTAAACTTTTTTTTGAGACACTTTAACTCTTGAATTTCACGAGTTTTGAACATAGCCTCTGGGGCTCATTGCCGCGGAATATTCCACCATAATTTTGTCATGTGCCATCCACGTGGAGGCAAAATTGTCATTTGACTCAAATTATGCTAATGTTATTGCACTTTACCATCAAAATATTGTGGAATTATCACTTTGCCATATAAACTTTGAGTGATTTACACTTTGTCATATCAGTTAAAAAATAAAAATTTATATTATATACATTTATTTTATGTCTTTGTTAGATTGCTTGATCAAAAATAATAAATCTAACTTGTATTCAATTCAATAAAATATATTATCAACATAATTATTTTATAATATATTCTATTTTAACTTATTTAATTTACTGTTTTTTCATATCAAAATTAGGAAAAGTACTATTTTTTTCTTATCAATTTTGAAGTGAAAAATATTATAAATATACATCAATGTCAACTTTATAATAAATTAATTCATTTTGAATATTAACTTTATAAATTCAAGTAAATTATTCTATATATTAGTGTTTATATTTGTCTATGTATATTATTTTATGTGGCTCAAAACGGATAAATAATTACTGATGTATATTTATTATTTGTAATTTGATAAAATAGATTAACATTAATTTCATATTTTTTTAGTTTGTAAACTAATAAAGTAAATCAAGGAAGTAAACTATAATTCTACAATTCTACAAGAAAGTGAGAAAGAAAAGATTATGAAATAATCTTATTGATGATATATTTTATTGAAGTGGATACTAGTTAAGTTTTTTATCAAGAAATTAAAACAAATAAAAATAAATATATATACATATAAATTTTTGATTTTTTTATCTGAGGTGGCAAAGTCTAAATCAATCAAAGTTTATATGGTAAATTGACAATCACACAAAGTTTAGATGACAAAGTGCAATAACTTTAGTATAACTTCGGTCAAATGACAATTTTGCCCGCACGTGCATCACACATGACAAGATTCCGGTGGAATATTCCACCGTCCGCAAGTCCCAGAAGGCAATGTGCAAAACCTGTAAACTTTATAGGAGGTAAAGTATCCCAAAAAAATTAATTAGGTGGCAAAGTCGAAAAAACCGAAGAGTTCGAATGACAAATTTTTTTTCCTCTTATATATATACACACACATAAATATATTTCTTATGTTGAAAGAATAGTTTTTGAAGAAATTTGTCAATCCATATCATATATTCCAGAATCAACAATTCATTCGGGGGAGAAAAAAAAACCAAGTTTCTGACTACATTATCTATAGGTTGTCAGGTAAAGAAAATTATTGAATTGAGTTTTGTGAAAAAAAGACGTTTTATGCGGTATTCGGGGGTTGATTTCAGAGTTTCTTTGATACTTATTTAGATAAACAACATATTATTTGTCAAGTTAATGGTTTTGGTTAACTTGTGCTATAGCTTTAATTAGTATTAAAATACTAAGTTAAAAATGAATATATAAAAATCGAAGAATTAAATTAAAAAGTTGTAAAAATATTATCTAATAGTGGTTTATTTTAAATATAAATTGAAAACAATTAATTAATGGCAAATAAATATATGAATTAACACCCATCGAGAAATGCCTAAGGCGTAAAATATATAGGAATCATGAAATGTTTAATATGGAAAACAAAATAAAAGGAAATTACTAAATAAAAATAGAATAAAAGACAATAAATATATTTGATACAATCCTATTAGCCAATGATATTTTTTGATGATTTTTCTAATGACAAAAAACTAGTGTCAGACGGCCTAACGGTCCAAAATCTGTTAGATGGATCATAAAATCGACCCGGTGATGTTTTTATTTTATTAGCAGGGACCAGTATTAGCAGTCCTTCTAAAAAGTATTAGTACGTGGTTCACTTGAAAGATATTAGTTTTTGTAATATTGGACAGTGATATAATGTCACAAGAGCACTGAAAAGTATTAGATTTCCATCTGAAAAGTATTCTGAAAAACATTATTGCGTATTTCACTTGAAAATATTTAATAACCCGCTAAAAAATATTAGTTTTCCCGTCAAAAATATTGTAGCTCCCGTGAAATGTATTAGTAGTTCCCTCGAAAAGATATTAGTTTTTCCTTGAAAGATTTTCAGTAATTCCCCGAATATTTGGAATATTCCCGTGCTATAATTCTTTCAATTGGCATCTAGAGCCTACACTTGACGACACTAAGTGTTGATCATGTGTGTTTGATTGGTCTAATGATGAAATATTGTTGGCAAAGCATAATCGAAGGCTTTAAATGCAATCTTTGGTCTTGTAGATCGAATATGTTCAACCAACATTCTTTTGTTGTCAAAGATGCATTGGATACACTTCAAAGTCACTATGAGGGATCCGTCGAGTGTGAGACAAACCAAACTTAGGTTGCTAACCAATTGGTTTGAAAACTAAGGAATGCGGGAGAATGAAAATATTGCCACATACAATGCGAAATTGTGTGATATTGCCAATGAAGCACAAACCTTAGGTGAACCCATCTCTAATGCTAATTTTTGAGCAAAATGATGAGATCTGTTCCCATTAGGTATAATATTAAAATCTCATATTTAGAAGAACATCTCACCTTTATTTGATCGTACAACACGCACTATCGTTGAGTAAACGTTAATGTTGCTCATCGTTAAGTTTGGAGATGAGGTCTTTGTTCTCATGCAAAGAACATCACGATCATATCGCAACTCATCATATATAAGTCTGTTTTGGTTGTTCGAATAGTCGACAAGATCCAGGAAATGGCATTGAGTCAAAATCGCATGGACTCTACCTAGACTTCGCAATAATTTCTCAATTTCCAACAACGTAAGATTCTTGATTTTGTTCTCACTCAATACCAAATCTTTGCATAAGATCATACTAATAATTATAAAATAAAACATTTAAAAAAATATACTAATGTTATATTTTTATACATAGAGGAAAAAAATTGTCCTCCAAACTATTCGAGTTTTTCAATTTTGCCTCCTAAATATTTTTTTGGGACATTTTATCTCATGAAGTTCACGAATTTTACATATAGCCTTCTAGGACTCATTTGTCGTGAGAATATTCCACGAGAATATTGTAATGTGTCATGCACGTGGGGGCAAAATTATCATTTGACTCAAATTATACTAATGTTATAGCACTTTACCGTCTAAAACATTGTGGGATTATCACTTTGCCATATAAACTTTGAGTGATTTATACTTTGCCACCTTAGTTAAAATAAAATCAAAACTTTATATGTATATACAATTATTTTATATCTTTGTTGAATTTCTTGATCAAAAATAATAAATTTAACTAGTATTCACTTCAATAAAATAAATTATCAATACAATTATTTTATAATATATTCCATTTTAAATTACTTAATTTACTATTTTTTCATCTCAAAATTAGGAAAATAACTATTTTTATCAATTTAAAATATACATCAATGTCAAATTTTTAATAAATTAATGCACTTTAAAAATTAACTTTATAAATTTAAGTAAATTTTAAAAACATAAAAGTATTGCAACTTTAATGAATTACATTATTTACATTGTAAAATATTGTATAGAATTTTTAACATACGGTTCAAACTTACCTATTAATTTCATTTTATTTTTTTAAGTTTAGACTAATTTATTTATTAAAATTCATTCTAATAAATGACAGTTTATATTTTCTTATATATATTAATTTATTTGGCTCAAAATGGACAAATATATTTTTTATGTATATTTATTATTTGTAATTTGATAAAATAGATTAACTTTAATTTCATACTTTTTAGTTTGTAAACTAATAAAGTAAAGAGGTAATTACATTTTATCCCCAAATTATACGCATTTTTGAGTTTACCACCTAAACCCGAGTTGCATTTTACCCTGAACTCCAGGATTTTTATACGGTGCCATATATTGCCACCGTCGACGGAATATTCCAAGAATAATCCGTCACATAAGGGCAAAATCGTCATTGTCTCAAATTTTTAAAAAGATTGTTACATTTTGGCACTTAAACTATATTTGACTTGCACTTTACCCCCCCTAAACTTCGTATTATTTCACTGCCACATAAAAATTTAAATAAAGTTATATATCTATACATTATGTATTTTATATCTTTTTTCTAATTCTTTATCCACAAAAATAAATAATTACTTTTGTTAAATATATTATCAATAAAAGTACACTATAATTTTTTATTTTAAACTTTCTTGTAAAATCATAGTTTATTTTCCTTTTTTTGAGTTAATTTTTACATTATAATTAAAAATATAAAGTATCCTTTTCATTTTCTAAGTGAATAGAATTATAAATATTCACCAAAGTCAATTGGAACATAATATGATGCATTTAATTTTCTTTTGTAAGTGAAATTATTAAAAGATAAAAATATTACAAATTTAATGAATTTGATCATTTTCACATTTAAGTACTATATAAAATTTGTAATAAAGTAAATTTATTATCAATGATATTTTTATAATGTATTATATTATTTCTCGAAGAAATATTCCCTTCGTCAATTTAATTTTATAATTTTATAATTATAAATTATTAAAATTAATTTACTTTATTACAAATCTTATACACTACTTAAATATAAAAATAATCAAATTCATTAAATTTGTAATACTTGTATCCTTTAGTAATTATACATACAATAAATGTATCGATTATGTTCAAATTGACTTTGGTGAAAATTTATAATTTTATTCTCCAAGAAATTCAAAAGAATAGTTTATATTTTTAATTATATGTAAAAACTAACACAATAGAAGGAAAATAAATTAAGTTTTTACAAGGAAGTTTAAAATGAAGACTTTATAGTATAATTTCATTAATAATATACTTAACCAAAAAGTAATTATTTTTTTTTGATAAAAAATTAGAAAAAGAAAAGATATAAAATAAATGTATAAATGTATAAATATATGGTTTTTTTATTTTTTTAATTTTATGTAGCAAAGTGAAATAACACAAAGTTTATGGGGGTAAAGTGCAAGTCAAACAAAGTTGAGGTGGCAAAATGTAACAATTTTTTAAAAACATTTGAGACAATGACGATTTTGCCCCTCATGGGCAAGGCACATGCCAAAATATTATGGGATTATTCAGCGGCGGTGGCCAATATATGGCACTTTGTGCAAAGATTAGGAGTTCAGGGGGTAAAGTGCGACTCGGAAAAGTTTAGTTGGTAATCTTCAAAAATACGTATAATTTGGGGGATAAAATGTAATTATCTCTAAAGTAAATCAAGGAAGTAAAGTATAACTCTATAATTCTTTAAGAAAGTAAGAAAGAAAAGATTATAAAATAATCTTATTGATAATATATTTTATTAAAGTGGATACTAGTTTTTTTAATCAAGAAACTAAAAAAATAAAAGTAAATGTATATACATATAATTTTTTAGTTTTTTTTTAAGCGAGGTGACAAAGTGTATATCGTCAAAGTTTATATGGTAAATTGATAATCGCATAAAGTTTAGCTCGGTAAACCGCAATAACTTTAGTATAACTTCTGGTCAAATGACAATTTTGCTCGCACGTGCATTGCACATGACAAGATTCTCGTGAAATATTCCGCCGACAAATGAGTTCCGGAGGCAATATACAAAACTTGTAAACTTCGTGGAAGGTAAATTATCCCAAAAAAATTAGGTGGCAAAGCCGAAAATACCGAATAGTTTGGATGGCAAGAAATTTTCCTCTAAAAGTATTAGTAATTCTCCTAAAAATATTAGTTTTTCCCTGAAAGATATTTAGCGGTTTCCTTGACAATGATTAATTTTTCCAGAAAAAGTATCAAGTAATCCCTCTCGTGAAGTATTAGTGTTTGTCCTAAAAAGTATTATTAGTGTTATATCCAACTTTTCTTAAATTTTCAAAACTCAATGTCTTCTGATTTTGCTTAATTCTTCAGTGAGTTTGCTCCATGGTGAAGAAGATATACATTTATACAATTACCAAACTCATAGAATGACCTTAATGTGCATCAGTCGCGAGAAATAAAAATCATGATTCAAGCCTAGAAATGAAATCCTCCCTCTCGCCAGGTCTTTTCGAATTAATGGTTGAGATCATAATAAATAATTTGGACAAAAACGAAATAGTTTTGTGGTAATGGTACAAAATAGCCATTTAGAAAATGTAAAGATTAAAAATAGTCATGTTATGTAGACACATTTTTTTTAGCCATTTTGGGGTGTAAAATATCATTCATACCCTTCTAGCATGTTTGTTTGATATTTGAGTTATTTCTCTCTCTTTCACTTATCTCTATGTATTTTCTTACTCTCTTTTTTTCAAATTTTTTTAAGAAATCGAACTTGTATTTTTCACTTTTAAATATGCAATATGGGTGTTGAATTATAGATATCGAAAAGAGGATTAATTTGATATATTATACATGCAAAACGGATTTAAAACGAAAAAGTTATGTAATTCAAAGTTTTTGAAAAAAAAAGGGTATCTTTATGCTTCGAATCGAGTCACTCAATATATGATATATAAAATAAAGTTTGTTATTATAACCAAAAGGTTCATCGGCGATAGCGGATTGTCAAAGTGTTTCTCCAATTTTTTTGGTCATGGTATTGATACTCTTTGACCCCAATTTTTCAAAAAAAAAAAAATAACTCAAATTCGAGTTCAAAGATACCTGAGTTATTTTTTTCCAAAAAACTTTGAATTCACATAACTTTTTCGTTTTAAATCCGTTTTGCATGTATAATACATCAAATTAATTCTCTTTTCGATATCTATAATTCAACACAAAATACAGGTTTGATTTCTTAAAAAAAAGTTTAAAAAAAAAAGAGTAGGAAGACATAGAGATAAGTGAAAGAGAGATAAATAACCCAAATATCAAACAAACATGCTAGAAGGGTATGGATGTCATTTTACACCCCAAAATGGCTAAAAAAGATGTGTTTGAAAAAGATGGCTAAAAAACATCTTGGTTTGTTAGGAATGGTTAAAAAAAACCGACTGAATAGTTTTTCTTCTCATTAGTTGAACTACATGTAATAGCAGTTATCTTTCAAGCATGGGATATGAAGGATCTGCAAATTTCGCCCGAGTCTATTCGATTGGAGAAATCCCAAATTACCTGTTATTCCCATCCCTACACCAAAATCTCATAGTTAGACCGACGGTATCTCGCGAATGTGTGGTCGAGGAAAAGGGTTATGGCATATTGGCACATACGAGAAGAAGATTACCGTAAATTTTTGCGTTATTTTTTTTGTTGGATTAGAACGAGTTTATGTTGGTTGTTGGGGCTCTGCCTGATGAATTAGATCCATCATATTGTTTGACATGAGGCCACCTCCTATGTAAATGTTTCGACCACTATTAACTACATTGTGCTAGTTTTACAATATTAATACAATTTTATGTACTCACATTTATTATTTTCAAAATAAAATTTTATTTATTATATCCATCCGAAATCCGAAAAACTTTCCAAATCTTATCTCTAATTTTCTATAATAATTCAAGCATTCAAATAGACTATAGCAATTTAAATATGAGATGCCAAATATTTTATATATTACATTTTGGCAATAGTTATGGAAAACAGTAAGTCTAAAAATAAGAAAATGAATTTCTTTTTTTAGTATCATATATGTTTCTACTTATTTTTAATCATGCCTAAATTACTTTACATGAGACACTATATTACTTAATTTATAAATCTGATACAACATAGAGATAATTACTTAATTGTAATCTATAATTTTTTTAAAAACTATTTGTGTTTCTAATTTAATTTGCATAAATAGATATTAAAAATAAGGTAAGTGCATGCATTACTTTATTACTTTCTGCATTCTACATTTTTTTAGTACAATATGTGATAGTATGAGAGGGGACATACGTACTCATATGAGTTCGTTACAAATATCGAAACATTCTCTTCCTCCTGTCATATATATTGCTTACTAGGACATCTCCAACCTATTACACCAAATTTGGTGTTTTGGTGTAATTTTGTCAAAACCATCTACTGATCTGCAACCCATTACACAAATATTACACTAAATGAGTATTTTATTCTTTCTTCTTCATTTTATAGTAACCAAATTTATTTATTTATACAATTATTTCATTTACTTATATTTTATTACTATTAATACAATTAACTATAAACTTACATTTAATTAATATTACATTAATTAATTATATTACAAAAAATATTAAAATTAATATTAGTATTTCTTTTAATTTACATTATAATTATTTGTTATTTGTTGAAATTTATAAAAAAAATCTAATTAGTTATCGATATCATGTTATATAACTTAATTATATATAAAATAAGGATACAATTGAAATTTCAATTTGAAGTGGAAGGAGATCTGAGGGCAAATATGAGATATTCATTACACTAAATTGGATGTAAATGAATAGTGCTACATTATTGTGTTAAAAAGGGATTTTTGCATATTTGATGTAATAGAGTGGGATTTCAAGTTGGGTTGGAGATGCCTTTTTACATTTACATTTGGACAATTTTCGCCATTACATTTCTAATTTTCTGTCAATTAATAGACCATTATTATTCTCATTCCAATTGAGAAAAGATTTTTAACTAAGATTCCCTTCTCCTTGATAACCCATTTTAAGATGAATACGTTACAACCCACAATAAAATGACGGGTTTTTGACACAATTGCCCCACTTTTCGGAGATAATGACAACTTTTAACACTTTCCCATATTTTTTCGGACAAATTTACGCTCCCGGCAAAAATTCCCGACTTTTTACGTTATTGTTTCAAGACTGTTTTGAACATGTTTCAAACATGTTTCTTCCAATAAAATTTCAGTGAAAAAATAAATTTTGCCCCAATTAAATAATCTATGTTATACTCGAATTTTATAAAAACAAATCAAGAAATATACACATAAAACAACACATATTAAGACCAAACAAATTAAAAATATTATAGAAACAACATGAATAAAAAACACAATTCAATTTTTGATCCAATGCATGAACATATAAAAAACATGGAAACAACCAAGAAATAATATAGAAACAAACTAGAAACAATATAGAAAACATCATATGAGCAAAAAGAGTTAAAAATAAGTAAAAATTGTATTTAAACATCAAAAACCGCGTGGAAACAATAAAGAAACATTAGAACAACATTAGAAACGGTATGGAAACAACCCAGACAACGTAAAAAATATTAAAAACACATGAATAAAAAGAGCTTAAAAATAGGTAAAAATATATTTACACATTAAACACAATATGAAAACAACAAAACAAATTATTAGAACAACATTAAAAATATTATAGAACACAGAAACAATAGAAACAATGTACAAAAACAACAAAAAACATAGGTAAAAGTTATTTTGAAACATCGAAACAACAAAGAAACAATAAAGAAACAAATTTAAACATCGAAACAACATATATAACATATAAAGTAATACAAAAACAAAAAAAAAACGAAAAAAACGTAAAAATAATAAAAGCAATAGGTAGGAGCGTAAAAAAAAAAAAAAAGTAGGTAAAGAAGTGATAGAAGCGATTTTCTGTGGTATGTTTACCGAGGTATTTTATGTTATTTCTCCATAAAATGATATTACATCAAGGTGAGAACCATTTAAAACTTATGAGTGCCCAAATGGATCTGCCCATGGAGGGCTCAGATCACTCTGTGGGCGATATAAGGATTGGAAGGAATATCTTACACCAACATTCTCAAAGCACGGCCCAATTCACAAAAGCCGAAACAATAACAATGCATTGAAACCTAATAATAGGATATTTCTTTTTATGGGTCTAACAGTCACACCACTAGTCATTGGATAAAATTCATCCTCAAAACTTGAAGATACCCCTTCAGCCTCATTACCAAGTATGCAAGTCATAACACACAAAAAAAAAAAAAAAAAAAAAAACCCTGTAAATTTGCACACAATACACGCCTACTATGTTTGATTGTGCGTGAATTTGTGTATATCCACAATAAGTCTACGGTATTTGTTCACATAGAGTATTCCTCCAGGCGTAGCATGTATAAAACCCTAGGACGACTATGATAATTGACCCTGGAAATGGCTCAAAAATGTTGCAAACTTCAATAACATAACAACCTGGCTTCACAGAGAAGAAAATACCAAAAGAAAGAATGAGAGCAATAGAATGTTCTTAACAAAATAATGTGTCTTATTTTCACTCAAAATAATTAAATACATGTTTTGAGCACAATGCACTTGTATCCTCAAAAAAAAGGTTCAAACGAAACGATGTCGATTTATCGCTATTAGAAGCTTCAAAAGGAGCGAGCCCAACCGTAGATCAACAATATTAACAAAAAAATTGATAACTGAAGCTGCATATGACATGCTGAAAAACGAGCCTTATAAGCCATCCATGAAGTCAAATTATTCCATCCTCGATACCACCAAAATCACTTGCTCTCACTGTCATATATATCGGTTCTGAACATGCTCATAAGGAAGAACAACATCAAGCAAAAACTATTCCAAACTCACTCAGAAATTTCATACTGGAATCACATATTTACACTAGTATCTAGAGGTGGTAGTGCTGAAACCTATCACTAGTAAATGAATTGCAATACGAAACCAATCAAGCGAAGAAAAAAATGTGTCAAAATGGGAAGGAAAAATTACTTCTTTTAGACATTTCTTTCCTCGCCCCTCTTTCCAGTCAAATTGTTTTCAATTCCAGTAATCATCTCACAAACTAATTATAATACAAACAACTGCAAATGAAGAAAAGATCATGAGGGGGTAAAGTTTTCTTTATTTTGGTGGTCAATTCTAATTATCATAACCAGCAGGGAACAACATATTTTCTAGGCAGCAGTCTTCTTCCTGGTCCAGGGCTAGTGGAGCCTATATAAGATATATCACATATAATTCGACACATTCTAAAGTGACTGATTGGAACAAAATTTTGAAATTTTCGTGGATAAAACGCAACAAAACCTAGATGAGATGCAATGGAGTATGAATCTTAAGCGTGCGGCTTAAACTTCTTATATTCTTTATCTTTCTTCCTTTTCAATTTTTAACACGTAAGCTTTTGCCTAGCCTTTGAAATTCACTTCTTGTGATTCCAACAAACTTAAATCATAATTTTGAGCAGTTCTATATAACCCGGAGCCTAGACCATCCAAAGCCCCACAGATTCATTCAACAAAAAGAAAAATAATCATGCACAAAAATGCCTAACGAAATTACATATTTACTTCAAGTTTGAAGGACTGGTTAATAAAGTTTCCAAGGCAACCTAGAATGATGCACAACACTTTTAAGACAAAGAAATATAATATATTTAATAACAAGAAAAATTCATTCACTTACATCTATTAAATCATATTGTAATATTTGTGACCCCTATAGGCTTCCAACACTTATAATTTTGCTACATATTCCTAGCTAATTGTTTTATCTTTCATATTTCAATCCAAATAGTAAAATTGAGAAATGTTCTGAAAAATTAGGTAGAAATTGATCATAAATGATAAGGGATCTATATAATAAACTACCTAACATGTTCCTATTTTTTAAAAGGTTGTAAACACACCAAGACACAATGATACTCATTCTAGCTGTAACTTCATAAGTATAATATAACAGCATAACTATGCAATAAACATAGATAAAAAATAAAAACTAAGAATGCCATGGAGTTTAAGGTTTTATCTCCCTATGATATATTGTAAGACTTTCCCTTCTCTCAATCCACCATCAAAACAATTACTAACTTAGCAACCAACAAAACATTGATTGATATTTTACCAACTCTATTACTATCCATTCTGGTCCTACAGATGAGATTAATCATGGCAACATAGAAGAACTAATTTTTTGCATTATACATTAAAACATCCAAGATTAAGGGATTAATCCACACACATGTAAGAAAAAAGGATACACCAAGTAAAACCCGTGGGCGAAAGCTCCCGCCAAAACCGCAGTAAATAACCGATCCCTCAAAACCGGTCTGTGCCGGAGCGAAAGGCGAACTGTTGGACAAATGTAACAATTAACATATACATGAAAGTAACATACAGCACATTCAAGCAATTATTAACAGTAGTTTTAGAAGTTCTAAAGCAACATAGATTCATTTTTTATCGTGAAAATTCCAAAATTTGAGGGAGCAAAACTGGAAATTCCATTAACCTTGAAATTACAAATTTTAGGGCAAAGTAACTTACTGAGAGGAAGAACAGGGGCATAGATTAGGGGAACCAAGAATTTAATCGGGGCACCTTTCTTTTGCCTCCTGACAACGTCCCTTGAAATATAAATACAGGGATTCAAATCAATGAAGAAAAACAGGTTTAGAGAGAACGTAAAAGGAATAGGGAGAGAAAGCACTCACGGGTTCGACGGATCCGAGGGCGGCGGGGCCATTGCAATCACGATTTCGAGGTTGTTTACTGTACGAGGAAGATGGGATCAGAGAAAACAATGGCGAATTTGGACCCGATTCTCTGGCTGCCTCTGGCCAGGAATCTAAAAATGTCGTAATTAAATTGTTTTCCTTCTCTCCATGGAGGCGCCTTTGGACCAATGTTTATTAATCGGCCCAGCCCGGCCCGGCAGGTTTGAGCGGTTGACAACTTGAATATTACCAAAATCTAACCAAATACAAACCAAAAACATCCTTTGATTTTTTGATTTTTCTCAATTGAATTTCTAGTATATCGGGAGATTTTTCAGTATTCGTACTATACCATAGTTGTCTTTGAGCAAGAAAATTCAAACTAGAATCGTTTTAAAGAAATTTTTTACATATACATATGTATTATTTTTATCTTATTTATATTTTGAATTGAATTAACTACATATTTGTTGAAATTCAATACTATATAAACATATTACTAAATAGTTGAAATTAAGATTTTAGCATACCTTTTAATATATCAAATGAATAATTGAATACGAATTTAATTACTAAGAGTTACATTATATTAATTAATTTTTTTATATATGCTTAGATGAACACTCACACTCTTAACTCGCACTTAGTTTGGAGGTCCCTGAGTTTAAGTATATGGAAGACATGAAACCCTCTTGTAGATGTGAGAAGTCATGAGTGTGATGTGGATGGAAAGTCAAGGAAAACCCTAGTCGTTACAAAAAAGAAGCCTTTTTTTTTTTTTTAAAGAAAACGGTGGGATATTGTAAGGGCTATCCTCGCTTCCCAAACGACTTTTTCTGGGCTAGGCTTTATTTGGGCTTTTACTTGGGCTAGAGTGGCCAAATAGAACGAATCGGGTTCCAAATCGAATTGTGGTCGATGCCTCAATCTGATTCGAAAATTGTTCATCCGAATCATATTCCAAAACGAGAATGAAAAACCGTAGGCGGTTCTCATTACGATTCTTTAGTCTCAAAATTCATGAACCGCCGATGGAATCGGCGGTTAAAATTACCGATTTCAAGGTTAAACCGATAATTTTTATTTTTTCCCAATAAAAAAATGCCAGGAAGAAATGTTAAATATTATTATGATATTTTATATTCCCAACCACATGAGACACGTCTCAACAAAATATTGTAAGTGGGTTACACAAAGCTTTGATTCATGTATGATGTATACCCCAAGAGGATACACCCACAACTTAATATTATTTTCAATGTTAAGTCCAAAACTTAATATTTTTATGAAATATTAAGTCAAATTCTTTTTCTATTTTTATATTTTTTTATATTAAGTCAAATTCTTTTTCTATTAAAAATATCAAAAAATTACCAAAATTTGGTCTTAGGATGGAATCTCACTTGGTGAGCTATTGGTCTTAGGATGAAACCTTACTTGGTGGGTTTGGCTCTCCTCCTCATAATGGATACGCTTCATGTATGGGACCGTACTCAAGTCCCCCTGAATTTAACATGGTACCGAGCACCCAAGCTTGTTTTGGAGGCGATCTTTGGGAATGGACCCCGACTCGTTTGGATTGGCACGTTTGACGTGAGTTCGGGTGTTAGAGTTTGTGTTTTTGTCCCACATCGCGAATTTGATGAGTTGTTATTATGTATAAATGTGGGTTGTGCACCTTCTCCTCTTGATCTAGTTTTTGGGGATGAGTTTTACCAAAGCCAATTTAACATAAATTGGCTTTAGGATGAAACCTCACTTGGTGGGTTTGAGTTCTCCCCCTCTTATGGGTATGCTTCATGTATGAGACCGTACCAAGTCCCCCCAAATTTAACAATTATTAAAATGGTAGTTTTTAGTCAACTTTTAAGGTGTCTTAATTAGAATTATATAAAAATTAGCTTTTCAAATTTGAGTGTGTACAAGATTAATTATTATATTTGTCTTATTTTTAAAAAAAAATTAATATTATTTTCATTTTAATCCATTTTTGACATATAATATATATTAATCATTTTTTATGAACTTCAGTTTGACACCCATAATGCAAATATAAAATAAAAATAAAAATAATAAATAAAGTTTATAAGATATGTCTACCCAAAATTCTATTTTGTTATTAGTTTTAAAAATTATCCGTCCAGACTATTGGAAGTCAATTTGTATATTCATGTAATATGGCTATTTATGATATATGTATGTAAATTTGTTTCATAAATATATAATTGTATTTAAATCATTAAATCAATAAAAAATATTTACTTTAATTGAAGAAAATATCTCAAAATATGTATCATAATATTATATATACATATTATATATATATATATATTCATACACCATTACTTATAGTAATGTAAGAGAAATTTAAATTTATTTAATATAAAATTATATTTATAATAATTTTTTATACATTGAAAATTATTTTTTATATTTATTAACATAATTTTCATATTATAGAAAATATTTTTTTGTATTTATCAACATATTTTGATATTTAACTTTTAAAGTTGTAATCTTCAAACTTATTAAGAATTTAAATACGTCAAAATGCACAACGATAAAGTTGCGCCTTGAGCGGGTTTACAAAAAATCAGCTTTCAACAAGTGAACATAAAGACATAGTCTTGAGTATTCATGATTATGAGGTATGAAATTTTCTCTTTGTTGACTTCATCAATCAAAAATATTAAATTGATTTTTTGCCCATTGTTTGATTATATTTTAAAATTGTTAAAATTGAAGGAGAAAGAGTTCATTGAACTATTAAGAAAATGCAAATGTCACAATATGAAACGAAGACGTCACAAGTATACAGTATGTGCATCGCATGGGGTCACATCTAATCTATATATATATATATATAAGAACAAACCCCTTTCTAAATCTGTTTTCCTTTAAACACCTCTTTCTAAAATTTTTTCATTGTATTATGTTTAATAGTTGATCAATTTGTGTAATTTTGGTTATAGATTCAGCCATCTTTTTGATTTGTTAAGTTTGACCAGTTTAGTTATTTATGGGTTAATTAAAAGTTGAACCGTAAAATCCGCTCAAAAATAATTTTTGTCCAAACTTTGTTGATTCAACTAAACTAAGCAATAGGAAAAATTAACGCAAAATCGATGAAAGTTGACTTCTTAATTTATAGTCCAATTACCGATTTTAATGAATGTTGACTTCTTCCAAAAATAAAAAACACGTTTATATTTCTCGAATATTTAAACCCCAAAACATAAAAAATTGATTGTCATATTTTTTATTTATGGAAAACTATTGATTTAATATCTATTTACATAGGAAAAAATTGGGTACTAATTTACATTGTTCGATTTTTGCATTCAATTGTTCGGGTTTGGTAAAAAATCGAGCCAAAGAATCAAAATATATAACCCAAATATGTGATGAATGAATTGGCATTGATAACAATATATGGTAAAAATCTTGAAAATAAGAACAAAAAACAGTATCTAACCACAAATATTTTGATTGAACTTCCTTATAAGTTTGGTCCACCACAAGTATAAATCTTGAACCATATCATTAAGAAATTTACAAAGAATTTATAATTTCTCTCGAAAAAGCTTGACCGTCTTTCTTGAATTTTTCGATCAACATAAAATAGAGATGGCACCATTCGCTACACTAATTCGCGACCTCAACAATAGCCAAACATTGTGGGTTGTCAAATTGAGGCTTATTCGAGCATATGAGAAGCCGTCTCGGTCGGATAAAAATCGGATCTCGACACTAAAATGTGTTTTCCATGATAGTGTAGTAAGTTTTATTTTTCTTTATTGTCTTTTTTTTTGTTTGCATTGTTCGAAACTTAGTATTCTAATTTTTGTCTTTGAAATATAATAGGGTGATCGAATTCATGGCACAATACGGAAATTTGGATTGCAAACTTCAAAAAGATGTTGAAGGAGGGACATGTTTATGTTTTTTCAATGATTTTTGGTCACGAAACAAACCGAAAAATACAAGACCACCGCCACAAAACATAAAATTTTGTTTTATGGGAAAACTCACGTTTTGAAATGTTTGAGCGATCTTTCCCGATTCTTTTTTGATTTTAAGAATTTTTGACTTAACAAATCGATAAGATTGACGATACAATGTTGTTAGGTAAGGTTCTGATTTTTTTGGTTTTACTTTTCTTTGTTTTGTCAAATTGCTTTGTTTCCTAATTTTAATGTTTCTTGGTTTTTTCGGATGTTATTGGCGAGTTGTGTCAATGCACAAAGGAGAATAAAGACATTGATGGAAGAATTACAAGATTCATTGAGATAACACTAGAAGATTTAGAGTAACACTCTTTCTATTACTTTCCGTATTATTCATCTTAGTTTAAACTAACAATTACATTTTTATAGGCATAGGCGTTTGTCGTGCACTCTTTGGGAGGAATATGTCGAACAAATTCTACCTCATTTGGAGAATAACATTGTCGACCGGTGGTGGTTATTTTACAAATGGGACGTGCTAAAGTATTTAAAGGTAGTTGTTGAGTAAATTACAATTTTTATTATTATTTGTTTTCTCAATAATCATTTATTTAATATAATATTTGTAAAATTTTATAGAGCAAGTCAAGGTTTCAAACTAACTTCTTTGTTACAAAGCTTTATGTGAATGATCCAATTGAGGAAATACAAGAATTTAAGAGAAGGTTTGTGTGACTAATGGTTTAAAATAATTTTTTTTATTAAATAGTTCGAAAATTACTATTTGTATAATTAATATTTTATTAATTTTTTACTGATAATAATTTCATTTTTTAGGCTTATGAACAAAGCAATGATCCAATATTTTCGATAAGCCATGTTTCAAATCAACGATCGACAACGAGTATTGGAGGAACTAGAATCTCCAAAATTCTCATTGAAGCCTTTAGAACATCTTTATGCGAATGACGCGGTAATATAAATATTTTTGTGGTTGAATCTTTTATTCAAAACTTTATATTATATCTTTTGATGTTTTCAAGTTTTTATTTATATAGTAAGGAGCTTTTGGGTTTGTGCAAGGATATTTGGTGTTTCGGATGAATGGTGGTACATTTCGTGCACAAGATGTACCAAAAAGCGCATTCGATTGTTGATCACCAGTATCTTGCATTAAATGTGGCCATTTGCAGGAAAAGACGATACGGTAAATTTATGTTATAATTATTACAAGTGAAGATAAAAAAATTGTTTGAATTGTTTTCTGATTCTAATTTATTATTTTTTATATGAAAAGATATATGATTCACTTCAAGTGGTAGATGAATTAGCAAGTGCAACCCCGCTTTGTTGGGATAGAGAGTGTGAGTGTTGATTAGGAGACCTTGTGCGATTTGAGGGATTAAAGTGTTAAAGTAATTTTTATTTTTAAAAAGCTTTAAATATATTACATATATTAAATGAATATATATATATTATATAATTATAAAAAAATTTGGTTTTAAATAGAAATAAGGTGTCGTTGATTCGCTTGTTGAGTTACGGCCGAAGTTGCAAGGCCTTATTGGCAAGATGGTGCTTTTCAAAGTTCAAATTAAAGAGGAACAATTGCGCAACTATCTTTGGAGCTTTTACGTGGTAAAACTTGCAGTGAGATCGAGGATTTAGTGTGGAAATATGGGGCTACTTCTCTAGAGAGTCGGGTAAAATTTTAAAAAAAATTACTACATATATTTATTTATTATTTTTATATTATATTTTCTTATAATTTTAATTTTATATTTTTAGGAATCGACTATTTGTCAAAGCTTCAAGGAGAAGAGCTTCGCTAGTGAAAATGTAATACTTTGGTCTTTATGTTTTGTTTATATTCGTTTTGTGAATTAAAAAATATAACATTTGATATTGAATTCACGGGGAATTAGATGATAGTTCGTCGGGGGATGAAGTTAACACACCTAGCAAGCTGCTTGGCAAACGCGATTGGAATGATGTGTCGCCACTTGCTAAGAGGACTTTGAATGAGCAGTTTTCGTCTTCTTCGACGAGCATGAAGATGAAGAGCGTTATTAAAAAGGAAGAAGATTAGATAGGCATTAAGTAGTTCTTTTGTTTAAGGATTAGTTTTTGGGTATTTAAACACTAGCATTATAAGTAGTTGTCTATTTTGAATATTGGTTAAATTCAGTTTTTTATTATTATTATTGCAGTTAAATTTAATAAAATTTTCTATTCAGCTTAATAATGTCTTCTGTTTATTTCCATACGGCCTCTGATAATTTTCTGTAATTAAAATTTAACATAATTTTCTTTTTAATATGTAAATTAACAAATTAAAAATTGCAAAAAGTATTATTTACTAATTAATTTAATTAATATTTAAACAAAATTAGATTAATTAAATAAATATTTTAATTAATAATTAATTAATATAATTAAAATATTTAAAATGAGTTGATTAATTAATTAAATTAATATTTAATTTATAAGGATTTATGTAATTTTATAAAGGTTTATTAGTTCGTGAAAACAATTTTATTTTTATTGGTTCATGTTTTTGAGATATTAATTTTTTTATTCTTAATTAAAATTATAAAATACATATTACATATCTAAAATTGTTATTACCCAACAGATTCCACTTTGCTCTCTAGGAGTAGGGTCAAGTTGGTTTCAAGTTCATAATACAATCAATCGATAAACTAAATTACAATCATACAAACAGTTTTACAAATAGTAAACCATGCAGACATTGCTGAAATATCACATTCCTCATTTAACAAATGAAATATGTAAACTAAAAATACACAAACATCCTTTGAGAGCCCTACAGGATTCCACCACTCTCTAGGAGTAGAGTCAAGAGGGTTTAATTCTCAAAGTTCATACTATACAACAATTCTAACATAAAGCATAACCAGCAATTTAATTTGAGCCATTCATTTCACGGATAATTTAAACAATAACTGAAATTAAATAACTACAAAGTACACCCACATAACATATACTATCCTATTCCTGTACAGTTAATAAGCTTTTTCAACTATGAAGCAATATTCAACACATCTGTTCCCAATTTAAATTTTAAACTCCAAATATATAGAATTTGAAAAATCTTTACCATTTCTGTAATTAAAATCGACTGATTTTATAAAAACTGATTCCATTCATTCATCATTTTATGGAAAATTTTAAATATGTAAAGATATATCCAATATACACATGTGACTTATATCTGTCACTAATTTTACCTAAATTGCAAGATACTATTTAACATATCACAGCCATCCCATATTTAACCATCCATAATCTATATAAACCATTTCAATCATTCAAAATGGATTTAGAGATAAAAAAATATAACTATCACATCACATCTCATTGTGGAACACAGAAAACTACACATTTTTCAGAGTTGAATATAAGAAAGCTATCAGGACATTGTGTTATCGGAAGTAAGAGAAAGAACAACTCAGAAAATGTAAAGGGTATGTTGCTTCTATATATTTTTTAGGCTGTCAAGATATACTTCTGATTTTTGATAAGCAATTGTTTTTCATTTACACAGTTATCATTGTTTTCTGTAAACCATGTAAAGTACTTAAGTATGATAGCTATCCCTGGCTTCAATATATCTAGATAGTGATTTCTTCGCTTATGTATCATGTTTTTGTAAATTGTTTGTAGATTTTTTTCGTATTTAATGTAAACTAGATATGACATACCTAGAATTTATGTTCAAACATACTAAATGAGTCTATATAAAGTTGAATGTGTTCAAGTAATCCAAAGAAACTTGGTTTTAAAAAAAACAGAATTTCGAGAAGAAAATATTAACTATTACCTTGGATGTTTGCTTGGTCACTCTAAAACTTAATTTTCATTACCGCCAATAGAAATAATGAGGTCAGAATACTTCATATAAAAATTGAATGAAAATTGAAATTTGAGAATAATAAAAGTATAATACTTATCTTTTTGGATGTTGTGAGTGAAACTTTGTTCCATACACGAAAGAAGCTAAGCCCCTGCCTTCTTCCAATATTTTTTTTTTGGACTATCATTTTCTTTACATCCCATATATCAACCAAAATCAATAAAAATACAGTCAAAATACATTGAGTCTCCAACATGATTCCGCTACTTTCTGAGAGTAGGGTCAAGTTGGTGTTAACCTCAAAGTTTTACAAAACTATATTTAGACAATTAGGATTTCAAAATAAATAATAAAATTAACAGAAATACAACTTTGAAATTATAGTGTATATTATAATTTTCTATGTTTTTTTCTGTATGAATAACTATATAATGTAAAACCTTTTAAAAATATAATTACATTAATTTATATGTTAGTTTAAAAAATATTATATACAATAATTTGTATCATCTTATTTTCTCAGAAAATTAAATTAATAATATTTTTTAAATAACTGATTACAAAACTTAGATAATCCAAAAAAATTGTATGTAATCTTAATTTTTTAACTGACTATGTATATTTCCTAAAATATTATTTTCTTACTTTTATTTTTTAATCTTACTAGCATTAGAAAAATATATCATCGTATAGATTTTAAGAAAATAGAAAGGAATAGTTAAGTAAAATAAAATTCCAGTTTAATATTTTTTATTTTTTAATAAAATATCAATATACATTTTGGAACAGTTAGTTTTTAATTTTTAAAAAATCAGTTTTCACATACTGTTGCACATTTTTTAAAAAACTTGAAAAAAAGGCAAAAACAAATTACGATTTAAGTGTAAACAAAAATTAGGGTTTAATAATTTCTATTCTTTACGGAAAAAATGCTAGATAAATTTAAAAAAAAATTAGAAGTAAAAAAACAAAGCGAGATAGTTTTTAGAAAAAAACATTTTATCAAAATATAACGGTGGTAATAATCGATATATAAATAAAAATCTTAAAAGATTGAAAAATAAAAAAAAGCCTTACCGATTCAAGCGACATCATTCGGTTTGGTGGAATAACCATTTTAAAGAAAAGAAATTTTAAAATCCCAAATATCATTTGAACTTTTTGTTTCCAATTTTCCATAACACTCTTTGCAATGGTGGTCCATAAATTTTTAAAATCGCCCAAAAATAGTGTAGAATATACGGATCTAACCGATTACTTACAGGATCTTTAAGAAAATCATAATATTTTTTAGGTTTTAAACAAAATTTTATGTAAATCCATCTTCCGGAGTGGCTATGAAGAAACCACTAGGATCTATGGCTTACAAAGTAGATGTTCGAAAACCCTCTTGTAGAATAAAAAAATTGCCTAAAAACACCTAAAAAATCAGTAATATGAACATTTGAAGCTTCATTTTCCGAAAACATAAGCCGAAAATGAACAAAAACATAAACAAAAAACTAACCAAACAAAACCATCGATCTTCTGATTTCTTCTGACCTCTAATGGAATCAAAATTTTTCCACAAGACTCGAGAAAAAATAAGATATTTCTAGGTTAGATTTCACTTTAATTCGATCGGAAAAATGAGAGATTAGGGTTTCTTAGTGAGAGAAGAAATTAGAGAGAGAGAGAGGTTTTCGTGAATCGAGTGTAGAGAGAGGGGAGATGAATGAAATAATTCATTTCACAACTCAAAACCGTGGGCTAGCATTCGATAGAGAGGGTGGTATTGGAATGGTTGTTTTCATCGGGGGCCATCCGATTTCAAATCGGATGGCTAACATTTTTTTTTTTTTTTTTTTTCGATTTTAATTAGTTGTTCATGTGTGCTTTTGTTATGACACGTGTATTAAGTTTCTAGATAGTTATATTAGGCATATAAAATGGTTGATTTGTGGCCATCCGATCCAAATCGGATGGCTCGGTTTTTTTATTTTTTTCTTTTTTTTTACGAAACAAGGATTGGTAATTTATACTTAAATTGGGCCTATTCCAAGAATTATGATTATGATATTTTTAAAAATAGATGGGCCTGGTCCAATATTTTATAATTGGATCCTATTCAATGCATTTTTTTTTTTAAAAGGTGGCCCAATTTATATTGTGGTTTTAATATTTATTTTAAATTAAACTAAACAAATAAATTAAATTTACTAAAAATGAAAAATTAATTTAATTTTCGAATTTTTTTAATTCCTTTAGCATATAATTTTACTTATTATTTTAAAATTATTTTAAAATATGTAATTATTTTAATTCTATCAATTTAGTTGTAATTAATAAAGTATAATGTTGTAAAATTTATAAATATAAAATATTTATTGGAATTAATAACTTATTAGTATTTTCATATCAAAAATGCATTATATTGCTAATAATATTTTATATATTTAATTAATTTTCTGTTTTTCGGTTAATAAAAGTATCGAATAAAATTATTTTTGTTTATTTTAATTTCATATATATATATATATATATATATATATATATATATGTAGGTCCCAAAGGGTGTGAGTGTAAGGTTTAGAAGGGGGTTGAATAAACCTTACCAACTTTTCAATTTAGTCCTTTTAAATATTCGAGTTAATACTTCACAATTTGAGTCTTGATGGATGGCTAAGTTAGTTAATTAGCGAGTTAGTCACTCAATGACTTGGACCGAGAAATTTGTTGATAGAATAACTCAATTGTTTTTTGACTAAAGACTTAACTCGATTGTGATTTGTTTTTCGGAAGACTTAACACCCTTGAATTTGGTTAAGTTTGTTTTAATACTTGGTTTTAGCACGATTGATTATCAATTGGATAGCAAATTATCGTGAGATATAACAATAAGATCACGAGAATTTAAAGTCTTTGAAATGTAAATAACACAATAGGATTTTATAGAGGTTCAAGATGGGGTAATTCTTTTACTCCTCTCTTCTCCAACTCTTTGGAGGAATCCACTAAGTATTGATCAAGATATAGAGTGGTTGGACCCGGATACAAGTCTTGATCACACGGTGACTTGATCCTTTGGGACTCGGCCTGGAGATGCCTTGGTCACTCACCGTGGCTTCGCACGACTCGAAGCCTTCTTCACAGGGCGATTTGCGCTTGCTACTACAACCCACTTGCTCAAGCTTCTTGGATTTGATCACGAAGCCCTCCAAAACTTGAGACGGTTCGACCTTAAACCTTCCTACAATCCTCCGTGGAATGTAGACCCTTGATTCTTCAAAAGTTTCCTCTTCAACTCGATTGAAGTTATCTTTCCTTCACGGTGAGTGTTGGATTGATTTTCTTCGTAGTGTAGGCTTGAGGATTGATCTTGAATGACTTGAGAATGTTTTTAGGTTACGATTCAAATATTTGCTTGAATGTTCGTGGTTCGAGTTGTCAAGGTAACCTTTTCTCAAATAAACTCCTCAGCCTTTTATAGTGTTCTTTTGAAAATTTGTCCGTTGAAGAGATAGGCTTATTTTCAAAAGACACTTGTGGTCGTTGGCTTGTCTTGTTGCGATCCTTGGAATTTACGTTTCCTCGTATGAACGATTCTTGACTTTTCGAGTTCGACATGGTGCGAGCTTCCCATTTGTTTATTCCTTTTGCACGCTTCTCGCGAGGACTTCAAGAAAGGTAGTATGGAGGTATTACTTGTTTAAGTAATTCTCTTGATTTACGCAACGGATCTCTTTCGATTATCTCGACTTGATCGCATTTCCTTGCCTTCCTGGGTGACTTAGAGTCGACTTCCAATCATGGATGACTCTTCCGTCACTTCAACTTGAGACTTGGCTATCTTGAGTTGACTTGATCGATACTTTACTCACCGCATCTCTGTTTGCATCTTGATCGAGTTCCGTCTTTTGTTCTTTTTGCCATACTCTCGCCTCGCGTGAGTTTTCCTTCTCGGTCTCCGAGTTGTCTTCTTGCATGCTTAGGCATAGCCGACTTAACTCACTCGACCAGCCCTATCTATTACAATGCGTTTAAAAGAAAAATGGGGTGCCAACATCCTATTCTAAGTTTTACATGGCATTCATCAAAATCTACAAAATAATTTCCCAACAATTTTCCCCTTTTTGATGATGCCAAAACTTAAAACATCCATACAATTATTTAACAAAGAAAGATACATACAGACAAATGTAGAACCACGGAATGTATGTTTAGAATCGATCTTTTATTGATCATAACATCCTTGTTCTTTACATAGTTTGTTTTCATGAGTGTATCGAGCTTAAGTCCAAAAAATGTATCAGAGCTTAAACGGAGCTTAGACTAACCATGCTGTTCTATATCTACTTACGTACAGAAATTGCATAATTTTATTCAATGTACAGAAGACTTACATAAAGTGTATTTACATAGTAAAATACATGAAGGGGTGGACAACAACACTTCATCTCCTTCGCGCTCCTTCTTTTATCTTCTTGACTCTGTCATCTTTCGACCTTTTCCTTTTCTTCTCATCTTCACTGCCTTCTTTTTCTCATACGCCTCTGGGCGCCTTCATCTCTTCTTAGTCTTTCTTGTCTTTCCTCCCATAGCTGAGTTTGTCTTTTATTTTCTTCTTCAATTCTCTTCACATACTCAGCATTGTTCTTAGCCACTTGCAGATTGGCTACTTCGTCAAATCCGGCCCAATAGATCCCTCCTTTCTTGCCTGGATTTATGTACTCAATTTTTTTGGGCGAGTTCTAGGTCCAAACCTCTTCCTCCACCACGCTTCTTCCTCCGCCTCGGGCGTGTATTATCTTCGGGACCTTCTTTTTCCCGGTGAGTGACTAGCAGAGTGACCAGAGAGCTGCGTGTTTTTTGCTGTCGCCTTCTTCACATAGTGTGAGACCTTTTTCCCAAGATACAAATCCCCAGGCTTGAACCATGGACATGTTTGCGAAGTAACCTTGGGATGCGAGCGTCTTAAATTCATCAAGAGATCTTGGCTCGATCCGGCATCCGAAATGGCATAGGTGTCTCGTCTATTGGAATGCCTCCATATTGTTTCGAATATCCATAACTCGAGCATTCATTCTTCCTTCTACTTCTTCCATCCATGCTTCAATGTCTTTTTCTCTTTTCCATTGGTAGTGCAGTGAGTGTTGGAGTAGCGAGTCATCGGGAGTTTCTTTGATAATATCACATTTGTGACAAGACCTTGTTGGGGGTTTTTGCAATCATCAAGGTCACATCTTTCGAGCTTTCCCCCTCAACGAGACTTCCCTTTCTTCTCTCTTATTACTTCCTCGGATGTCTTTCCCTTCACAAATGCTTCCTCCTTCTCGCCTTCGAGATCCCTTGGCGCTTTTTAGGTATTCCTCTTCCCCTTTTTGGCATCATCAAAGGAGAGAGGAACCCCCTGGAAACAAGCTAGCACACAAGAAGTCGAGTCTGGCTGCAGAGTAAGCCGCACGAAACTCGAGCGAGTGGCGTTGGATTCAATCGCTACCAACTTCATCTCGGCCATGAGGAGGCGAATTTTCGATCCATATTCTCTTCCACGCAGGAGCTCATTTTTATTATGTTCACGCAGCAGTTTTATCTCTCGTAGTATGAGATTCATGCATTTGTTCAATGTGCTCTTGCAATTTTGTCTTCGCATCGCATTCTCACTCGCCGGACCAACAACTTGTTGAACAATGTTTCAAATATCGAGCTTGTTCCACACGCATTGTTTTCTTTGTTGCCACCACTCCCGGATCCCGACTATGATGCCTCTCAAATCGCGGTGAGGTTGGCGCCCCGTTATCCCTCATGTCCGGTGAGGCTTGGTGCCTCTCCATCCGTTCAATCTCAAAAATAGGGCTTTGAACACCTCCCGAACTTTAGTCGCTTCCTCTGTTTGGTGATGGCCAAGCGGCGTCAAAGTCATAGTCACCGGAACAATGGTGTCTAATGGAATGACAGGATCAGTCGTGGAAGCGCTCGCGATCTCTAGCGACTCCTCGGGAGGTCAGTACCTCCAGAGAGAAGGAAATGATTCTATGAAAGAATCATCGGGTGCAACCGGAATTTGTTCAATTATAAGCGGTGCTCGTGAAGTTCCTTGTGGAGTCGAACTTGCTGCACTTTGGGAGCCCGAGCGGTGGACTCTGTTTTTGGGGTCATTGTGAAGTCGACCCGACTTGCCGAGCCAGTTTGTCTCTCAACAGCCTTCGTCGTCTCAATTTGGTTTTTCCAAATGAGTTGATGGTCCTCGGCCTTATCGAGCGTCATCGGACGATGATGAGATTTCCATGGGTGGCTCAAAGATCAAAGGTGAAAGTTTGGCGAGTAGTCTTGAGGTCGACTTACTCGTGGTTGGAACATCCTCGGCTAAGTCTTTGGGATCGATCCAGGGGATGACTCAACTTCATCGTCTCCTTCCGATCCCGAAAGGTTACATCGGGATTATCCACGGGAATCGTGAAGAGCACTTATCTCCTTTTTCGATGGATCAATGATAGCAGGAGGGATGTTATGTGCTTTAGTTTTTCTCCCCAGGAAGTCTCAACCTCCCGTTGGCCTTCATTACCTCCGCAGTTTCAACTGCGCGGCCGAGGCCTTGGACATCCCTTTCGACAGTGTCTCTTTGTCTTGGGGTATTCGAGGTGGCATCTATTGAGTCTCAACTCCATGGATTGCACTTTCATCGCGCAGTATTAACTCCCGGGCGGTTCCTTCATGTGCCTCGATCGCGCATCGGCGTCATTAGCTCAGAGTAGTTGGCACTTCAATTTGAGACAGTCACAACAATGCCTCGAGCCTCGTCGTGACAACTTGTGTGTATTCTGTGATTGATCCTTCTCCACTTCGCCTCCTAGGTCACCGCAGCAGCCCTCCGACTGCTGCAGTGGAGTGAGTTTCCCACTCGGTGGCATACCACGGTGAGTGACTTGGAATGGGGTCACTCAACCGGACTCATTGTTTCCACCGAGTATTCAGCCAGTTGGGGCGGTGGTAAGACACCTTCATTAGGGGTTGGCTTGGTGGGGTCCCCACACTCCCGTTTCATCGCCGAGTTCCTTAATACCTTCCTCTCGAATGAGTGGGGAAGTGGTGGCAGCAACGACAGTGGCAATATCTTCGCACCACTCCCATTGGGTCTATTTCATTTGTGATTTGGAGGACTCTCCTGGTCCCTCCATCATTCTTTGCTCATGAAGGATTCTGGACTCTTGCATTGCTTGCTGCATTTGCAACTCTTCTGTGGCAGCAACAGGGTCCAGATCCTCATCACTTTCTGATAGGACATCAAGGTGAGGGTGTGTATGATCGGTGGTGGTGAGAGGGGAGATCTTTGGCCTTCTCACGTGCCTCTGCGTCTCATTTTGCTTTAGCCCGTTCATTTTTTTTCGAATCCGCGTATATTGATGCAATTATCCTCATCAAGGGCTTGCAAAGATGTGTCCACCTCAAGAAACCTGAAGAGTTCTTCTTCCTCAAAGAATGAACTCGGATTTTCAAACTGTACTGGATAGGCTCACCTTCCATTTTTCCACTCTCGCAGACGATTTTGGATGTCGGATACAATGGAGAGTACATGATGACATCGTCTTCTTCATTCTCTTCTTGGCTCTCGTTTCGGGATTAAGGGTAGCGGACTTTTTGCTCAACATCCTATGTAGCCTCTATTACGGTGGAGAAACAACCCCGTCACAGGTGATTCAGATTGTCTCAACCATTCTTTGTTCTCTGTCTCTGCTTCTACAAACTGGTCTTGAGTTGCCTCGACGATCGGCCTTTCAGACTTGGCGTTTCATCAATCACGCCTGGATACTCTAATTCTCCGGTAGTCTCGGGTATCTTCTCGGTGAGTGGTGACTCGGCCCGGTTTCTCAAGCTCGAAACGCTTGAAAATTCTTCTTCTTCTCCTTGTTTGTACCGGAGGGATTTACGGTTCGGATAAGGTTTCTTCGAGTCTTGGGCGGCGGGGGGCTTTGTTTTTTCTTCGAGGAGCCGACCGTCTTGGCTTATCGGTTCTCATTTTCTTGACGACCAGGAGAAGGTATTTGATATTCCTTTCTCGGCTGCGGTCTGCAGGGGAGGAGACACTGCTGCGGGGGCATGTGACTTTCGGCTGCGGGCGGAGCATATTTCTTTTCTTTCTTTGCGCAGGAGCGTGATCTTCTTAGCAAAACGGGAGCAGCCTTTTTCTTTGGAGGAGAGGAAACAACAAGATCTTGAGTGGTCGGTGATTCCCCCTCACTCGTGACGCCTCTCTTAGCGTAGACTCTCTTTTGTGCGCTGAGAGGTTTGATCGAACATCCTCTTGTTTACATGGAACGCCTTTCCATGTCAAAGAGGGACTCTTTTACCTCCATCACCGGCCAATCACCGGGCCGTATCCTAGGGAACCTCCAAACGTTCCGTCCTCCTTAAAGGATTTGTTCCCAACGTTCGCGAGTCTGTTGTAGACAAACTCAGCCCAGTTCACTTTTCGTTCTTCAATGATCGCGGCCATTACGATCAACATTGGTTTTGGGACGGTGGTCAAAGCCGCCAAATTTGATGTCTATGCATTTGGCAACAATGTCCAAAGCAATTTATGGTAGTCCTCCTTGATAGCCTCTTATTAGTTGTGTGTAGACTACTTTCTCAAAGATCGGACTTGGCTACTTCCTTCCAAGCGATGAGTCAGGTCAACATCGCCTTCATTGATTTCCAACATTCCTTCCGCAGGTAACAAGCGGTGTTACGCCAAATCCTTGGCAAGAATGATGAACTCCTTTCCATGAACAGAGGACTTGATGCCCTCATCGTGAACCTCGGCGTTCACGTAGAAGCGTGCAACCTCTTCCACATAGGTCATCGGAAACTCCAACGTCGTAAAGATTTTCAGCCCAGGCGTTTCCAATTCCTCAAAGCAATCTTCTTCACTAGGGTGTCGTCGGACCCCTGTTTCACCATACCAACGAAATCCACAAGAGAGACCCAGTGTGAATTTGCTTTCCTAGCTTGACAAAATCATGAGTGGATGTCATTTCTCAATATTTTACCGAATGAAACTTTAGAAAATGATCCGAGGATTGAAAGGGTTTTGAGAGAAAATTTTGTTTTTGCTTTCGAGAGAGAGAGATGAACAGTTTTTGGTAAAGTGTGAGAGAAACGGGGCGAAAATGGTTTAAGTATGGTTCATGAAAGGGCGTGCGGGTGGTTTTTAAAATGTGATCAAAATCAACGGCTTAGATCTTGCACGCCGATTTGCATTTAATGTCTCGTATTTAATGCGACAACATTTATATCTAATCATAAGCTTGGTGTGCAGGTTTTGCTCAGACACGTCATAATTATCCGACGTCATTCTTAAAAACATTCCCGCTTAGTAAAACGATTTTGCCTTTTTGTCACTTTGCTCATAAATGACTCGGCTTGCCCCTTAGCTGATTTAACTCTTCTTTCCTCGCATGTAAATACTCGGTTTGTGACTAATTGCATGATTGTCTTTCCGTCACGGCTAATTCACTTAGGCCGATTTGAGAGTTCACTCTTTTTCCCTTTTCGTGTTTCATTTCTTTTCTTTGAGTCTTCGAGTGTCAACTCACTCAATTAATCCTAACTCATGCTTGAGTTCTTCAAATCTTGACTCACTTAATGGTTTTGTGAATATGTATGCCAACCAACTGTTTATCGGTTGAAATATATTCCAAGGTGATGTCCTTCTTTTCAACATGATCTCTTATGAAGTGATATCTCGACATCGATATGCTTTGTTCTTGAGTGCAACACAGATTTTGAGTGATTGCAATTGCACTTGTGTTATCACACATGATTGGAATTTCCTTTTCTTCAACTTCATAGTCTCTCTTTGTTGTCTCATCCATAAGACTTGGGCAACTTGTTTGCAACTATGTATTCTCGCTTTTTGTGGAGATAGCTATTGAATTTTGCTTCTTGTTAAACCAGAAATCAACCTATTTCCAAGCATTTGACATGTGCCCGAGGTACTCTTCTGTCAACTCTACATCCAAAGATAGTCGAGTCCGAGTAACCAATTAGCTTGAATCCACCTTCCTTTGGATACCATAAGCCAACTTCTTGGCTTCCTTTCAAATATCTCAAGATTCTCTTGGTTTGCGGTCATGTGGCTTTCTTTTGGAGCGATTGAAATCTTGCACATACACCTACAAAGAAAGGTGATGTCCGCCGCGCTTCTTTGTGAGATAGAGCAATGATCCAATAAGTGCCCTGTATCTTGTTTGATCTATAGGCTTGCCATCCGCATCCATATCTATTTTTGATCGATGTATTCATTGGTATTTTCACGAGAAGACTTCTCTTCCATACCAAATTTCTTCATTAAATCTCTGGTGTATTTTGTCTGACTTATGAAGGTTCCATCCTTCAGCTGTTTCACTTGGAGTCCAAGGAAGAATGTCAGCTCTCCCATCATGCTCATTTCGAATTTGCTTTGCATGAGGTTTGAAAATTTATCACACAGCTCTTTGTTTGTGGATCCAAAAATGATGTCATCCACATATATTTGAACAAGCAGTATGCTCTTCCTGTCTTGAATTCTGAAGAGTGTTCTATCCACTTTTCCTTTTGTGAATCCATTCTCAGTCAGGAATTGTGATAATGTGTCATACCATGCTCTGGGTGCCTGTTTCAATCCATATAGAGCTTTCTTGAGTTTGTATACCTTATCTCCAAGAATCTTCTGCTCAAATCCTGGAGGTTGTTCAACATATACTTCTTCTTCCAATAAACCATTAAGGAATGCACTCTTTACATCCATTTGATATACAATAAAGTTCTTGTGAGCTGCATAGGCAAGAAACATCCTTATGGCTTCCAATCTTGCCATAGGAGCAAAAGTTTCATCAAAATCTATTCCTTCTTCTTGGCAATATCCTTTGGCTACCAATCTTGCTTTGTTTCTTACCACAAAACCTTTCTCATTCATCTTGTTTCGAATACCCATTCATCTTGCATGGCTTGAATCAATGTGTGTCATCCAGTGCTTGTGACACATCTTTAGGCTCTATTTGTGAGATGAAGCGGTGAACATTGCTTCTTGTTGAGTTCTTGATCTTGTTTTGACACCTTCTCTTACATCTCCAATGACCGAGTTCGGCGGATGGTCTCGGCCATCTTACATCAAAGTTGGAATAAGTTAGTGGATTGATCGTCTCGCAGCTATGTTACTTTGATCAGCTCTCTCGTCATCACTTAGCCGCAGATTTTCCATTGTTTTTGAGACTCAGCTATCTCATCTTCATCCGGGTTTATAATTCCGGCTTGACTTCAAAGATATGGACTCTTCGCATGGTTGATTGATTCATTTTATCGGTGACTCTTTAATGTCTTCTCCATTTACATTTGGCTCATCAAACACCACATGAATGGATTCCTCTGTAACCATAGTTCTCTTGTTGAGTACTCTGAGGCTTTGCTTTCACCGAGTATCCCAAGAAAATACCTTCATCGACTTTAACATCAAAAACCTTTAAATTATCTTTGCCATTGTTATGGATGAAGCATTTGCATCCAAATATTCTAAAATATGCAACACTTGGCTTTCTCCCCTGTCCAAATCTCATAGGAGTCTTTGTCAATTTGTCTGTTTATCATGCATCTATTTTGAGTATAACATCTTTGTGTTTATTGCTTGACCCAAAATTTTTAGGTAGCCCTGCTTGCCTAACATGGTCCTGCTGCTTCTTTGAGAGTTCTATTCCTTCTTTTCGCAACTCCATTCTCACTGTTTGTGGAGTCCTTTGCACTTTGCGAACAATTCATGACCAATACCATTTTCTATACAATATTGAGTTATTATACCATTGACAAACCCGGATTCGTCGGATCTTATTTTGATAATGGTTTGGCTTTTCTCATTTTGAATCCTCTTCATCACCGTTGTGGTAGTTTCAGAGAGTTTCTTTCTTCTTACACATGAATATTGTCCATGTATATCTTGAATAGTCATCTACTACCACCAAGGTGTATTTCTTTCCACTTATGCTTTTGGTTCAACTGGACCAAATAGATCCATATGTAGCAGATGCAATATTCTAGTTGAAGATGGACATGTCTTTTCTTTGAATGATGATTTGATTTGTTTTCCTTCGACATGCATCACATATACTCTCCTTCTTGTATCTTTCGAGTCCGGAAGTCCTTCCACAAGATTGCTTCCGCAAGCTTGTTAATCGTTTTGAAATTCAGGTGACTCGGCTTCTTGTGCCACAACCAACTTGATTCAGTTTTGTGCTCTTTGCTAATAGACAGTCTTTGGGTGTTGCGATTGACCAATCCACGACATACATGTTCTTTTGTCCGCATCCTTGCAACACAACTTTATTTGATTCAAGATCCTTGATTTGGCATATACCCATGTTAAATCCAACATTATAACCCTTGTCACGAGTTGGTCGATGCTTAGCAAGTTGAAGTTGAGTCCTTCAACATATGCAACATCCGTGATTTATAATCCATTTTTCTTGATGGATCCAATGCCTCTTATTTCTCCTGGAGCTTCATTTCCTCCAAATATGACTTTTGCACCTCTCGACTTCCTTGAATTTTGACAAATATTTCTTGTTTCTCATGTATGTCCGGAACAGCCACTATCCATGTACCAGGTTCCTTGGCACTCATTTGTTCCTTGAAGGGGTTGCCATCTATTGTCCGGGTCCGAGAGGTTAGTATTGTAAGATGATCCAACCAACCTATAGCCAAATGATTTGACTCTAAGGGGTTGCCATCTATTAGTCCCATAATCATAATTAATTTTGGCAAATTGCTTGGGGTTCTAGGTTCATACGATTGTCTCTTTTGTCTATATGTCCGTGTATGTGTTTTAGCAATTGCCTTCTTTGGGTAGTTGTGATGTCTCGAGTGTAGTGCCTATGTGAATATGTGTCTTTGATGAAAGCTCTTATACCTTTGGAATGACCTTTCTTTGAGTTCTAGGCCTTTGCCATTTGGGCTTATATTCCATAGGTCTCTGCGATAGTTCACATTATTCCAATCAGCTTGGCTTGGGTATTTTCTACCATTCCCATCATATGTGTTTCTTTTATAGAACTTCGGGATTTTTGGTAGCTCTGTTTCTTCTTTACTGAGTATTTCTGTTTGGAGTTTCTTTGAGGAACTCTACCGATTTCTTTCTCACCGTCCTCTCAAAGACACACTCAATCGGCCGCATTTTCCTTTTCCTTTATAACCAAGGCCAGTTTGCTTGTAATTATGCTTTGGGATAAATGTGTGTGCACCATTTGGAGTTTTGGATTTTTGAGATACTTCATTGCTTGAAGATCCTTTTTCCAAAATTACTTTTGGAGCTTGACACATCACAGAGGAATTAAATCCTAAGCCTGTCTTGTCTCCATATTCTCTTTGACTCATAATAAGATCATCCAATGATTTAGATGCCTTAGTGAATGAGGCAATCACATTTTGAGGTCATTTTCCTCTTTTCTATAGCAGCTATTTCGCTTATTAGCTTAGCATTTTCGGTCTTTAGACTTTCATTCTCATCACTATTTGACTTAGAGTACTCGGCTCCTTAGTTTGTGAGTTTTGGCTCTTGAGTAGGTCGCTTTCCTCATTTAGTAGTGTGTGTGAGGATTTAATGTGTTCAAAATCTTTCATCATTTTGCCTAATGAATCATAAAGATCGAGTGGGTGATGAAGTGTGTGTGTCACGATCACTATCACTAGAATCCGAGTGTGATGAGTTAGAGTGTACCTCGTCTTCTTGGTCGAGGTTGGTCTTGTTCCTTGGCCATCAAACGGATCAAGGCTTCTTCTTGAGTCACTTGAGTAGTCGGCTTCACTACTCTCAATCGGCTATGTCTCTTGACTTGGTTTGTCTCAAGCATCTCTGTAGCCAACATTGCCTTTTTCTTTTCTTGTCTTCTTTCTCTCAAGACCTTTCTTTCTTCTTCATTCCTGTATTTGTTGACTACAAGATATGGGCAATCAATGGCATAGTGACCTAGTTGTTACTACAGTTCAAAGATATATTTTCAACCTTTTGATCGCCTCTTTCCATTCTTGGATTGTCACCTTTTGATATTGACTTTTTGATGCTCTGTTCTCTTGGTTGGCCTATCTTCCTTAATTTGGAGGAGCCGAGTGTCTTCGGAGGATTCGCCCTTGCCTCTCTTGTAGTTCTATTATTGAAGAACTTGTTAAACCTTTTAACCATCGGGCTATTTCCTCTTGGTCAATGACTTCTTTGACCTCGGCTCTCTTGCCATCCTTAACAATTAGAGCAATTTTTTGGGCACAATCGCCTCCTCTTGGTCTTTTCTTCTCAGCTCAAATTCGTAGGCTTTGAGATCTGAGAATAGCTCATGGTTGGATGTCTTTGATAGGTCCATGGAGTGTCTCATGGCCATGACTTTCATATCCCACTCAGTTGGGAGACTTCTTAGAATCTTCATACACATTTCCTTCTGTGTATATTCTTTTCCAAGTGCAGATAGCTCATTGGTAATTTCTGTGAACCGAGCATCCAGTTGATCCAAGGTCTCTCCTGCGATCATTTTGAAATTCTCAAATTTCTGTACAACAACCGATAGTTTATTTTCCTTGATTTGCTCTGAGCCTTCACAAATCAATGTTAGCTTGTCCCAGATTTCTTTAGCCGTTTTGCATGATTTGACTTTGTTGAACATAGCTTTGTCCAGGGTTTTGTAAAGAATGTCCTTGGCCACATTGTCCAAGTTATATCTTTTTCTGTCATCATTTGTCCATTCAGCTCTTGGTTTTTCAACCATGGTACGATGCAGGTCCGGGACATCCTCTTCACCTTCAAACCGCAGCAGCTCTCCTTACCGTGTTGTGTTTACTTTTAAAATTTGCGGTGGCCCATCCTCTATCACTATCCACATCTCATCATGTAATCTTTGATAGATGAGCTCGCATACGAATTTTCCAATCATCAAATTCTTCAATTGTGAACATAGGGATGCGTGTCAAATTTACTTCCATGATAATAACTTTTGATGATAAAAGAGTTTTGAAAACTTAAGTACTAAAACAGACTTTGAAAAATTTGGAGATCTAGTTCAAGAACTTGTCATGCGGAAGGCTCAATGAACCAACCGCTCCGATACCACTTGTAGGTCCCAAGGGGTGTGAGTGTAAGGTTTAGAAGGGGGTTGAATAAACCTTACCAACTTTTCAATTTAGTCCTTTTAAATATTGAGTTAATACTTCACGGTGAGTCCTTGATGGACTGACTAAGTTAGTTAATTAGCGAGTTAGTCACTCAACGGACTGACCGAGCTTTTGATAGAATAACTCATTGTTTTGACTAAAGACTTAACTCGACCGTGATTTGTTTTTATTGGAAGACTTAACACCCTTGAATTTGGTTAAGTTTGTTTTAATACTTGGTTTTAGCACACGATTGATTATCAATTGGATAGCAAATTATCGCAGATATAATAATAAGATGCGAGAATTTAAAGTGTTGAAATGTAAATAACACAAGAGGATTTTATAGAGGTTCGAAGATGGGGTAATTCTTCTCTCCTCTCTTCTCCAACTCCTGGAGGAATCCACTAAGTATTGATCGATATACGAGTGGTTAATGTCCCAGGATACAAGTCTTGATCACACGGTGACTTGATCCTTTGGGACTCGATCTGGAGATGCCTTGGTCACTCGGTGGCTTCTCGACGACTCGGCTTCTTCACAGGCGGTGCTTTGCTACTACTGCCCACTTGCTCAAGCTTCTTGGATTTGATCACGAAGCCCTCCAAAAACTTGAGACTGTTCGACCTTGAACCTTCCTACAATCCTCCGTGGAATGTAGACCCCTTGATTCTTCAAAAGTTTCCTCTTGGCGATTGAAGTTATCTTTCCTTCACGGGTGAGTGTTGGATTGATTTTCTTCGTAGTGTAGGCTTGAGGATTGATCTTGAATGACTTGAGAATGTTTTTAGGTTACTGATTAAATATTTGCTTGAATGTTCGTGGTTCGGGTTGTCAAGGTAACCTTTTCTCAAATAAACTCCTCGGCCTTTTATAGTGTTCTTTTGAAAATTTGCCCGTTGAAGAGATAAGCTTATTTTCAAAAGACACTTGTGGTCGTTGGCTTGTCTTGTTGCGATCCTTGGAATTTATGTTTCCTCGTATGAACGATTCTTGACTTTTGAGTTCGACATGGTGCGAGCTTCCCATTGGTTTATTCCTTTTGCACGCTTCCGGAGTGAGCACTTCAAGAAAGGTAGTGTGGATGTATTACTTGTTTAAGTAATTCTCTTGATTTCGTGCAACGGATCTCTTTCGATTATCTCGACTTGATTGCATTTCCTTGCCTTCCCAGGTGACTTAGAGTCGACTTCCAATCATTGGATGACTCTTCTGTCACTTCAACTTGAGACTTGGCTATCTTGAGTTGACTTGGTCGATACTTTACTTAATCGCATCTCACCGTGCATCTTGATCGAGTTCCCATCTTTTTTCTTTGCCATACTCAAATTTGCCTCGCAGCGTGAGTTTTCTTCCAGTCTCGAGTTGCCTTCTTGCATGCTTAGGCATAGGCCGACTTAACTCGGCTCAACAAGCCCTATCTATTACAATGCGAGTTTACAAGAAAAATGGGGTGCCAACATCCTATTCTAAGTTTTACATGGCATTCATCAAAATCTACAAAATAATTTCCCAACAATATATAATTATTTGAAAAAGCTATTTTGTTGATTAATTAATTTTGTATCTTATTTTATTTTGATCTATGCGAGAAAATATGAGAAGCTCAAATTTGACGATTTCTAGCATGGATGCGACAAAAAGATTTGCAAGATCGACCTAAAAAAGCGGTTATCCAACCACCCACTTATAAACATTACAAATACATATCCGTCAATGACCCAAAGAATAAATACGATGTCGTCGTTGAGGTTATGTAGACTAACTAATGTTCAAAGTCATTACGGCACAAATATTAATACTGAGATAATTATATTCCCGATTCGATCATTACGGATGGTACGTCACATTTAATTTTAAATTGTTTATTTTCATTATTTGTTATTATTTAATGTTGAATATTTATTAATATACATATATTTTACATTTTATAAAATATTTCATTAGAAAATTGTGTGCAATTTGTTTATTTAAATTACTCAAATATAATTTTCTTTTATTTTGTCAGAAAATATTCTAATGTCTTCAAAGACGGGTACAAGTTTATGCAAACCAGTTGACTTGCAAGGGTCCACAAGTAGCATTGTTAATCCAACGCCGAAAATGCCATTTATTAACATCACTAATGGTAAATTAAGTTTCTACAAATTTTTATTATTTTGTATAATTTATATATTTAAACTTACATATATTCGTTTGAGGTGTATCTATTTTAGTAATTTTGTTTTTACAATTACAGGGATATCGTCTTCAAAAAGAATTTCAGCATACAATAAAAATAAAAAAGGCAATGGTGGTTCTTCAAGTGTTCGTTCGGACTCAACGAATATTATTGATCTAACAGGTCAGGAATCTATGTGTATGGATGACATTTCTAATGTTACAACAATATTCGATGGCACTAACAATGATTGCACCAATTATTCGTCAAATGGGACATCCGTAGTTGAAAAACAAGGTATGTATGTTATGAATTCAAGTCCGCAATGAAATTATAAATTTAATAAATAAATTTCCACTTAATATATTTGTGTGATATCGTGTCATTTATTTTTGTAGAGTATTGGGATATTGGAGATGCAACATACAAATGTGAATTTTGTTCGCGGTGTTTTGGTTTGAAGAAAGGTTACTCTCCTATCCAAAATCCAAACCTAGATATTCTTCGTGTTGTGGTCATGGCATAATTCAACTTCCTCCCATCAAGGAACCCTGTTGTGCTTGGAGATTTGTTGTTTGGAGAGGGAAATAAGAGCAAACACTTCCAGGACAATATCGGATCAAACAATAATATGTTTTGTTTCACATCGATGGGAGGCAAGATTGACACCGACGTAAATAAAGGCAAAGGTCCTCCTGTTTTCCGATTGCATGGGAAAAATTATCATCTAATGGGAAGTTTGTTGCCATCCAATGGTGTGACACCGAAATTCGCACAATTATACATATATGACACGAACAATGAAATATCCAATAGATTAAACTCGATCGGGTATGTTTATTTGTCAATCTCAATATTTGATTTTAATTGTTTATGTAATATGTCCCTAATTTCTTTTTTGTTTTATAAGGAGTGAGCATAATAATTTGCACGAGTCGATCGTCAATGATTTAAAGAGAATGCTAGATGAAAATAATGTATTAGTTAAGACTTTTAGAATAGCAAAGGAGAAGATTTTAGAAGGTGTCAATGTGATGTTTGTTTGCGTCTAATCGATCGGAGAAATACGAATGCTAGGAGATACAATATGCCTTCAAGTTCGAGGTTCTTTGCTCTTATTGTTGGAGATTTTGATCAAGCCTTAGGAGACAGGGGATATATTAGTGGAAATAAAATGCGGGTTTGAAATGGATAAATGAGTTGAATGCTTCATACTTGGCTTTACAAAGATCCGTTGTTATTAAACGGTGAAGATGATTCGGAGAAGACATATCGTTTTACGATCTGAAAAAAGGAACCCATGAGGCGGGAAAAAGCTGTTAGTGTGAGAGAGTTTTTCGCGTATCGACTGCACGATAGAGATGATGAACCTCCTACAATTTTGTCATCTAGAAGATTGTTTCAACAATTCATTGTCGATGGTTATACAATGGTTGAGTCAACGCAATTAAAGTATGTACGGTTGAATCAGAGGAAGTTGCGTTGCGACATTTATAAGGGTCTAACTGACGCGTTGTTGCATGGAGACATCAATCCTGGTACTCAGGGAAAACGAATTATATTACCTTCTACCTTTACGGGAGGTGCTCGGTATATGATTGAATTATCGAGGATGCCATGGCTATATGTCGATGGGCGGGATATCCGGATTTGTTTATAACATTCCGCAATCCAAAGTGGCGAGAAATCCTAAGATTTCTTGAGAAAAAGAAATTAAATCCCCGAGGACCGGCGATATTATCGTAGGGTGTTTAAAATTAAGTTGGATTCCTTGATCAAAGAGCTTCGCAAAATAAACTCTTTGGTGAAGTCATGGCGGTGAAAAATTCATTTCAATTGTTCGTTTCTTCAAATATGATTAATATATTTCTAATTTTTTCCTTTTGTTTTTATTGCAGTGGTATACACGATAGAGTTTCAAAAACGTGGCTTGCCACATGCCCATATTTTGGTGTTTTTGGCAAAAGAAAACAAGTATCCGATTGCCGATGATATAGATCGAATTATATCAGCTGAAATACCCGACGAGAGTTTAGACCCATGTTATTACGCGGTAGTGAAGGACCATATGATACATGGTCCATGCGGTGATGCTAGAAAAACTTCTCCTTGCATGGCTGATGGCATTTGCACTAAACATTTCCCGAAAAAATTTGTAGATGTGACGACTATTGATGATGAAGGTTATCCACGTTATAGACGTAGGAATGATGGGAGGACAGTGGAAAAAAATGGAGTACCTCTTGACAACAGATATGTTGTGCCGCACAATTGTTATTTGTTGATGAAATATGGAGCTCACATCAATGTGGAATGGTGTAACCAATCAAGGTCGATAAAGTATTTGTTCAAGTATGTCAATAAAGGAAATGACCGTGTCACCGCATCGTTCTATACGAGTAGCAATGACGAAGAATCTGGAAAAACCATTGACGAGGTGAGCATGTATTACGATTGTAGGTATGTTTCGTCCTGCGAGGCAACATGGAGACTACTGGGATTCGAAATTCAATATAAATATCGTCCAGTTGAACGTTTAAGTTTTCATCTTCCCGATGAACAAAAGTTATTTTCTCAGATTCTGAAAGAATAGATGACGTTCTTAAGAAGGATTCGGTAAAAGAAAGTATGTTTTTAGCATGGATGGAAGCGAATAAAATCTATCCTGAAGCGAGAGAGCTAACATACGCTGAAGCTCCCACAAAATTCACGTGGAAACCGAATCTCAGAAAATGGATGCCGAGAAAAATTGGCAAATCTATAGGATGAGTTTTTTATGTCCCCCCGGAGCTGGTGATATGTACTATCTGAGGTGTCTTCTAAATGTTGTTCGTGGAGCAACGTGTCATGAAGATTACAAGAAGGTCGACGGTGTTCAACATTCTTCCTATCGAGAGGCTTGCTTTGCTCTAGGATTGTTAGAAGATGATAGGGAATATATTGATGCCATCAATGAAGCGAGCTCTGGGCTTCTACGGAGAATCTTAGAGGTTTATTTGCATCATTGCTTTCGCCCGACTCCTTGAGCCGACCAGGATAATATCCGGGACAAATGTTGGGAATTTTTTTGATTATATTTTATACAAACGTTGACGGCTTTTTTATTATTTACCAAAAATTATGTTGATTACTAAAACCTTTTATATTTTTTATAATATTAATTTGTATAAATAATTAGTATTATGATCTTATGAAACAGATTTGGTTTTGAGTGAGAACGAAATCAAGAATCTTACGTTGTTGGAAATTGAGAAATTATTGCGAAATCTCGGTAGAGTCTGCGTGATTTTGACTCAATGCCATTTCCGATCGACACCGTTCATAGCAACCGAAATAGACTTATATATGACGAGTTGCATTATGATCGTGATGTTCTTTTGCAAGAGAACAAAGACCTCATCTCGAAACTTAACGATGAGCAGCATAAAGTTTACTCAACGATAATGCGTGCTGTACGATCAAATAAAGGTGGGATGTTTGTAGGTCCCAAGGGGTGTGGGTGTAAGGTTTAGAAGGGGGTTGAATAAACCTTACCAACTTTTCGATTTAGTCCTTTTAAGATAGTTCGAGTTAATACTTCACAACTAAGTCCTTGATGGACAGCTAAGTTAGTTAACCAAACAGAGTTAGCCACTCAACAGAGACTCGATCGAGTATTTGTTGATAGATTAACTCACCGCTTAGTCTAAAGCTTAACTCAATGTGATATGTTTTCATTGGAAGACTTAACACCCTTGAATTTGGTTTAAGTTTGTTTTAACACTGGGTTTTAGCACTTTGTTAAATATCAATTGGATAGCAAATTTATCAATGAGATATAAAATAATATGCAGAATTGAAGTGCTGAAATGTAAATGACACAATAAATTTTATAGAGGTTCGAAGATGGGGTAATTCTTCTAATCCTCTCTTCTCCAACTCCTGGAGGAATCCACTAAGTATTGATCAGAGTACAAAGTGGTTATCAGTCCAGATGCAAGTATTGATCACACAACTGACTTGATCCTTTGGGACTCAGTCTGGAGATGCCTTGGTCACACAGCTGGCTTCTCGTCCGACTCAGCTTCTTCACAGGGCAGCTATCTTGCTACTACAGCTCACTTGTTCAAGTTTCTTGGATTTGATCACGAAGCCCTCCAAGAACTTTAAGACTGGTTCGACCTTGAACCTTTCTAAAATCCCTCGTGGAATGTAGACCCATTTGATTCTTCAAATATTTCCTCTTCAACTGATTGAAGTCGTCTTTCCTTCACAGGTAAGTGTTGGATTGATTTCCTTCGAAGTTTTTGGTCTGAGGATTAAGCTTGAATGATTTGAGAATATTTTGTAGGTTACAACTTAATTGATAGCTTGAATGTTTGTAGTACTGGTAGTCAAGGTAACCTCTATCTCACTTTTCTCAAATTGATTCCTCAGCCTTTTATAGTGTTCTTTTGAAAATCGCCCGTTGAAGAGATAGGCTAATTTTCAAAAGACACTTGTGGTCGTTGGCTTGTCTTGTTGCAGTCCTTGAAATTTACATTTCCTCGTATTGAACGAACCTTCAGCTTTTCGTAGTTCGACACATGTGCGATGTTTCCCATTGGTTTATTCCTTTTGCACGCTTCTCGGGATCGAGCACTTTAAGAAAGGCGAGATGGAAGTATTACTTGTTTAAGTAACTTTTTCTTGACTACGGCAAATGGATCCTTTTCGGTTAATTGTCTTGACTTGATTGATCATAGATTCTTTATCTTCCCAAATGACTTGAGTCGACTTCCAATCATTGGATGACTCATCTGTCACTTCAACTTGAGACTTGGATTTCTTGGGTTGACTTGTCGACACTTTCTGTTGCATCTCGGTGATACTTCTCCAATCGAGTTCTTGTCTTCTCTTCCTTGCCATACTCGCATTTTGCCTCACAATGAGTCTTCATTCTAGTCTCCAGTTGTCTTCTTGCATATTTAGGCATAGCTGACTTAACTCAGCTCGAGCAACCCTATCTATTACAATGCAAATTACAAATAAAATGGGGTGCCAACTTTCTAGTCTAAGTTTTACATGGCATTCATCAAAATCTAAAAATAAATTTCCCAACAATTTCCCCCTTTTTGATGATGCCAAAACTTAAAGCATACATACAAAAAGTAAATGTCAAAGATACATACAGATAGTGCAGTAACAGAGAATGTATGCGTAGAATCAATCTGTTTATTGATCATAACATTCTTGTCCTTTACACAAATTTGTTTACAAAGTGTATCAGAGCAACCATCTATGTCTACGCAAAGAAAATAGAGAAATTACTGATTTCTTATTCAATGTATAAGACTTACATACTTATGTATTTACAAAAGTAAATTACATGAAGGGGTGGACAACAACACTTCATCTCCTTTCTCGCATCCTTCATTCCTCATTAGCTCTTTCTTCTTCGACATTTTTCTTCTTTCTTCTTCACCTTTCTTTTTCTCATATGCTTTTCTCGGGCGACTTCATCTCTTCTTTTTCTTTCTTGTCTTTCTTCCCACAAATTTGAGTTTGTCTTTTATTCTCTTCCTCGATTCTTTTACATACTCAAAGATTGTTCTTGGCCACTTGCAGGTTGGCTACTTCGTCAAACCAGCCCAATAGATCCCTCATTTCTTCCCGGATCTATGTATTCTATATTTTTGGGTAGAGGTCTAGGTCTCAAACCCCTTCCTCCATCGCTTCTTCCTCTTCCTCTCGGGTGTGTATTGTCTTTGGGGCCTTCTTCTTGGTGAGTGACCAGCAGAGTAATCACAGAAATTTGCCGAGTCTGCTGCACTTCTGTCGCCTTCTTCACATAGCTTGAGGCCTTTTTCCCAATACAAGTCCAGGCTTGGGCCATGGTCATGTTCACGAAGTATCCCTCGGATGAGAGCGTCTTGAATTCATCAATAGATCTCGGCTCGGTTGGCCCGATGTCCGAAATGGCATCGGTGTCTCTTTCTTAGGAATGCCTCCATATTGTTTCATATATCCATCACTCGGGCATCCATCTTTCCTTCTACCTCCTTCATCCCTCGCTTCTACTATTTTTCGCACCACGGGTAGTGCTGGAGTGTTGGAGCGCAGAGTCATCGGGAGTTTCTTTGATGATATTAGCAGTGACAAATCCTTGTTGAGGGGTTGTTTTAGAAATCATCAATGTCATATCTTTCGAACCTTCTCCTCAATAGATTTTCCCTTCTTCTCTCTTTTCTATTCTTTACTATCTTCTCCTTCAATTTGTGTCCTTTTTCTCGCCTTCAGATCCTTTTAACGCCTTTAGGTATTCCTCTTCCCCTTTTTGGCATCATCAAAGGAGAGATGAACCCCCGAAACATGCCAACAATCATGAAGTCCAAGCGACTGATAGCTGAGTTATGTTTTGAATCTGCTGCGGAGTATGCTTGCATGGAATTCGGAGCGAGTGGCTTTCGATTCACCGCCAGGCTGAATTTTGCTCCATGTTCTCTCCTACGAGGAGGCAATGAATTTCTTCTCCATTTATGTGGTATGGGAGGTATTCATTTTTGTCAATATTTTCCCGCATCCTCCTTTTCATGTCAACATTATCAGCGTTCCAGACTAGCATTTTATTGAACAATGTTATGAAGTATCGAACTTGCTCCACGCGCATTGTCTGCGTTGTTGTTGCCACCATTCCCGGATCCTGACAATTATTCCTCGCAGATCGGCAGAAGATTGGCGTCTCGGTTATCCGATCTCATGTCTAGTGAGGCCTCGATGCCTTTCCATCTTCTCTATCTCCGCAAATATGGCCTTGAAAACTTCTCGAACCTCATTTGTCACCTCTGTCTCGGTGGCGGCCAAAGACATCAAAGTCAAAATCTCTTTGGGACGATGGTGTCTATTGGAATGACGGGATCGGAGTTTATGGAAACGTTGTCGATCTGTGAGCTGATTCTTCAAGAATATCAGGTAGCTATAGAGAGAAAGGGAACGATTCTTGAACGGATCATCATGGACAATGGGGATATGTTCAATGGTAACTCGTGCCCATGATGTGCTCGGTTGCGTCGATTCTCTGCTGCAGACTTGGGGAGCCTGATTGATTGATTCATTGATTGGGGTGTTATGGTGTAACCACTGGCGAGCCTCACTGTCTCAACAACTTCGTCGGTCTCGGTGGTGATTCCTATTGAGTTGTGCGGTCTCGGCCGTATTAGTGGCGTCATCGGAAGATGATGAGATTTGGAGAGGTGGCTCATCATCGAAATTGAACTTTTGACGAGCGACTTGAATTTACGGATTACTCGTCTTTGGGAAGAACATCCTCGGTTAAGTCGTTTGGATTTGTAGTGGGGATGACTCAACTTCATCTTCACCTTCGGATCCCAGAAATGTTACATTCGGATTGTCTTGGGAATCGTGAAGAGCACTTATCTCTTTCTCGGATGCATCAATGATAGTAGGAGGGATGTTCTATGCTTGTCTCTTTACCCGGGAAGTCTCAACCTCCGTTGGCCTTCACTACCTCCCCGTAATCTCAAGCTGCGAGCGAGGCCTTGGACAATCCCTTCGACATACTCAATCGTCTTAGGGTCTTGAGGTGGCATCCACGGAGTCTCAACTCCATGATTGCACTTTCATCGCCTGCAGTGTTAACTCCCGGAGGCGGATCCATCTGTGCCTCGATCGCATCAGCAGCGTCATTGGCGCAGCGATTGGCACTTCACCGAGGCAGTCTCAAGCATCCGAGCCTCGTCGATGACAATTTGATGTGTATCCATTTGTTTTTCCTTCTCCACTTCGCCTCCAAGATTCGTTTGTGGAGCAGTGCCGCAACATTCTCCGACCTAGCCGCTGCGGTGGAGGAGTTCCCCCTCGGTAGGCATACCCGGTGAGTGACTTGGATTGGGGTCACTCGTCTCCGGACTCCCGGCTATTCCCTTTGAGTATTCAGCCGTTGTGGCGGTGGTAAGACACCTTCATTAGGGGTTGGCTCGACTTGGGTCCCCAAGTTCCCGTTTCATCGCCGATTCCTTAATGCCTTCATCGAGTGAGCGAGGAAGTGGTAGCAAAGAACAACGGTTGTAATCGCCGCACCACTCCCATAGGATCAATCTCCGGTGTGATTTGGAAGATTCCCCGGGGCCTTCCATCGTTGTTGCTCATGTAGGATCCTGGATTCCGCGCATGGCTTGCTTTGCATCTCCAATTCTTGATCGGATGGCGCAGGTCCCAGATCCTCATCGCTCTCTCGAAAGCATATAAAGGTGTGGATGAGTATGATCGGTGGTTCGATTAGAGAGGCGAGATATTGGCTTTCTCACGAGCTTGACTTCCTCCGCGTCTCCGCTTCTCCTTGTCTTTGAAGATCTGCAGGATATCTTTGCGAGTTTTGTTCATCCAGTGCTTGGACCACTATGGTCAAACCGAGAAATTCTTGAGTTCTTCTTCTTTTTCAATAAACTCCGGTCTTTGGAACTGTTTCCTGGAATCGACTCGGCTTCCACTTCCTCCATTCATGAGATGATTTTGGATGTCTAGATATGGTGGGGATAGGATCATCACGTCATCATCTTCTTCATCATTATCTCCTTCTTTGTCCCTCGTTCTTAGGGATTGAAGGTAGCAGACTTTGTTGCTCAACATCCTCAACACCTGTCGACGATTGTTGATAGGTGAGTTGACTTTGTCGGCTACCTCTTGCACCTCAATTTGTTCGACTACGATTGTGTCTTGATTTGCCTCTGTGATCGGCTTGACGGCAAAGCAGACTTGGTGCTGTTTCACCAATAATTTTAGGAGACTCTACTTCTCCGTTGTCTCCATGATCTTTCCAGTGAGTGGCGAGACTCACTGTTTTCTCAAGCTATGATCGCTTGAAGAGTCTTCTCCTTTTGGTCCTTACCAGAGGAATTTTGGTTCGGATGCGATTTCCTCCGAGTCTTGGACGACGGGGGCAGTCTTATTGTCTTTTCTCGAGAGGCGGCCTTCTCGGCTTATCGATCCTCATTTTCTTAATAATTGGAGAAGGTATTTGGGATTCCTTCTCCATCTCATGCCGCAGGGCGGGTGACTCAGCTGCAGTGCGGTGCGAATTTCTTTTTCTTTCAGGGCGGGCGTGATCTTTCTTTTTGGGGAGAGGATGAGACAATTTGTTTGTTTCTTCAGGGCCGATTCCCCTCACTCGTATCGACCCTCTTGGCGACGCTCTCTTCGTGCTCCGAAAGGTTCGATCGGAACATTTTTTTGTTTACATGGAACGCCTTTCCATGTCGAAGAGGGACTCCTTTACTTCCATCATCCGACCAATCACCAGGCCATATCCCAAAGATCCTCCAAACGAACCATCTTCCTTGAAGGATTTATTCCCAACATTCGGCGCAGTCTGCGTATACAAACTCGCGGACAGTTCACCTTCTTCTCCTCCATGATCGCAGCCATCACGATCAACTTGGTTTTAGACGGTGATTAAAGCTTCCAAACTTGATATCTATGCATTTGGCAACAATGTCCAACAACTTGTGGTAATCCTCCTTCGCTGACTTCTTATCGGCTATGTAGACAACCTTGCAAAGACATTCGGGTTTGGCTACTTCCTTCCATCAAGCTGACGGATTTACATCCGCTTCGTAGATCTCGGCACTCCTTGGTGGTAGCAAGCGGTGTTCGCCAAATCCTTGGCGGTGATTTTGACTTCCTTCCCGTGAACATAGGACTTGATGCCCTCGTCGTGAACTTCGTTCACATAGAAATCGCGCGACCTCTTCCACGAGGTCATCCGAAACTCCATCGTGAGAAAAGGTTTGATCCAAATTTTTCCAACTTCTCTGCTATTTTCTTCACAAGGGTTTCGTCGACCCTTGTTTGATTAGACCTTCAAATTCACAGAGACCCCGTGTGGATTTTACTTTCCCATCTTGACAAAATCGTAAGTAGATGCCATTTCGGAAGATTTGAACGAAACTTTGAAAATAAGATTTGAAGGTTTGTAAGGTTTTGAGAGAAAAACTTCTTTCTTTGTTTTTGAGAGAGATGAACAGTTTTGGTAAAGTGAGAGAAAGTCGGACGAAATGGTATATATATGGGTTATGAAAGGGCGTGCGGATGGTTTTGAAATTTGATCAAGATCAACGGCTAAGATTTTGCACGCCGATTAACATTTAATTTTCGCATTTAATGCGCGCAAAGCATTTATATCCAATCATAAGCTTAGTATGCGACTTTTGATCAGACACGTCATAATTATCGACGCGTCATTCTTAAAAATATTCCCGCTTAGCCGAAACAATTGCGTTTTTGTCACTTTGCTCATAAATGACTCACTTGTTTCTTAGCCGATTCAACTCTTCTTCTCTCCATTCACATCGTGACTCATTTGTCACCAACTCGTTGTAGCCGACTCTCCGATCTGGTGATTCACTTATTTGTTTCAAGAGCTCCGCTCTTTTTCCATCTTTTCATATTCCATCTCTTTTCCTTGAGTCTTTCGAGTGTCAACTTAGCTCAATTAACCCTAATTCATGCTTGAGTTCTTCAAATCTTGATTCACATAATGGTTTTGTGAATATGTCGCCTAACCGCTTATCGGTTGAGATATATTCCAAAGTGATGTCCTTTTTTCAACATGGTCTCTTATGAAATGGTATCGACATCAATGTGCTTTGTTTTTGAGTGTAACACAGGATTTTGAGTGATTGCAATTGCACTTGTGTTATCACACTTGATTGGAATTTCCTTTTCTTCAACTTCATAGTCTCTCAATTTCTTTGTCTCATCCATAAGACTTGGGCACAACTTTTTGCCCGCATCTATGTATTCTCGCTTCACTTGTGTGGATGTGGCTATTGAGTTTTTTTCTTCTTGAACCAGAAATTAGCCTATTTCCAAGCATTTGACATGTACCTAAAGTACTCTTCCGTGAACTCTACATCCAAGATAATCGAATCAATAACCAATTAGCTTGAATCCACCTTCCTTTTGATACCATAAGCCAACTTCTTGGATTCCCTTTAAGTATCTCAATATTCTCGCTACTGATCATGTGACTTTCTTTAGGAGAAGATTGAAATCTTGCACATACACCTACAACAAAGGTGATGTCGGGCCTACTTTGTGAGATAGAGCAGGTGATCCAATGAGTGCTCGTATCTTGTTTGATCCACAGCTTGCCATCGCATCCATATCCATTTTAACTAATGTATTCATTGGTATTTTTCTGAAGACTTCTCTTCCATACCAAATTTCTTCATTAATTCTCTGGTGTACTTTGTCGACTTATGAAGGTTCCATCCTTCATTGTTTTTTACTTGGAGTCCTAGGAAGAATGTCGGCTATCCCATCATGCTCATTTCAAATTTGCTTTGCATTAGGTTTGAGAATTTATCACACAACTCTTTGTTTGTGGATAAAAAATGATTTCATCCACATATATTTGAACAAGCAAAGATACTCTCTTTCCATCTTGAATTCAAGAGTGTTCTATCCACTTTGCCTTTTGTGAATCCGTTCTCTGTTAGAAATTGTGATAATGTATCATACCATGCTCTTGGTGCTGTTTCAATCCATATAGAGCTTTCTTGAGCTTGTACACTTTATCTCCAAGAGTCTTTTGCTCAAATCCTCGGAGGTTGTTCAACATATACTTCTTCTTCCAATAATCCATTCAGAATGCACTTTTTACATCCATTTGATATACAATGAAATTCTTGTGTGCGGCATAGGCAAGAAACATCCTTATTGCTTCTAATCTTGCAACAGGGGCAAAGGTTTCATCAAAATCTATTCATTCTTCTTGGAAATACCCTTTGGCTACCAATTTTGCCTTGTTTCTTACGACGAGAACCTTCTTCATTCATTTTGTTTCAAAACCTATTTTGTACCAATGACATTTTGATGTGTGGTCTTTGAACCAATTCCCATACCTTGTTCCTTTCAAACCGATTGACTCTTCTTGCATGGCTTGAATCCAATGTGTGTCATCCAATGCTTGTGACACATCTTTTGGCTCTATTTGTGAGATAAAACATGTGAACATTTCTTCTTGTTGAGATCGGATCGGTTCTTACACCTTCTCTTACATCTCCAATGACTAGCTCGGTGGATGGTCTCTCGACCCATCTCACATCGGGTTGGAGTAAGTTATTGGATTGATCGTCTTGCGATTGTGTTGTCTTGAGCGACTCTTTCATTATCACTTAGTCGCAGATAGTCCAATTGTCTTTGAGATTGACTATCTCTTCTTCATTTTTGGTTAATCGCTCCAACTTCAACATAGGGACTCTTCGCACGGTTGGTTGATTCAAATTTTTTATCGCCTAACTCTTCAATGTCTTCTTCATTTACCTTGGGTTCATCAAACACCACATGGATAGATTCTTCCGTAACCATTGTCCTCTTGTTGAGCACTCTATAGGCTTTACTTTCATTTGAGTATCCCAAGAAGATACCTTCATCGACTTTAGCATCAAAAGCCTTTAAATTATCTTTGCCATTATTGTGGATGAAGCATTTGCATCCAAATATTTTAAAATATGCAACATTTGGCTTTCTCCTGTCCAAATCTCATAGGAGTCTTTGTCATTTGTCTGTTTATCATGCATCTATTTTGAGTATAGCATCTTTGTGTTTATTGCTTGACCCAAAATCTTTTAGCGACCTGCTTGGCTAACATGGTCCTTCCGCTTCTTTGGGAGTTCTGTTCTTCTTTCTCGCAACTCCATTCTGTTTGTGGAGTCCTTGCTACTGAGATAGTTCATGAGCAATGCCATTTTCAATACAATGCGAGTTATTATTCCATTGACGAACTCGGTTCCCCTGCCGATCTAATCTTGATAATGGTTTGACTCTTCTCATTTTGAATTCTCTTCATCATTTGTGGTAGCTTCCCGCAAGGTTTCTTTTCTTTTTACACATGAAAATTGTCCATGTATATCTTGAGTAATCATCTACTACCACCAAGGTGTATTTCTTTCCGCTTATGCTATTTGGTTCAATGGACCAAATAGATCCATATGTAACAGTGCAATATTCTTGTTGAAGATGGATATGTCTTTTCTTTGAATGATGATTTTATCTCGCTTTCCCATCCGGCATGCATCACATACACTCTTTTTCTTGTATACTAAGTCCGGAAGTCCTTCTACAAGATTACTTCTTGCAAGTTTGTTAATAGTTTTGAAATTCAGGTTCTTGTGCCACAACCAACTTGATTCGGATGTGCTCTTTGCTAGTACACAAGTGCTTGGTGTTGCAGTTGACCAATCCACCACATACATATTCTTTTGTCTCGCATCCTTGTAGCACTACTTCATTAGATTCGAGTGTCCTTGATTTGGCATACACCGATGTTGAATCAATATTGTAGCCCTTTGCCGTCACGAGTTGATCGATACTTAGCAAGTTGAAGTTGAGTCCTTCAACATATGCAACATCCGTGATTTCTAATCCATTTTTCTTGATGGATCCAATGCCTCTTATTTTTCCCCGAGCTTCATTCCCTCCAAATATAACTTTTGCACCTCTAACCTCCTTGAATTTTGATAGATTTTCTTGTTTTCTGTCATGTGTTTGGAACAACCACTATCCATGTACCAGGTTCCTTGGCACTCAACTGTTCCTTGAAACTCGCAATCAAAGAATTTAGTTTTTAGGTACCCATACTTGCCTGGGTCTGAGGGGTTAGTGTCTTTGTAAGATGATCCAATCAACCTATAGCCAAATGATTTGACTCTAAGAGGTTGCCATCTATCTCGTGCCATAATCATAATTTACTTTGGCAAATTGCTTGGGGGTTTTAGGTTCATACAAGCTGTCTCTTTTTTTGTATGTGTGTGTGTGTTTTAGCAATTGCCTTCCTTGGGTAGTTGCGATACCTCCGAGTAGTGTTTGGGTGTATATGTGTCTTTGAGGATAACTCTTTTGCCTTTGGAATGGCCTTTCTTGAGTTCTGTGCCTTTGCCATCTAGGCATGTATTCCATAGATCTTTGCCGATTTTCCACATAAAATTTCTTGGGTTTTTTGGTCATAGTTATAGAATTTCTTCTTTACAAAGTATTTTGTTTGGAATTTTTTGAGGAACTCGGCTGGATTTCTTCTCAGTTGTCCTCTGAGCATACTCAACTGGCTGTTTTCCTTTTCCTTTATAACCAAGGCCAGTTTGGTTGTGATTGTGCTTTGGAATGAATGTGTGTGCACCATTTGGAGTTTTGGATTTTGAGATGCTTCATTGCTTGAAGATCTTTTTCCAAAATCACTTTGGGAGCTTGACTTAGCATAGAAGAATTAAATCCTAAGCCTGTCTTATCTCCACATTCTCTTTGGCTCATAATAAGATCATCCAAGGATTTAGATGCCTTAGTAAATGAGGCAATCACATTTTTGAGGTCATTTTCCCTCTTTTCTATAGCGACTATCTCTGCTATTAACTTAGCATTTTCGGCCTTTAGTTTTTATTCTCATCGGCCTATGTGACTCGTAGTACTCGGCTCCTTAGTTATTTTGTGAGTTTTGGCTTTTGAAGCGTTTGTTTTCCTCATTTAGCAGTGTGTGCGAGGATTTAATGTGCTCAAAGTCTTTCATCATTTTGCCTAATGAATCATAAAGATTAGTGGGCGATGAAGTGTGTGTGTGTCACAATCACTATCATTAGTGTCCGAGTGAGATGAGTTAGAGTGTACCTCATCTTCTTGGTCGAGGTTGGTCTTGTTCTTTGGCCATTAAACATATCAAGGCTTCTTCTTTGAGTCACTTGAGTAGTCGGCCTCACTACTCTCCGAGTCTTGTGTCTTTTGATTTGCCTGTCTCGGCATCTTTGCAGCCAACATTGCCTTTTTCTTTTCTTGTCTTCTTTCTTCAAGACTTTTCTTTCCTCTTCATTCCTATATTTGTTGACTACAGGATATATGGGCAATCAATGGCATAGTGAATGGTTACCTGCAGTTCGGCAAAGATAGATTCTCAACGTTTTGTTGACTCTTTCCATTCTCGGATTGTCACTCTTTGGTACTCGACCTTTTGATGCTATGCTCTCTTGGGTGTCCTATCTTCCCTTGACTTGGACGGAGCCGAGTGACTTCGGAGGATTCACCTTTGCGCTTTCTTGTAATTCTTGTTGAGGAACTTGTTAAATCTTTTAACCATTAAGGCAATCTCCTCCGATCGATGACTTCTTTGCCTTCAACTCTTTTCCCATACTTGACTATTAGAGCGAGTTGTTTTGGGCACATCTGTCTCTTCTTGGTCTTTTCTTTTCATTTCAAATTCGTAGGCTTTGAGATCCGAGAATAGCTTATGGTTGGATGTTTTTAATAGGTCCATGGAATGCCTCAGGGCCATGACCTTCATTTCCCACTCAGTTGGGAGACTTCTTAGAATCTTCATACACATCTCTTTCTGTGTATATTCTTTCCCAAGTGCCGACAGTTCATTGGTAATTTCGGTGAATCTGCATCATCCGGTGATCGGTTTCTCTGCAAGCATCTTAAAGTTTTCAAATTTTTTGTACAAAGAACAGATAGCTTATTTTCCTTGATTTGCTCAGAGCCTTCACAAATCAAGGTTAGCTTATCCTGCATTTCTTTTGCGAGTCTTGCATGATTTGACTTTGTTGAACATGGCTTTGTCCAAAGTTTTGTAAAGAATGTCCTTGGCCACGTTGTCCAAGTTGTATCTTTTTTCTGTGATCATTTGTCATTTAGCTCTTGGTTTTTCAACCATAGTGATGGGAGCAACATCCTCTTCTCCTTCATGCAGCCTCCTCCTTGCTGTTGTGTTCACTTTAAAATTTGCAGTGGCCCATCTTCTATTACTATCCACATTTCATCGTGTAATCTTGATAGATGAGCTCGCATACGAATTTTCCAATCATCAAATTCCTCAATTGTGAACATAGGGATGCGTGTCAAATTTACTTCCATGATAATAACTTTCTTGAATAAAAGAGTTTTGAAAGATCAAGTGCTAAAGCAAGTTTTAAAAGATTGGAGATCTAGTTCAAGAACCGGTCTGCGGAAGGCTCAATGAACCAACCGCTCCGATACCACTTGTAGGTCCAAGGGGTGTGAGTGTAAGGTTTAGAAGGAGGGGGTTGAATAAACCTTACCAACTTTTTCGATTTAGTCCTTTTAAGATAGTTGAGTTAATACTTCACGGCTAAGTCCTTGATGGACAACTAAGTTAGTTAACCAACAGAGTTAGCCACTCAACGACTGACCGTTTTTGTTGATAGATTAACTCACCGCTTAGTCTAAAGCTTAACTCAACTGTGATATGTTTTCGGAAGAATACTTAACACCCTTTGAATTTGAATTTGGTTTAAGTTTGTTTTAGCACTTTGTTAAATATCAATTGGATAGCAAATTTATCGTGAGATATAAAATAATATACAGAATTGAAGTCTTTGAAATGTAAATGACACAATAAATTTTATAGAGGTTCGAAGATGTGGTAATTCTTCTAATCCTCTCTTCTCCAACTCCCTGGAGGAATCCACTAAGTATTGATCGGTGTACAAAGTGGTTATCGGTCCAAATGCAAGTCTTGATCACACGGTGACTTGATCCTTTGGGACTCGATCTGAGATGCCTTGGTCACACAAAGTGGCTTCTCGTCCGACTCGCTTCTTCACAGGGGCGGTTGCCTTGCTACTACTGACTCACTTGTTCAAGTTTCTTGGATTTGATCACGAAGCCCTCCAAGAACTTTAAGACTGGTTCGACCTTGAACCTTTCTACAATCCTCTGTGGAATGTAGACCCTTTGATTCTTCAAATATTTCCTTTTCAAGCGATTGAAGTCGTCTTTCCTTCACAGGTAAGTGTTGGATTGATTTCCTTCAAGTTTTTGGTTTGAGGATTAAGCTTGAATGATTTGAGAATATTTTGTAGGTTACGGCTTAGTTGATAGCTTGAATGTTTTAGTAATGGTAGTCAAGGTAACCTCTATCTCACTTTTCTCAAATTGATTCCTCGGCCTTTTATAGTGTTCTTTTGAAAATCGCGCGTTGAAGAGATAGGCTAATTTTCAAAAGACACTTGTGGTCGTTGGCTTGTCTTGTTGCGATCCTTGAAATTGACATTTCCTCGTATTGATTGAACGAACCTTGACTTTTCGGAGTTACGACACAAAGTGCGAGTGCTTCCCATTGGTTTATTCCTTTTGCACGCTTCTCGAACTGAGCACTTTAAGAAAGGCAAGATGGAAGTATTACTTGTTTAAGTAACTTTCTTGACTTACGGCAACGGATCCTTTTCGATTGTCTTGACTTGATGCGATTCTTTATCTTCCCGGATGACTTGAGTCGCCTTCCAATCATGGATGACTCATCTGTCACTTCAACGAGACTTGGCTATCTTGGGTTGACTTGATCGACACTTCTCACAAGTGCATCTCGGTGATACTTCTCCAAATCGAGTTTTTGTCTTCTCTTCCTTGCCATACTCACCGCCTCACAATGAGTCTTCATTCTAGTCTCCAGTTGTCTTCTTGCATATTTAGGCATAGCTGACTTAACTCAGCTCGAGCAGCCCTATCTATTACAATGCAAATTACAAATAAAATGGGGTGCCAACTTTCTAGTCTAAGTTTTACATGGCATTCATCAAAATCTAAAAATAAATTTCCCAACAATGTTCTTTGTCTACGGATATGGAGGAACAGGAAAACATTTTTGTGGAAGGCTTTATCTTCAGGATTGAGGTCGAAAGGAGAAATTGTACCGAATGTTGCATCTAGCGGTATAGCTTCTCTTCTATTGCCGGTGGGAGGACCGCACATTCGCGATTTGTTATTCTATTGAACCCACATCGGACTCAACTTGCAATATCAATCAAGGAGTCCGCATTATTCGTTCTAAACTTATAGTTTGGGATGAGGCAATCGATGATGCACAAGCATTGCTTCCAGGCATTAGAGGAGAATTTACGAGGTCTTTTGAAACTCATCGACCCAATGTTGGAACATAAACCTTTTGGAGGGAAAACCGTTGTCCTTGGTGGGGATTTTAGACAGATCTTGCCTGTTATTCCCAAGGGAACTCGGCAAGATATTGTTAATGCGTCCATTAACGCGTCGTATTTGTGGAAAGACTGCACTGTCCTTAAATTGACTAAGAACATGCGTCTTCAGAACCTTGGTGATAGCAGTGATTTTAAAGATTTGGCCGAATTCTCAGAATGGATCGCAAGCATTGGTGATGGAACAATCGAAGGTTCAAATGATGGTTGTGCCATGATTGATATACCTGAAGATATCTGGCTTGAATCTTCAGGTGATCCGATTGCAACTATTGTAGAAAGTACTTATCCAATGTTTAAAGACGCCATTGATGATCCGACGTACTTGAAAGAAAGAGCTATACTAGCTCCTACCTTAAATGTTGTCGAATCTATAAATCAATATATGACATCTTTAAACTCATCGGAGGGCTGCACTATTTGAGTTCGACAACACGTGTAAATCGATGCTAATGTTGACTTCCTGCATGATCTGCACACTCCTGAATTTTTGAATGGGATAAAATGTTCAGGGGTTCCTAATCATGAGTTGCATTTGAAGGTCGGGACTCCAGTTATGCTCTTGAGAAATATGGACCATTCAAATGGATTGTGTAACGGCACTAGGCTGGTGATTACGAGGCTTGCCAAGCATGTACTTGAGGCAAAAATTCTCACGGGAACCAATGCAGGTAATAAAGTTTTGATTCCGCGGATGACATTGACACCGTCGGATCTCAGAATCCCCTTCAAGTTCCAACGGAGGCAATTTCCTCTCATTGTATCTTATGCCATGACTATAAACAAGAGTCAAGGCCAATCTCTCTCCAATGTCGGTTTGTACTTGAAGAATCCAGTGTTGATCATGGTCGATTATACGTTGCGGTTTCCGAGTTACGAATCATAAGGGTTTGAAAATATTAGTTTGTGGTGATGACGAATCAAAAAATAAACAAACGATGAATGTTGTGTATAAAGAAGTATTCGAAAATTTGTAATATGTACAAATAGTGTTTTAAATTGAAAACATCGTTTATAATCTTTGTTATTTTTTCTTGGTTAATTACAATTGGAAGGTGTATACATTCAGATTACATAATTTGAAAAATCATTAACATATAAATAGCATATCATTTCAACTCATCGTTACATCTTCCGTACATCGCACGGTCAAAGACACTAGTTATTTATAACAATGAGTGCAATATATTTAGTGTAATTTAGGTGTTCATTTCCTTTAAATAATAAATGTGTGTGATTCATGAACAGGGACCGCAAGTATTTGTCTAGAATGTCTGTAATTTATTCACAATAAAGCACTCCATAAGTAGGGTCGTAAAAAAAGCTAATATTTGTTATTCAACTCGGTATTTGAATTTGTATATTGCCATTCGAATTCGAAAAAATAGGATATGAATCCAAATAAGAACATTTATTCAGATTCATATATTATAAGAATACGAATATGAATATCATTATAATCGATTCGAGTACTCAAAAGAATTTTCGACCAATATTAAATAGGATCAATATAATTTGGGAGGTGTGCGGCCCAAAATGAATAATTAACCTAAGCCCATGTGTTAGCTAGGGTTTTAGCTTGACTTGGTAAACACGCAACCCTAATTGCCAACCTATAAATAGCTCACAAAAAGGGTGCCTCGGGTTAGAATTAGAATACACACATTTGATATCTTGTTCTATTTTTATATATACTCTCTCTAGAGTGTTCCCGACTTGAGCATCGGAGAGGGTACGCGGAAAATCCTCCTCCGGCCTCCTTCTCACCTTGTTGTTTTGCAGGCATCAAGGCGAAACGAACATTGGAGATCGGGTTTTCTCAGTGAGGTAAATTTCTCGCTCCAACAATTAGCGCCGTCTGTGGGAAAGGATCGAGTTAAGACGTGAGAAAACATTCATATTTTACCAAGCATCTGGTGTACATTCATATTTTCCAGTCACCAGGACAGATTGTAGTCCATCCAGAGTTCAAATCACCATCCCTAGTGTTGGAAGCACACTAGGGGAAGCCTTGCATTTCAAAATCAAAAGGCTCAGCTACATCCCAACATGAAAAAAAGGGTCCCAACCATTTTACCTGATGTACGGGGCGATGAATGACTGAATCGGGCGTGAGGTAAAAGCGAAAAAGTCTTTTTTTTTTTTTTTTTTGAGGGAAAAAGTCGGTCTTATATCCATGATATTAATTTGAAAATTGTGAATTTAAGAAATTTCTTGTCGGTTTCATAAAAGCATATTTTCATTCAAAATGTGTGAATCCATTTTGGCCGGCTAGCTAAAATACCAAAAAAAAATGATTTCCACAATATTTTGATCTTTGAAATGGGTATTGTTTAATTTCATACTCGAATATTTTTGCACGCATGTTTCGGGCGGTCATTGTAGATTAGATTCGAAAAGTGGTGCAGCAAAAAAAAGAAAAAAAGAAAAAGAAGAAGAGATGAATTTTGAACTAATGGTTGTACCTGTTTGATGAATGTTCTGAGAGAGTGTGAAGAGATATTTGGAATTTTGCTCATTGCTCTTGGTGTCTTCGAGATTCTAGGAATTGTGCGTGCATTTGGATAATTAGAGAAATTATCTGCGATACTTTGAGGAGTAAAATCCGTTTTTGTCATTCTTCACACCAACCATGAAAATTATTGATAGAAAAAGCCCGATGCATCCGGCTTCAGGAGATTGAAAATTATGGATTCAGGTAACTCAAAAAATGACATGAATTATGAAAGATAGATACTTAGCCTTCAATTTGATAATGTATGTGACTTAATTGCCGGCATTAATAGTCTAATCCAATTCGTGTAAAAAGGAGTCTATAAACTTTTGTACTAAAGTCAAACTTTAAGACTGGTGTGAGAATTTGGAGTCATACAAAATAGTCAATAATATTTATGATTGAAAACACTATTCCAAAGATAGAAGCATGATTATGTTAATGATTGAGGCTATGGCAGTAAGGGTAAGATACTCCCTCAAATTCTTAAGAAAAATTATGATACTTGCATACTTTGTATGTAATGGTATAGGAAATTGCTTTTGAACAGATAAATTTTATGAGAAATCTGGGGCTGATCTCCAGACTACCAATATGATTTACTTTTGTTTTGCTGTTTGATCTATAATGATGGTGGATGAGGAGAATTTTTTTATTAGTTTATGGTTAGAAATTGAAGTTGTTGACAAATTGATGGCCATGAAGGGATTTGTTGATCATGAGCAAAAATATTTTGTTTTTTTTGAGCCTCTTGATTGTGTTGCTTTGGGAAAATCTCATGAATCATGAGTTGTCTCTGATATAATTTATTTAAATCAATGAGAAATTCATGCTCCTTTTATCATATACGTGTGTATGATGGTGTGCATATATGCTTTTATATTCTAGTGGGTGAAGAATGATATGTCATTATGATTTAAATTTCAATGACAAATAGTCATCTTTTGTGTGTCTCCTTTGTACTAGTCATAATTATATCTTTTAATTCCTTTTCAAAATATCTCTAGATAATGCAACAAGTTATACTTGCGCATTCACATGCAGAGGTAAGAGTAATAGAAGCAATACATATAGTTCAGGAAAGATTTTGTTTACACAATGTCAGTGTATCAACTTGACATCATTATGCGTAGATCATGCGTATTTCCTTTTTGAAATTTATTCCGATGATTTAAGTATTTGGATATTTGCATATTTTCTTCTTTATATTTGTTATGATAATTTGACTATTTGACAATTGTGTGTCGCATAACTTATGAGTTCTAGAATAGAAAGTTTAAAGCTCTTTCGAGTTACTTGATGATTGTTTCATCCGGTGCATCCACCATGGCCTCTCTTGTGATGTCATCGCCATCTGCGCCTCCTGCTTTGTGGAGAGGGAGAGGGATGGTGATACCAACCATTATTAGGTGAGACTTCAAAATATTTTCTTTTTGTGTTTACTGTAATTTTGGTGTGAATAATATGTTTCACTATTGATTTGAAAGCATGATTTATTTTGAATTTGGTTGATGCGTGCAACTCTTGAAATGTGTAAAAAATATTGTGCTCCAACTTGGAAAAGTTGTGTTCTGGCAAGTGAGGTTGCAGTCAACTTGTTTGTGCATCTGTTAACAAATTGTTATTTTCTTGAATATGTTTAGGATCAAGATTGAAAAAAGTGCTTGAATCTTTGGCATTGCTTTCCACTAGGATTTTTTCTGTGTCCGCTTTCTTTCTTTGTGAATCAGGAGGAGCTAATTGTTACTATTAGTTGCATGCATGCATCTGTGGGATCTATGGAAAGTTGTAAACCCGCGATTTAACAATTAGCTACTGGTAGCAGCACAATAGTTTTTGATTGCGCGTACGGAGAAAACCACGGCACTAGAGAAGGAAAATTTCCCTCTAATTTTGATAGAGCTTAAAACACCTTGAATGAACTTATATGTGATTATTTTTTTCTATGAGAGGCCTAATGAAAGTTTACGTAGTTTATCGAGGTTAATTTTTAAACATTATTCAATTGGGGATTCAAAATCGTAATTATATGGAGAATAATATTTGTGTTATGTTCCATTTTCCCATTTCCTTTTAATGTGTAACTTTTTAAAAATTGAGTAGCATGATTCTTGGGGTGGATATTTCACACACATGAAGTTATTAAGGCGATAAATGCCTCTTTCAAGTAATTGATAAATCAAGTAAATTCATGCGGCATGCTTTAAAAAATTTACGAATATGAAAGGCAACTTCATCGAGACTTGATTGAGTACTACTTTTCTTTTGATGCATGATTTATTGCATATTCTTGTGATCATTCTTCTGTTCTAGTTTACGAATTCTTGTGCTCTCATAAGTCATAAACCATTTATAAACATAAGATGAAAATAATTTTACTCTTACAGTTCATGACATAATGAACTACAAGAGTGGGGGGACTAATATTGATATAGCCTAGATTTGGCTTATCAAATTAGATCAATGAAATTTGTCTTAAATTTTGATGGAAACCATGACTGTTGAAATTTTTGACGAGAATTGTTTGTCCTCTTATGTCTCTTGTTTATGATTAATTTACATGGAATTATTTTAACTTGCATGAGTTTGACTTATTAATTGAGTAATTGCAATATGCACTGAATAGTTATCATTCCACAAGATTCTATTAATTTATCGGAATCCACCTCAACATAAATTATATTTGTGCACTAAATCATACTCACATCTTGCTGGTGAGAAGGTTATTATATTTAACATCTATTTTGGCAACTGTATCTAATCGTGTTTGCCAATTTGCTGGAGGAAAATATTTGCATTGAGGCAGATTTCGAAGAGTTGGTGAACGAGCTCGTTTCTCGATTATTCCCCAATCGATTAAGTGAAGACACTATTTATGATAATATTGGAGATGAAGTGAATTTCTTGACGAGCTCATTGATCGATGTAGATTTCTTAACACAATCGTGATTGAAGCAATTCACTTATTAGCTCGATTATGTCTTGGATTTCTTGAGTCTATTATGAGAAGACGTTATTTATGAGCTTATGGAGATGGATTGGTTCTCTTTACAAATTTATGAACACGGTTGACATTATAATCTCATTGATCATGGGATGGATTTCTTGAGGACCTCGTTGATTATAAGCAGTTATCATCTTTCAACACCATTTGGATTTCTTAAAAATCTCACTGATTACAACTATATCACTTATCAACCTTATTATGGCCTGGATTTCTTGAATCTCATAAAAGACAATGATTTATGAGTTTATTGGATTTCTTTATATATATATTTAATAATGATCAGGATTATCTATGAGGTCATTGAACATTTCTTGGACTTCTTTACACCTATGGATTTCTTGAAGAACTTGTCTGGTTTGAACGGCCAATTTTGGGCTAGACGAGCTATTTCTGGTTTGAACAACTTCCGAGTTGGACCGGAAGAACTTACTTACGGGCGATGGAAGTGTCTCGAACTCATCTAGTTTGAACGACTTGAAGCTAGGCGACGAGCCATTTCTGGTTTGAAGCCTTCCGAAAGTGGACCGGATAAACTTTGATGGGCGGATGCCCCTAACGAGAAGTGTTAGATAAATGTTTTTATCAAGATTTTGATGATTTTGTTTAAATGAGTTTTTATACCAAAACAATGTTTATAAATGTTGTCCAAATACTCCTAAATGATTTAAAATGTTTTTACCAATTTTTGGAGTATTTCTTATAGTTTATTATTCGATAAAAAATAGACAACACTTTTAATGATTTTGTGTTAATTGATTTTTTTCACGAAACAATGTTTATAAAAGTTGTCCAAATACTCCCAATTGATTTAAAATGTTTTTACTAATTTTTTGGAGTATTTTTTGAAGTTTATTTTTGACAAAAATCGGACAACATTTCAAGTTGGAGGTTGACGATCGAGCAAAAGGTCGCCGGCACTGAAAATGAAAAACTTGAAACATAACGTATGGGAATTGAAAAATGAGGGAGGGGATCGATCCGGGCGGGCCGACCGGTCGCGACCCTAGCGGCACGGTCGACCCCCATCCGAACCGTACTGGATCGCACTAAATTCTTTCCAACGTTCAAAATTTTCTATAGAGCAACCGGTCGCATACTGTGTAGTTTTTGAAAGCAAAAATTGTGTCGTTTAAAATCCTTATCAGCAAGATTTGCTTTTGATTTTTGTACAATATTTCTACATTTTGTGATCCTCTTTTTGTAGACAAAAGTGAAGAAGGAGGAGCCTATGTTTGTGAAGACTCTCCTATAAATAGATGATGATTTGAAGACACAAAACATAACACACACGCATACAATACAATACAACAACAAATGCAAAATTCTCCAAGCTTTCATTTTTACTTTCTTGTTGTAATAGCTTAAGTTCTTGCATTTGCACAATCTTGAGGTCTAGGCTTTTTGTTCTTGATTACACTTGCACCCAAAGTTTGTATACTTCATTTATTGAGTTGTAATCTTGAATTTTTCTATCATCCAAAACAAGATATCCTTGTTAGTGTTCTTGTGGTAAGAACATACTTGGGTGATCTTAGGTGTTGAAGAGTGTGGTACTCTTCATAGGTGTTGAAGGAAGATTGTGGTAATCTCCTTGAAGGTGTTGTAAGAAGATTGTGGTAATCTTCAAAGGTGGTGTTGTATTAATTGTGGTAATTAATAAAATCTTTTTCCTTTTGAAATCCACTTCGGATATACCGGGGTGGTAGTAGATTAGGCCCTAGGTGGGTTGAACTACTATAAATCATCGAGTGTTGTTTAATTTCCGCATTTACATTCTTGTCAATTACTTGTTCATTCGAAAAAAGAGGCGATTTGCGAAAAATCGGCATAATCTATTCACCCCTTCTAGATTATCGTAGCCACTTGGACTAACAAGAAGTACTCGCTCGAGCCGACCTTCAAATATTGATGCACAGATGCCTTTGATTTATTATATGCGCGCCGCCCTTGACGAAGTGCTCGGCTCGGGCCAATCTTCAAACATGATGGGTGGATGCCCTTGATTCATTTTATGGGCGTCGCCCTTGACATATTTGATGACAGATGATTGCTTATTAACCAACCATTCAATGTTAGGAATTTCAATCGAGATAAATCATGATTTGGCAAAGATTAGAATGACTCTACTATTATAGTTCATGATATTATAAACTACAAGAGTGGGAGGACTAATTGATATGTGCTAGATTTTCCATATTAAAAAGGATCAATATAATTTGGGAGGTGTTCAGCCCAAAATGAATAATTAACCTAAGCCCATGTGTTAGCTAGGGCTTGATGAACACGCAACCCTAATTGCTAGGATTTTAGCTTGGCTTGATGAACACGCAACCCTAATTGCCAACCTATAAATAACTCACAAAAGGGTGTCTCGGGTTAGAATTCGAATACACACATTTGATATAATGTTCTATTTTACATATATTCTCTCTCAGAGCGATCGACTTGAGCGTCGGAGGGAGGCACGCGGAAAAATCCTTCGGCCCCATTCTCACCTGTTGTTTTGCAGGCATCAAGGCAAAACGAACATTGGAGATCGGATTTTCTCAGTGGAGTAAATATCTCTCCCCAACACTTATATATAATCTTCATACATATAAGTATATAGGGATACAGACAAATATACCCAACATTCCAGAATAAAGGAAACATTTACGCTCCCCATCCTTTTTCTAGATATTTGTACGCTTCCGCCTTTTTTCCAAATAATTTTACGCTCCCGCCAATTTTTTGGATTTTTGACATTGTTGTTTCAAAGTTGTTTCGAACATGATTCAAACATATTTCATCTAACAAAAATGAGTGAAAAATAATTTCTGCCCCATTAAATAATCAATTTTATACTCGAAATAAACAATCAAGAAATATACACATAAAACACATGTTAAAACAAAAACACATTAAACATAATATAGAAACAACACATGAATAGAAAAACACAATTCAATATTTGATCCAATGTATTGAAAACATAAAAAAAACGCATGGAAACAACCAAGAAACAACAGAACAACATTAAAAATTATATAGAAACAATTTACAAACAACATAAACAATATAAAAAACAACACATGAACAAAAAACGCTTAAAAATAAATAAAAAATTGCATTGTAACACCGTATACAACATGGAACAACCAAAAAACATCTAGTAACATTAAAAACAATACAGAAATAACTTAGAAAAAATAGAAAAAATATATAAAACAACATATGAACAAAACAAAAGCGTAAAAAATAGGTAAAAGTTGCATCGAAACATTAAAACAACATAGAAATAATATAGAAACAACCAAGAAATAAAATAAACAACATAAAAATAAGTACGAATCATTAGAAATAACATAGAAAACATACATGAACCAAAAAAATCGAAAAAAGGGTTAAAAAAATATCCCAAAAAAATGCAGGAGCATAAAAATGTCCAAAAAAGAGCGAGAATCATATTTAGTATTCTTTCTCCAAGAATGTTGAGTATTTTTTTCATTAACTCAAGTATGTATTTATTCATACAGATTATTAACATATAATAAACCATATATCACATAAAACGCTCAAACTAATAAGCTCATATATAAGTATATTCTTGATGGACTCGACAATATACTCTTTTTCTATTGATGTATTCAACAATTTTAGGACCCAAAATTAATATTTTGAGACAAACACTCATATAGAACTATCCTACAAGTTCTTTTTCATCAATCGGGTCGCGCTTGACCCATAACCCAACCCAAAAGGGTGGTAGCAATTTTGTAATTATTAGGCTAACAGACATGTAAGATCATAATTAAAAAATATAAGTTTAAGTGTCATTTTTATTAAGAAAAGTATATGTTTTCAAAGTAATTTTTCAGACGGAATAATACCATTAGGAAAGGTGACAATTTTGTAATATTAGCGGTGACAAAGTATCAAACTCTAAAAAGTATACGTTTTTAAAATGATAAAACTAATATTATTTACAATTGCAAAGTTGAACGAAACCTATTTACGTATCTTTTTTAAAAAAAAATATCACGTTTATTCTAAAAGTATATGTTTTTAAAGTAACAAAACTAATATTAGTAGTTCTGAAAAGTATTAATTTTTCCCGAAAAGTATTAGTAGTTTCACTAGAAAGTATTAGTGTTTCTTTGTGCATCGTTCAGTCTGACATAGTTTTCGAAGGATTGGGTTGGGTCCGATTTTAGATGTTGAGGATTTGTCTCTCGGATTTAGATTCTCGAGACCGTCTGACTAGACACTCACTCTTATTTTGATTCTAATAATTACCGCAACCTACTCAGTAATGGGAGGAAATATAAATTAGAATTTTGAATACGGATATTCAAATTAATTCGTGAATATTCGAATATACTTTCAAATAAGAATAAGAATCAATTTTTGAAATCGAACATTAAAAGAATACAAATACGAGTTTTATCTAAATGAGGCGGAAGAATATATTCACATTTGTCTTTATTGGATTCGTTTACACCTGTCATAAATCCCATTCTTGGTAGGGATGGCAAATGGGTGGGGCGGTTACTTCAAGACCCAGACCCAGCCTGTCCATCTCAAAATCGAGATGTGTCAACCCGTCATGGGTCGAGGGGCAAGTCGACCGGTGATGAATAAATCATATTTTTGTAGAATTTTATCTTGTATTCTTAATAAGTTTTCTTAGCTTATATTTTATATTATAAATGCATATTATTTATAAATATTGTCATTATCAATGTTAGGTATAATATTATATACATAAGAATTATATTATCATATATAATATACATATAAAATATATATTAAATATATATTTTTTTCAAAATACTAGAGAGGTGGTTTAGGGCGGTGTCTTGAACGAGACCAAGGCCAAATTGTCATCCCTAATTCTTGGTTACTAATATCCCTAAAGATATCATATAACGAGATGCATATTCCATTATATCCGCCATAAGTATCTTTATTAAAGTCGATGCAAAAGCAGGTAAACCATCCACCTGAAGAATATTTTCTAGGGATGACAATGTATCAAGTCTGTTTAGACCCGAGACTCTTCCAAAACCCATATCCAGTGAGTGGTCCATTAGACCCATTAGACCCATTTATATATTTCCATACATGTTTTTTAAAATTAATATTAAAATTTTCAAAATAAATTATCATGATATATTATATACTAGAACAACATTCATGTATTACACATGAATTCATGTGTGCAGTATGTGAGTGTGTGTGTGTATGTGCAGTGTGTGTTTGAATATGCAAGTGTGCATAAAAAAATAAAAATAAAATGAATTTCAAATAATTATGTTTGGGGAGGAATATAAAATCCTTAAAAAATAAACTCAAACTTAAAATGGGAGTTGAAATCTATTGATTTGAATTTATAAACCAAACAAGAGTATGAATTTTGCTAATAATTTCAAATCTCTTATCCCAAATACCCTCCTAAATCCCAATCCAAATCCACCCTAAATATTCATACTACCACATTTAATGATTTTAACCCAATTTCCAAACTAGTTGTGCAAGAGTGATAGAGATAGGATCTTTATTTCCATTTTGTCTCTTTTTTATCATTAAGCATTGAATAATAGCATCCCACTCTACCGCAGAGTCAAGCTCAGTCAGTCAACTAAACTTGAAAATCGAAACCAATCAACCATGTTCTTTTTTTTTTTTTTTTTTTTTGATGGGAGAAACCATGTTCTTATAAACACACATAGAGGATGAACCTTGGGACATGTCACCCCATTGCTTCACATGACAACATACCTTGGATCAGAGTCAACCTTTGACTGGTCCCAACTATCTTTATCCAACAACCATATTACTAAAGCTAGTCAACCAAATTTTAGTATTTGCCATTAAGTGTGACAACAACACACCAATATGACTTAATCTTTGACTCAGCAAATCAGCCAAAAGAAAGTGTTCACATAGAATAAAGGATAATTACAAAAGCTACCTCTAGCCTAACTTAAAAAAATTCTACTTCTACAAATACCCAGTGTTAAAACACTCCCTTAAAATTTATATTTACCTAACAAATATCATTAGAGTGCAATTTTTAGAGAAACAAATGTCAAATAGGTATTTATAATTTGGATAATTACAAAAACCCTTAGGTTCAGTCTAGTTACAAAAAACAAGAGTTTTTTTAAAATTGCAAAAATCCCTAGATTGTTGATTTCGTCTTACATTGTCTTACTTCATAAGCAAAAAAATTTCAAATAACCCCTAGCATTTATAGAAATTTCGTACAGATTTTTTGTAATTAGCCCAAATTCTAGGGTCTCTTTTGTTATTATTGCTTGTAATTTGAAAGATAAAGTGTTTTTTTTTTGTAATTAGTCAAAATTTAAAGGATAATTTTTGTAATTAACCCTAAAATAAACATAGTAACGAAGACTTACGGACCATCAAAACCTAGAGAATAAAGAGCAAACCAACAGAAATGCAAACCAAACTAAAGATCTTACAACAAGAATTCATTACTAACTCATGATATCAAAAGCCAATAGTATTGTCAGATTTGACTGAGACAATTTTATTCTCCGTTACAAACCAAGTATAAAATGAACTTGTAATAGTTTACATAAACTATTCGTCCCTTCATTCGGAGGACAATTATAATTTGAGTGGGTCTCTTGTGAGACCGTCTCTCACTGATCTATATTCGTGAGACGGAGCCCCATAACCCGGATCCACCAACCCATCACCCGGATCCACCATTTAACAATTAAAAAAAAAAAATAGAAAAGGTGGACGTTGACGCCCTGAAGAAACAGAGCGAGGAAAATTAACGCAGATTCACACGAGAATTGGAGGAGAAGTATCAACCAGGACGCAAATTCGTAAACACGCAGGATCGGAGGAAAGAACACGAAATTATCGATCTCTATTGATATACCTTGAGATCAAATTCTCCATTGGTATACCTTGCAAATTTTTTGTCACAATTATTAAAATTATACCCATAATGTGTTTGATGATTTGACTATGTGAAGAAAGGGTATAATAATTCTTGCAACTCCTATATTGATCGAATATTTGACAAATCATTACTTATAATCCACGAATACTACTTCCCCTTTGTTCATATGCAATGGAGAATCAATATCAAAACAATGCACCAATGAAGGAATGTGAAAATTTGGATTCATTGGTTGTTCTTTCAAGTGATGAAGATGATATTGAAATCGTTGGAGGTAAATACAAATAACTTATCTGAATAAAGTTACTACGTTTTTATGATACTTATTGGTTTACATGTACAACGAACTTGTGCTAGGTGAAGCAGTCGATGCAACGTCCATTAATGAACAACATACACGCCATGGATAAAAGTATTACATTGTCTTTGCAAAAGTATTATGTTTTATCATAAAAGTAATACATTTTATAATATGTCAATTTTCTGGCTAAATCATTGCACAACAATGTGGAGAGGAAATATAAATAACTTATATGAATAAAGTTACTACTTTATTATATTTTCATGACACTTATTGGATTACAAGTACAACAATGAACTTGTGCTAGGTGAACAAGTCGATGCAACGCGTCCATTAATGAACAACATACATCGCAATGGATAAAAGTATTACATTTTCTTTGCAAAAGTATTATGTTTTATCATAAAAGTAATACATTTTATAATGTGTCAATTTTCTGGCTGAATCATTGCACAACAATGTGAAGGGAAATATATATAACTTATATGAATAAAGTTACTACTTTATTAATTTTCATGACACTTATTGGTTTACATGTACAACAATGAACTTGTCTTAGGTGAACAAGTCGATCAATGCCGTTTCGAACAAAATACGGTGGCAACGGATGAAGGTATTACATTTTCTTTGCAAAAGTATTATATTTTCAAAGAAAAGTATTACATTTTACAATGTGTCATTTTTCCGGGCCGAGTTCTTTGTAAGAACAACGCGAAGGTGAATATAAATAACTTATCGAATAAAGTTACTACTTTATTACGTTTTTATGATACTTATTGGTTTATATGTGTAACAATGAACTTGTGCTAGGTGAACAAGTCGATGCAACGGCCGTTCTTGAACAACATCCCGGCAACGGATGAAGGTATTACATTTTAGTGCAAAAGTATTATATTTTTAAAAAGTAATACATTTTATAATGTGGCATTTTCTGGCTAAGTTATTGCGGATATAATTGGTTCGCTTATTGGTGTAAGAAAGAGAACAATTGAAGATATGTATAAGTTGTATCGTGACCATGGTCGCACTTGGATTTAGTGTACGTAAATCATTGCTCGATGTAGGGACAATGGAGTAGTGATAGAAAAGTACTTCATATGCTCATGTGAAGGAACAAAGAGGACAACAATGGGAAAAACAAAAACTTTCCTCATACACGCATACGGTGCAATGCTTCGTTAAGAGTGAAATTAATTGATGATGGTGTTTATGAAGTCATTAATCACGCAGTACATAATCATTCATTCACGAACGAAGTGGAGCCACCTTCATCGTCGAAAGAAAGATTACAAATGAGAAGGGTAAAGCTATAGAAGATATGGTATCTTCCGGCATGAGACCAACTGACTCTTATCGATATATGGCACACGAAGCGGGTGGAGACCAAAGTGTTGGTCATACCATCAAAGACCATTTGAATTTTGTAAACCGCCTGAAATTGAAAGCAATAGAAGGTGGGGATGCACAAGCATTGGTAGAAATGTTGTACAAAGAACAAGCTGAGGAAGATGACTTTTATTTTAGAGTCAAGTTGGATGATATGGCCAAACTGAGTAATGTATTCTGGAGAGACTCGATGATGAAGGAGGATTATCAACTATTTGGAGATGTTGTGATCTTTGATACAACATATCGAACAAATAGATATAACTTGATTTGTGCTCCAATAGTTGGCGTCAACCATCATTGGAAAAATGTAATGTTCGGATGTGCATTCTTATCTAATGAGAAGACCGAGTCATTTGTGTGGCTTTTTGAAGTATTTAAGAAAGCAATGGGAGGCAAATGTCCAATCACATTATTTACCGATCAAGATCAGGCGATTGCTAATGCGATAGAAAAGGTATACATTTTGAAAATTTATCATATTCATTGGGATATCTACTATGTTAAAATTAATAATACTTTATAAGTATAAAATGATACTTTTTGTACAAAATTTGATACTTTTTCGTTAGTTGTCAATACACTGAATTTCTTATTTTTCTTGTATTCAAATTAGTAATACTTTATCTGAGAAAAATGATACTTTTATTTATAATATTGATACCTTTCCTGAAAAATTATGTAGGTTTTCCCTGAAACAAAGCACAGACTATGCCAATGGCATCTTTACCAAAATGCTTTGAGCAGATTTGGGCAGTTGAAGAGCAACACTTCCTTTAAAGATACTTTTAGGAAATGCTTGTCAGGTTGTGCAAATGAAAATGAGTTTGAAGACTGCTGGAGTACTATGATTTCTAAGTATGGGTTGGAAGATCAAACTTGGTTTCAACGTTTATATGATCTAAAAGACAAATGGTGCACAGCCCTGAGCAAGGACTTCTTTTCAGCTGGAATATTGTCTTCACAACGAAGTGAAAGTACTAACAATGCTATGGGATTCAATGCCAAAAAAACAACAAGCTTGACCGAATTTTATGGGATTTTCAAGGAGCTAGTGAAGAATTGGAGAATGAAAGAAGAATATGATGAATTCCAATCCTCAAGATCAATTCCAGCGACTACACTACAATTAACTGGAATGTTAAAGCACGCTTCTGAGGTATATACATTGACGCTTTTCAAAGACTTTGAGACTGAGTTTATCGCATCAATTTCTACTACTTGTAGTCTAGTTCATCAAGACGAGATACTGAGTGTTTATGACATTTCTACTCATATTGGGGATGGAGACATAAACCGTGTGATGTATGATCCTTTAAGAAAAATGATCACCTGCTCTTGCAAGAAATTTGAAGAATGTGGTATTTTGTCTTTGCCATTCCTTAATGGTACTTCATCTTCATTCTCAAGTCAAGATACGTAAATGTATATCATAAAAAGATGGACAAGAATTGCGAAATCTGAAGTATGGGACAAGTTAACTAATAGAATTGAAAAGCCTGACAAACCTAATGATTGTATTCCTTGGCGTCATGAAATGGCACGAAAATATTATGATCTTGTGTTGAAATGTCAAGGGAATGAAGAAGCAAGGAGAATCATTGAGGAAGGATATAACGGGGATTATTCGCTATTATCGCATTGAATAATCCCTTTGGATTTCATTGAGCAAAATGAATCATCTCTGTTGTTTCAAGTTCGTCTACATTACAAGATCCTACTCGATTTCTATTACGAAGGGAAGAAGAAAAAGGATAAAGGCGAGTTTCGAAAAGGGAAAGAAGAAAACTAATGATTTGTCTAATTCTATTCAAGCCAATGAGTTTGGTTCCAAGACTCCAAATGCTCGATTATTTTAGTGGAAAATACACTATTCTATCCTAGACTTTACATTCATTTTAAGTAATACTTTTATAGTTCAAATAGTAATATTTTTGAAATTATTTATAATACTTTTACACTCTTAACTTGTCTTGATGCCAAATGTCTACTTAAAGTATTACGCTTCAGCGCTTCATCTCCAAGTTAAGGGACACTGCCTGTCAAAGTGCAAAAATACTTTTTTTAAAATACACGTAAGACTTAATCAAAAAAAGTATTACTTTTTTTAAGAAAAGTATTACTTTTCTTAGAAAAAGTATTACTTTGTATGGTAAAAGTATTACTTTTAGAGTATTACCATGTTTTATAAAAAGTAATACTTTTTATCGTAAAAGTATTACTTTTTATCGTAAAAGTATTACTTTTTCAGTACTAAGTATTACGCTTCAGCTTCATCTCCCTTTGAAAGTGCAAAAATACTTTTTTTAAAATACACGTAAGACTTAATCAAAAAAGTATTACATTTTTTAAGAAAAGTATTATTTTTGAAAAAGTATTTTTTTAGACTCCGATTCAACAAAGTAATTGACATCTCCAAGAGTTTTGAAAGAAAACCGTGTTCAGTAGACGATGAATTGACGACGGCGGTGAGAGTGAGAAGAAGGCGCCCGAGCGTGGAGCTATGGCCGTGTGAAGTTGAGAAGTTGTTTTGGTTAATCTATATAGGAAAAAGTATTACTTTTCATTGTAAAAGTATTACTTTGTATGGTAAAAGTATTACTTTTAGAGTATTACAATGTTTTAGAAAAAGTATTATTTTTTATCGTAAAAGTATTACGTTTTATCGTAAAAGTATTACTTTTTCAGTACTAAGTATTACGCTTCAGCTTCATCTCCCTTTCAAATTGCAAAAATACTTTTTTGAAATATACGTAAGACTTAATCAAAAAAGTATTACTTTTTTTAAGAAAAGTATTACTTTTCTTAGAAAAAGTATTACTTTTTTAGACTCCAATTCAACAAAGTAATTTCTCCAAGAGTTTTGAAAGAAAACTTGTGTTCTGGTAGACAGTAATTGACGACGGCGGTGAGAGTGAGAAGAAGCTGCCGGAGCGTGGAGACTGCGGCCGTGTGAAGTTGAGAAGTTGTTTTGGTTAATCTATATAGGAAAAAGTATTACTTTTCATTGTAAAAGTATTACTTTGTATGGTAAAAGTATTACTTTTTAGAGTATTACAATGTTTTAGAAAAAGTATTACTTTTTATCGTAAAAGTATTACTTTTTGTTGCAAAAGTATTAGATTTTATGCTATTAGGATTATTCTGTTTTAACAATCATTGACAAATTTGTCAATTATTCAATCCGCAATCAAAAATAAAATGCCAACATATTACATTAGTAGTGATTAGTACAAAACTCAGATATTGTTATACATATATATTTATCAATTCAAGCAAATGGCAGAAGTTTAGAAATTTGTCTCCATGAACATAGTAACATGAATTTATCAATGTGATTAAAAACTGATATCCATGATAACTAACATCTTTGTCCAAGTCCAAACAATGTGAGCAACAACGTTGACCTTCGTCATCCAACTAATGTAAAACTAGAAAATACATTCTTTGCAAAGGGAACAAGAAAGAACCCCTAATAACAGAATCGAGCTTAAGTACAAATCAATTAGTGACCTAATGCTACAAAGAACCCCAAGTTATTAAAATTTAAAGAAGAAAAAGGAAAAAAAAAAGCGAGGGGGATTAAATGGCACATTTATAAAGCGGCAGAATCTGTCTTCGATAAGAAGAACCCAAGACATGAGAGCAAACGGCGCTGTCGTTTCGGCCTTATATGCCAAGTGGATGTTTATGAGTGAACATTCTTGCAAGGTAGAACTCACCGCATTGTATGTTCTTGCAACTTTTTGTCCGTGAGATGCCCCAAATACTCAAGAGAAGGGTGCATATCAAATCCTCGGTCCTCAAAATTGTTTTACCAACAAGTTTACACACAACATTTTGGTGACTATTCCCTCCAAATACCATACATCCAACAATCCCCACCATGTTTACAAAATTTCCCATAAAAACCAATCCTAATCCTAATACTCAAAAATCCATAAGTAAAAAAAAAAAAAACCCATATAGTTCTTGCATTTCAAAAAAATTCATTATAACACTTTCTAATTCTTCTAATTCTTGATTTCTTCTTCTTCTTCTTCTTTAAATCGGCTCCCTTTCTCTTCAAGTCTGCGATCGGTCTTTTTCTTCTCCTCAATCTTTTGCTTCAAATCAGATTTTTTCAGACAAAAATCCACTATTTTCTTCAGCATTTCCAATCTCACACCATTGAGATCACTCAAAAAAATTCTTAAACAAATTTGTGCTCGCAATACTGGTCGTACCAAAGCCTACAAAAATAACATAAAATATATTATACAATTTACAAAAGAACATAAAACATATTATACTATAAATAATACCTTTGACAAATCATCGGGAAGTGTAAATTTTCCCTTTGAAGTACTCCATATATGGTGCATCAAGAAAACACCACAGTCATTCGCTTCATCCTCCGATCGCCAAGGAAATTAACATACTCTCATCTGAATATTGAGCAAACTCGAGCTTTTGGGTGATTTGTTTCTTCAAGGAAGATAGCCATCCGATATTTCTATAAAACATATATGCATATAAAACCAAAATGTCAAAAATATTATACAAATGGTAAGAATAAACTAAACAAGTATAAACTAAAGGGATTATACCACGAGTTGGACAACTCTAATATAATGACTTGGATCATCATATTTCCTATTATCCAGAATTGCATCTTCTCATCGCGAAAGTTTACGACAAAGACGAAGAAATGACTCTCAAAGTGGATTGGAACAAAAATCGCAAAATTAAAACAAAGTAATACTTAGTAAATCTTGAAAAAGTAATACTTTTATGATAAAAAGTAATACTTTTACGATAAAAAGTAATACTTTTTCTAAAACAAGGTAATACTCTAAAAGTAATACTTTTAAAATGAGAAGTATTACTTTTTCCTAAAACAGGTAATAGTAATACAATAAACTTCAAGTAATCCAATATAGATTAGCCAAGTGTCTGTTTTCTATGAGATGTCAATTACTTTCTTGGATTGGAGTCTATGCCATAACATCATCTAAGTATGTTCATGATCTACAAGGTATTACTTCTTATTGTAAAAGTAATACTTTTTGGGAAAAAGTATTACTTTTTTAGAAAAAGTATTACAATTAAAGATAATTCATTTACCAAATCACATGTGCTCGGTCTTGCTTGGCATGTTCCATATATTTCGCCAACATTTTCTCATACTCCTTTCATGCTCAAAGAACAACACCAACCTTGTTTATAGCCTTTGTCATATAGAACTTTTCGGAAGAGAGGAAACAACATTAAAATAGAAATCGAATAAATATCAAAGGGATTAAATATAGGAAATTTGTAAGTTAGTAAAACTTACATTGTCCTATCAAAAAACACCCTTTTGCACGGATCGTCACTAGCTTTTGCTCGGTTAAGAATCAAAACCCATGCATCAATCACATTTCCGTATATCCATCGTTTTTGATTTAGAGACAAGATCTCGTTCTTTGAAATAGTGAGCAACCCATCATGTGTAAAAAAAGATCACTAAAAAAAGAAAACAAAAACAATAGTTACTTTATATGATTGAATAGAGTAAAAATCAAATCCTAATGCAAAAATTATAACTTACTTTTCAAAAAACGATTCGATGTCAAAAAGACAAAAATCAAGAACTTGTTTGTCTCTTATATCCATATCAACTAGCAACCTTTTGTTTTGAGTCATGAAACTCGAAACATAACCAGCATCTTCACCTACTGCCCAAGCATCAGCCGGCAGCCCAATATATTCTACCCTTAAATCACGACGTGGTTTTAAAACAGCAGATGCCAAAGCTTCATCAAATCCATCATCATCGCCACTCAATTGTTTTGTCTCAGGTGTTAGAAGATCAAAATTGGGCATTTCTTCAGACAACTTCTTCATCAAATTAAATTTCTCAACTACATCATCAATAAACTTTTGGACCTTGTCATTAGCAAAGAAATTTTGAGTCTGAGACAAAATTGGAGATTGCGATGATGAGACTGTGGCACTTTGTGGTGATTAGGTTCCATTTTCTTCTTCATCTTGTTCAATCTATCCATGTGAAAATCAAAAACCACAGCCATATCCCTCTTAAGCAAGAGGAAAGTCTCATGCACATCCTATAAAAATAGAAATTTATTTGTCGAAGTATCCAAAAAAGTAATACTTTTCGAGTTAAATGGTAATACTTTTCAACAAAAATCTAATACATATGATTTCATAACCCTACTACATCAGAAAATGTGATGATAACATAAATGTGAGATCAATAGCTTTTTTTCTTTGGCCTTTGAATTGAGACTATTAACAGAGGTGGCAAAAACAGTGTACCAAAGCTAACTTAAATATGAGATTGAAGGCACACAAGAATTACACAAAGGAAACACCTTTTTCAACTTCAAGTAACCAATCCATGGGAACTTTTAGCTAGCAAGTTCTTATTGGCATAGATTGACTAGACAATGATCAAGTCATCAGTGATCTGATAATATATTTACATAATATTGACAAGGGTCAATGTAACTACAAAAAATAGAAGGGTCTTTTGGTACATTGGCTAAACCTCAGCTGGTACAAGTGTAATTATCCTAACATTTATACAAAGATAATAAACAGTAGTAACCTGAGTTAAAAATTTTGGAATCCAGCAGATTTCCATGTAAAGCTAGAATTCAACAGACATAATATAGAAAGTAACAACTGTTCAAGAAAAACTAGATATAGGAAAAACTTGTAATAAAAAGAACAACTACAAGAAGCAGAGACAAAAAAGTTGAAGGTTAACACAACATTGCATAAAAGCTCATACAAATTAAAAACTTACATCTTTTGCCAATTTATGAATCTCAGCATTCGTTAGTTCGCCCTCCGGTAATTCAAACTTAATCAGCCTTGATGATTCATCAACACACTCTTCCTTTGCTCCACTTGCCTTATCATCAGCCTTTGCTCCACTTGAATAATGGACCTTTTCCTCGCCTTCTAATCCCGCCCTCCCAGAAACAGGGTAAGTGTCTGTGATCCAATCACCCTGGCCAAATGCTCCAGCCTCTCTCTCTTCTTTAACTCGTCTTCGAATATTCTCTGAAGTCCAATGTTGAATTAGTGGCAGGGAAGATGGTTCGGCTTTGCCTTTCCATTTAAGCCTATGAAAATAGATGATTTGCAAAGCCAACACACATCCACTTATATTAGCTCTGGACTTCTTGTTATAATTGTCAACGGCTTTGCAAAGCCTCTCTAACACATATGAACACCAATCAAACTGACAAATTGTGTCCACATCCACCAAAGATTTCAAAAAAGAAAGGTCCACTTTTGCGATTTGTTTGTCGGAGTGAGAAAAGTTGACATCGTATATAAAACGAACAACCTTTTAAAATCATCTCCTCCATCTTCAAATCCACCCATGAGTAGTTTTTGCAAAAACTTACGGAACTCGCCCATCAATGCCGTATTTTTCCTTGACTCACAAGCAATATCTAGGGCATCATCCTTGCGCTTTCCCACTAATACCTCCCGTCCATCGTTCCGGTAGTAAAAATATATCACAAATATCATCATCGTGATAACGACTGCTTTCTTATCATCAATAGTAAGCAACCTACTCTTACCATTGAACCTCTTCACTAACCACTCTAACATATATGTGGAAATTTGTTTAACTCTCATTTTCAAAGAACCCACCAAATCCAATGCTTTCGATATCATTTTTTTGCTTAGGATTGGAATTAATGATATCCAACGATTGAAGTAACCCGAGTGGTCCAGACTTTGTGAGACAAAATTGCCGCAAAAAATTGACAATGAAAGTTAAACAACTAATACCATAATAAACGACACTATTAACTAAAAACTAATACTTTTTCTATTGATAGCAATCACATAGTCCACATACTCAAGAACTAATACTACAAAAAAAAACTAATACTTTTAGAAATGAATGTGATACTTTTTACCAAAAAACTAATACTTTTTCTATTGATAGAAATCACATAGTCCACATACTCAAGAACTAATACTACAAAAAAACTAATACTTTTAGAAAGAAATGTGATACTTTTTAACTAAAAACTAATACTTTTTCTATTGATAGCAATCACATAGTCCACATACTCAAGAACTAATACTACAAAAAAACTAATACTTTTAGAAAGAAATGTGATACTTTTTACCAAAAAACTAATACTTTTTCTATTGATAGAAATCGCATAGTCCACATACTCAAGAACTAATACTACAAAAAAAAACTAATACTTTTAGAAAGAAATGTGATACTTTTTAACTAAAAACTAATATTTTTTCTATTGATAGCAATCACATAGTCCACATACTCAAGAACTAATACTACAAAAAAAAAAAAACTAATACTTTTAGCAAGAAATGTGATACTTTTTAACTAAAAACTAATACTTTTAAAAAGAAAGGGGATACTTTAAAAAAAGGTAATACTTAGAGTATAACCTGCCATCATGGTCTTTATCTTTTGCCTTCTTTGATGGTTTCTTGACTTTAGCAACCTTCAAAATTTTCTCACCCTCTGAATATTTCTTCAGTTGTCTCTCATCTGCCGTGTGTTTTGTACGTCTCTCCTCGTCACAATTTGTTCGTTTCTCATTCTCTATGCGCTTAAATTCATTGTCTTCATTCAACGCGAGTTCTTTCCCCTTTTCTCCAGCGCCTCGTTTTCTCTTTTCCTTGGATGGTTCATCCCCATCGATGTTCTTATGAGCAAATTGTTTCTGCCCCATCAATATCTACAAACCAACAGTAATATAGAATGAACTCACAAGCATCAACAATTCATAACAACAAAAAACACTTTCTATTAATCATATAGAGTTTGTCAATACATAAAAGAACTTAAACTGATATATAATAAAAACAATATTTTGTACTGTGGTGAGGTTTCATCAATATTTTGTACTGTGGTGAGGCTTCATCAATATTGGGATCGCATCGCTGGCAACGTGTTTACTCATGGAATCTTTGGTTGCATCTCAAATTACAATAGGACACTCTTCTTCCTCAAAACTTAGTAAACACTAGACAATTTGCATCAGGCCATGCTTGGGTATTCTGTTACATGGACCTAGGACCCATCATTTTCTTTCACATACTTCCAGCTTATTTTTTTTTGGGTAAGGTGAGAATATATTAATACCCAAGTAAAAAAATACAGAAAAAAATACAATCAACACAAAGTTGGAACCGATATCCTACAACAACTCTAAAAACATCGGATCAACCCACAAAACAAGTTTCAAGCTACTTCAAATAACAAACCTCCCCTTCATATACAGAGCCACTATTCCAGAAAATCATCTGTCAACATCCATTCTCTACATAGTCATCTATAATCTTGTGAAAAATGAATACGTTTGAGATTCATATTTTAACTTATTACTATTCATAGTTTCAGTGTCATAAGAACAATCAATCAATGGACTGTTTCAGAAGAGTAGTGCTCTAAATATCAAAATTAGCTTTCCCTTTTGCTCACAAACCATTAGTTTTTGATAATCTGCAAGAGTAAATGGCGAAGCATATAGCAGTAAATTTTCGCACCTCCTAAATGTGTTGTGGTAAAATAAAACCAGAAAAAAATCGCACAAACATCTCTCAAACTAAAACCCTAGTTTAAAATTTTCGAAAAAATAACATATGCTTAACATAAAAACATGAAAAACATATAGCACCATGAATGAAAACTTACATATGAGTCAAAAAAACCTAAGTTTAACAGATATGGAAAAAAAACTAAAAAACTACATAGAACATGAAAAGTGTCGAAAACTTACCAGATTGGAGTCAGAGACTGAGATTTTGAAGAAAAACTGAGTAAAAGGAAAACTAAACAATGAAAGAAGAAGAAAGAAAAGGAGGGAAATAACTGGCGAAGAGACTGGCGAAGAAGAAGGAAGAAACGGGAAGAAGAAGAAAAAAGAAAAGGAAAGAAGAAAAAAGAAAAGGAGGGAAATAGCTGGGAAAAAAAGAATAAAAAAAATAATTAAAATGCTGGATCGGGTCGGGTCGCACGGGTCGGGTCGGGCACAACCCGTCTGACAGTGGATGACCCATAGGACGGTCTCATATGAGTCTTTGTCTTCTAATTTTCACCTCAAATGGAAGCATCACTTCAATTCAAACACACACTATCAAATAGACTGCAAAAGCCATGAAACAATGAGGCACAAAAGAGACCAAGTGCTAAAACAATCTTAACCATATAACATGGAAACACAAGAAAACAACTTTTGACCTTATGAAACTAATGAACCAAGTAATGATCTGAACATCCAAGAAAAAGCTTCAATTTAAGAAAACACAAGAATTAGAAGAATACCCCACAGCGATCAATAGGACTTGCAATATTTGGCACAAATATGTTTATCTATTCTTCATGAAAAGGCAAATAACTCTCTACAATATATCAAAGATTTACACTTATCAAATCTACTCTTTCACAATGACTAATAAACAAGTCATGAAAGAATCGAATACTAAAAAAGGCCTATGATAGTATAATTACAGAGAATTTGTGCCTGCAAGATTATGATGCAAGAGCTTATGAGCAATCTGATCTCTAGCATGCATTGCATTAACCGACCTCACACCGTTCTCCGGGACCATCTCATCATCAAACATCTCAAACCTCATCTCAGGACTCAAAATCTCATTCCTCATCTCACATATATTATGCAACACACAACATGCCCCAAGAACGACCGGCAAATCTTGAAGTTTCATCTCTGTTCTCTTCTGCAAACAGCTCCACCGTGCTTTCAACCGCATAAACGACTCTTTAGCGACCCTCTGAACCTCCTCGACTTTCTCATTATAAGCATGTTGTGTCCATGTAAGATTCTGATGAGTGTAAGGAACCAAAACCCAATCCATTAACGGGTAACTCGAATTCCCAACAACCCAAACATCCTTCAAAACACCCTTATTCGCCCTCTGTGAAAGGGCCGATTTCTCCAAAACCTGATCATCTGTCATTGAACCAGGCCAACCAATACAAATGTCTGTAAAAACACCCTTTGGATCGACAACCCCTTGAACGGTAATCGAATAAGAAGTCTTTTGGTTCCTCTCTGTGTGCCTTTTGTTAAAATAAGCCGCCACGCTTGTCTTTGGGGCAATAATAGGAACATGTGATGTGTACATTGATCCACCCACATTTGGAATCCCAGAAAACAATTCGAATTCCCTTTTGATCTCACTCATTCTATTCTCATCAGGCCATTGCAAGAATTTAGGCATTAAAACACTTCTAATTGCAGTGCAAACCTCGAGAACCAGTTTATGGCAAGTCGAAATTCCCAATCCGAACCGCTTCGACACTTCACGGAGAGCCTCGCCGGTGGCTAATCTCCATACGCAAACCGCCACTCGCTGACGAACGGGGATCGCCAAACGCAGCATTGTATTTTTTTTAGTGACGACGGATTCGAGTTCTTCGCAAATCATGTCGAAAGTTGCTCTGCTCATTCGAAAAGCTTTTTGAACTCTTCTTCGGGAAAATCAGGGCTGTTAACTTGCTCCCACCACGCTTTCGACCGGGTTTTCACCCACAACCTGCGCTGTGCCTGTGCGCCGCCATTGGGGACGCTGGTCGATTCGTCAGATGTCGTCGTCACAAGATCGTCAGCCTCAGAGCGCGCCAGTTTGGTTTGTGGGGAATTTCCAGAATCGGTAAAATTAGGATAACTATTGAAGTAATTAGCACTCTCATTCATTAAAATTGACGATTGCTGAACCGGATACACTTCCGGCGCCGGTTTTTCCTCCGGCGGGCTATCGAATGCCAGGAATTTAGTCAATAATTCCTGAACAGAAGAATCATTCTCGATATTCTCGTACCTGGGGCGCTTTTTGGCACTTGAAAAGGATATAGTACTGGGGTTTGAATCTTGAACGAACGAAAATGCGAAAGGGTAGTCCTCAAGAAATGGGAACGATGAGATTTCCATGAATTTTTTTAAGAAATTAGGGTGTGAAAGTGTTTGAAAGAGGTCTGAAAGAAATGTGAAGAGAGGAGAGAGTGTCTGAATGTACGAATAAGGAATGAAATGAGTTTGTGATATATACAGCCATATCTGCACGCGGTTGGGGATGGGGGACGCGGTGAAGAAGGAAGGTTCCAGGTGGGCGATGGGTTTTGACGGGCCTGTTTAGTTTGAGGTGTCTTTTTTGAGAATTTTATAAGATTGTTTTACGCGGTTGGGGTTACTTCAAACAGTTTGATCAAAAAGTGGTGAGATGTGGTTTTCGGACCGGTTCAACCGCCGGTTTTTCTAGGTTTTAATAAAAATATTTATTTGAAATTATATTATATAAAATATGAATATAATTTATTAATATAGAAGGGAAAGTTGTATATGTTTAGTTAAAACGAAAAAATGTATATATTTAGCTCAAAAATGACATAAATATATTAAATATTAAGTTTATAAATTCTATTTTTATAAAAAAGTGAAAAAATACAAAAACCAAAAAAAAAAAGCAAATTCCGGTTCAATAGTTTTAGGCCTAAGATGGCGGATTGTCCGGTTTGGCGGTATTGACCGGTATTGCCGGTTTAACCGTTAAAACGGTTATTAGGACCTTACCGTGGTCCGACCACCAGATCCGGATAATGGGTTGAAATGACGGTATTTTGAACAATGACTTCAAAAGGCAAGTTTGGGAATTTTGGAAAGTGGTGAGGAAGCTCAATTAATAGTTCAATTCATATATACATGCTAGGGATGGTACTGGTGCGGAAAATCCTCGTTCCCTGCAAGGATCTGCCCTAAATAGGGTAGGGATTTTCAAAAAATTTGCCTATAGGGATGGAGAATATCTTCTCCTCGTCATGGACAAGACGCGAATGAGAATTGCATTCCCCACCTCGTGGGGATATTTCATGGCGACCCGAGATATACAAATATATTATAATACTTTTAATATATTGTATTATAAATATGTCCTTAATATATATACTAAAATGACAAAATCTTTAACTTATGTAATTTATTTTGTATAAAGAGTATTTTATTAAACTTTTTTACATAATTTAATGTTTTATAAATATTTAAAATGATTAAAGATGTTAAAAAATATTATTTTTTTTCAAAGAAAAAAAAGAATTCAGGAGGCGGGAAATCCCTATGGGGACGAGGGTCCACGCGGAGACGGTGATGGGAAGCAGTTCTCCCCGTTTGTCTTGCGGGAATAGGGATGGGGAATCCCCGTAAACGCAGAGACGGGATGGGGATCGCTCGTGCTAGCCTCACTGTCTGGTCCCATTGACATTCCTAATGTGTCTCATTTCATATGAGTTGAGCACTACCCACATGGGCAAAATTGAATTAACCCATATATTCATAATTATCTCAATGTCCATTCTTTCCCTATGGACTGCATCTTCTATGTATGGGGTATATAATATATTTGTAGGGGTCTAGACTAATTGAAATCGAGTAGAACATAATATATTAATTCTTTATTTCATTTGAAATTTTATCGAGCTCAAGAAATTGTGTTTTGAACTTCATTTAATTGATAATCTAGTCGAGTTTAAATGAGATGTAATCGAATCAAACTCAAATAACTTATTTTATTATTTTTCTGCTAATCTCGATTCGAGCTTCATAAAAAATTTGTTCAAACTTGAATTGGTAAGTTCACGGATTGAATTCTAAGCTTTTAGCGACTGATTTGGAGCTTCACTATTGAGAAATTTTGTTTGTTCAACCCTACATATTAGTGAAAGTAAAAGTCCATAATTAATAATACAAATCCTTACAGTGCTTGGATAGTACGTTCGGTTAATTGGAATTGTCTTTCTAATTATTGTAATAAAATTGAAATTCACCTAATATTAATGATAATTTATTCATATTATAGTAAAGTGTATTTCCTACTCAATATACCATAATTAGTAATTTATTATAGAATTATATCATTAATGATATGACATCATGTCTACTTCATATATATATATATATATATATATATATATATATAAATACTTACAATAAAATATTTTAGTTGGCTATTATATGATGTCACTGATAATTGCAGCAGTTATGCTGATTTTAGTCTTTGTTTCTTGAAGATTAGTCAAATGCAATTATTATTATTGATGTTATTTAATTGAAGTCAATCTTCTTTTGGACACAATTATCATGTGGTGATTAAGTAGGAATACATCCAAAGCATAGTTAAAACATCTACAAGAGAATGTGCTAGGATAATTATGTCACTTCAATTATTTATGAAAATTATTGCACGTATTGTAATATATATTTCCGGACTATTTTCTCATTATTGCTCAATTAGCTTCTTCTTGACATAGATTTCAAAGCCGGAAAAAAAAAAAGCTTCTTCTTGGCATAAACTTGACTTCCACTAAAGAATGTAGATATGATTTTAGTCTTAACCTATTAATGTGGTATCAATTGTTGGATTTGAGTTTTAAGTGGTTCACTATTTACATCATAATTTTTTTTTGTTAAGGGTAGAGTCTTCTGCTCATTAATACCCTAGCCACTTCCTCCATCATATTCGATCTTACTCAAAACTAACATATTCTCCTCCTCCTTCCATGGTAGGAGGAGGGGAAAGTAATTTTATTTTCTTGTTTTCCTTTACTTCTTCTCAGTTTTTGGTTTTTTCAAATTTTCCCCTTATGGGAGTAGGTTTCTTCTCTCTGTATGAGTGATTTTTTTTTTCTCTCTGTGGGAATAGGTTTATCCCCTCTATGGGAGTTGGTTTGTTTTTTTTTTTCTTTTTTCTTCTTTTTATTAGATTTATTCAGATATAAATAAATTTGTTCTTCTGGAGCTTCATTCAAAGTTCTTCATCAATTTCTAGAAGATTTGCATTAGTGTCTATAATACTTGCAAATAAAAAAGGAGACTGATGTGTATCGTCCAAATAGCTTGTTTTGAAGTGCAAACAGTCACTCACCCAGAGACGAGGCCACCTTGGGGCTAAGAGAGCCCAACTTTTGTTGGGTAAAAATGGAAGGTTTACTGTTTCAGAAAATGGCTAAGTGTTTGGATATATCTGGCTTAGTCGAGGCCTGTATTAGATACAGTCTCCGCAAGACGAAAACGTCCCGTATACAAAATGCTTATAATTCCGACGCTCGTCCCTTAAGATACAACGACTTTACTGTTCGAGTTTACAGACTTGCAAACTCGAAACTACAACGAACAACAAGAAATGTATGAAACTTTCAAGCTTTGAATGGGAAGTAATGTCAATATGCTCTAATGCAATGACCGATTATTATGCCGATATCTTGTGTTTTCGTATGTATTTTCATCTGCAGGGGGTTCTAATTTATAGGCATCAGGTGCCCGTATAGAAATATCATGTCTTTTGGCTTGAAAAGACATGTTTACAGCGAACAGGTGTATCTGTTTAGACTATCGCATCGACGCACGACCTGGCGCACGGCCCGTGCGTGTGCCCGTGCTTGGATGCGAATGAAAGAGCAAAGTTTCGACTTGACGCATGATGGCTCAAAAGCTACCTTTAAAACTTTAGGCAAGTGCACCTATCGTTTTATAGAATAGATTATTGAGTACCGAGTGTCATTCCCACGAGGATTGTAAGTACTAGTAATTACCGTCTTTTTGTTATCTAATCTAGAAATTTTCAGAGTTTTTGTTTGATAAATAGGGAAAATGAAAAATAAAGAATTTGAAATAATCACAACTTACAATAGATCAAATAAAAGTAGATTGTAGAATGAGAAAAGCAAGAGCTAGAAATGTTTTTGAATGCAGTCCCTCTAAAATGTTTTTGTGATTTAACAAGATAAAAATACAACCAAAAACTCTTTAGCAAAAATCATCATCTTTTAATAAAATCTCATGTTTCATGGACTTAAAATTCCCGATTTAAGTTAAACCCTTTATCGAGCGCGAATAACTCCTAACCTCAAGTTGATTAACTGAAATCTCTTTCTAGTTAGAACCCCCAAGATTGCATTAAAACGATTTGTGAATTCCCATATTAGATTTGACCCTAATCCAGAAGATTTATGTCGTCCTATATCTAGGATTGCATGCAACTCTTTTCACTTATATAGGTTCTTTCGCACCATAAATATCTCGATTCCCCGATGAGGAATAGACTTCAAACCAGTATTGCGCATATACCAATTCGAATGAATAAAGCATGATATAAGTGACACAAAACATGAAGATTTTATTAAAAGCATACTAACCTTAATCACAAATCTATTCTAGAGTTCATTACATTCAAACACTAGAAACTTAGCTACACATGGCTTTGATAAAAGAAAATACTACACATGAAGATTTGAATAAAATGAACATGGTGTACTTAGCTCTTATTCAAGACCAATACAAGACTTCCTCCTTGGTTGATTGCAATGATGTTGAGCTTCAATCCTTCTCCTCTATTACTCTTCAACTTCGAACTCTACCTCTCTTTTATCCTCTCGATGTATTTTGCTTTGAAACTTAGAGTGAATGAATCAAGGAATATACAAAAATGAATGATTCCCCCAACTCATACTCTTGGCTTTTTTATAGACATCATATTTGTGCAAGAACACATTAATAATGTCATCCTTTGTTAAACAAATGCTCCAATTCATTGTTGGGTTGGTGAATTCTTGTATTCATATGATAATTGAGGGAATATGGGGACATGTTGCAACAAAATAGGGTGTCAAAGGTGTACAAAAGTGGTCAAAAAGCTTGGTTGGTGAGTTTTCCATAATTTCCGCATGGAAAAGTTGCATAAAAGTGCCCAGGACACAGCCATGTCGCCCAACACGGCCATACCATGCTGTTTCTTCCTGCAGAGACTCAGTCTGACACGGTCGTGTTGGAGGCTGTTTTGTGCAAAATTTTCAAGTTTTTGGCTCCCGGTGGAACACGGCCGTGTTGCCCAACATCCCATGCCCGTGTTGGACCAAAAAGGCCCTAAAATGATGCGTTTAGCTTGGGATTTCGAGCGTTTTTGCATCCTTAAACCCCCCGGTATATTTTGACATGAATCCATGGTCCGAAATTCACCAAAATTAGCCCTGAATGGTCAATCTACATCAATAAAAGCACCTCGGAGTAATATGAACTATGTACAATAAAAAATTTACAAACCTAACAATAAAATAACTCAAATTCTACTCAAATATACACATAAAACATGCATAAAAAGACTCTTATCAAACCACCTCCAACTTTGAACTTTGCTTGTCCTCAAGCAAAACATTAAACCAAAAAGAGGGATTCAATAAATCACAACACACAAAGAAGATTTTTTTTTTGATCACATTGAACACAAGTAGTCAAGTTCTTAGCCTTCTCAACCCGATTTAACCATTCAGTAAAACCATAGTTTTGCAAAGCGATCGACTGTCAAGAAAAGACCGTAATATCAGACATTATTCAGACTTGAAATCATCACTCCATAAATATTGATAGTTATGAACAACTTCAATTCAATAATGCTATGAAATACAAGAACTCAATAGATCTTTGTAGTTAGCCTATTAGGCATATAATCAAGCTTCTTGAACTTTATTGGAATGAGAACTTTATTGGAATGAGAGTTCAAGGAGCATACATTCTCTCTTTTTCTCGTTTTCTTTTTTTAGGACCTTTCGAGGCATGCTTCCACTAGGTTTATATTTTGAATTTTCGTTCAAACACTCCTAAGGTGGTTTTCCATACTCATATTCATGTCGCCGTTTATTTTACGTAAAAGACAAACATGGGGCTCATGAATGCTCCTAATTACTATGCAACAACAAATAGAGGAGTATAACCTCGATTGGTCCATTTTTTTTTCTCTCTTTTTTTTTTTTGTTCTCTTTTTTTTCCACAAGCTTGGTTTAACAACTAGATAACCACCACTAAATCATGAGTTCTCGAACGTTCATAGTGCTAAGTATCGTCATATATGCATTAACAAATCAGGTATTATGGTGTTGGAAATCTCGTCAAAATTTAGCCCACATCCATGTCAATCTAACCTAAACAATCAATTGCTTCGCATTGAAAACACAAATTAAAAAATTAATTTAGGCGTAATTGAGCCAAGTTATTAACTAGCAAACAACAAACACTCAATTTGTTAAAAAAAGAATCATCTCTCTTGTCGATAGACTCAAAATAAAAACAAGCACACAAGCATTCCCAGAATGTAATTGCATCCACCTCTAACTTAAAGGTTCACATTGTCCTCAATGTGAAAGAAAGAGATGAACAAATACACACAAAACACTTCAAAAAGCAAAGAAACTAGAAGGAAATAAAAGAGGTGAAAAAAAAATACAACCTTACTACAAGAGTGAAATCGGTGTTGAACGACCATTGGGTCATTTAGTACGGGACCTTCATCGACATCTTCATACCTAATCAAGGATAAGCAACACACAACTCGAATACCGTAAAATCTTAAATATTCCCAATTAAGACAACAAAGAAAGAAGTTCATAGTTTTTTTTTTAAACAATCAAAATATGATTTGAAAATGACTCTAAGGACTTGTGATTATTTTGAAAGGAAATAATAAAAATAAAATGCACACAACATCGGGTTGCCTCATTAAAAGCGCTTCTTTAAAGTCGTATTCTTTGGACTAATATCAACGCATTCGACCCGTTGAACCAAGACTTGGGATCTCCAATTCACAAGGCGCGAACATTCTTGCTTGGTTGCGAATATTTTTGATTTTTACCTTGGAAACTTAATTAATTAAAATTAATTAATTAATATTAAAAGTTTTTGGTCCAAAACGCCATTATAAATAAGTGCCCTTCCAATTCCGATTGACTATCACAATGTATCAAAACAAAGAGGCACATGCTTATTCCAACAAGGAATATCCTCTAAGAAGTTTCTAAGCCATTCGATTCTTCTCCAACTTTATCTAAAGCAATGAACTTGGATTCCATAGTAGATCGAGCTATGCACGCCGCTTAGAATACTTCCACGACACCGCTCCTCCACCTATTGTGAAAACATATCCACTTGTGGACTTGGAGTCTTTTGTGTCTGATATACAATTGGCATCACAGTATCCTTCCAATACTGCTGGATATCTCATATAAAGTATTCCATAGTTCATGGTTTGCTTTAAATATCTAAGTACCCTTTTCATGGCTTTCTAGTGATCCTAACTCGAGTTACTTGTGAACCTACTTAGCTTACTCATTGAATAAGCAATATATGGATGTGTACAATTCGTTAAGTACATCAGGCTGCCAATTACCCTTGCATATTCCAGCTGAGAAACTGGTTCGCCTCTGTTCTTGGCCAAGTGTCGACTTAGATCTACAAGTGTCTTAGCCGGAGGACTATCAAAAGCATTAAACTTTCTAAGTATGCTTTTGACATAATGGGATTGTGACAAGTCAATTCCATCTGAAGTTCTAGAGATTTTAATCCCTAATATAACATCATATGCTCCCATATCTTTCATGTCAAAAATCTTCTCTAACATGTTCTTAGTATTCATGATTAAATCATGACTACTACCCATAATCAACATATCATCTACATAAAGGCATACTATAACGTAATCACTTGTAGTACCTTTAATGTAGACACACTTGTCACATTCATTGACATAATAGTCGAGTCAAACTTTTTATGCCATTACTTAGGTGCTCGTTTTAGTCCATAAAGTGACTTAACAAGTTTACACACCTTTTGTTCTTGACCAGGTGCAATGTACCCCTCGGGTTGTTCCATATAGATCTCCTATTAAAGTTCACCATTCAAGAAGTCAGTCTTAACGTCCATTTGATGTATCTCAAGGTTATGCAAAGCTACAATAGCAATAAGAACACGAATGGGCGTAATCCTTGTAACAGGAGAATATGTATCAAAAAAGTCATATCCCTCCTTTTGTCTAAACCCTTTAGCTACCAAACGGGCTTTGTACTTATCTATAGATCCATCTGCTTTATACTTCCTTTTAAGGATCCACTTGCATCCCAAAGGTTTGTAATCCGGTGGGAGATCGACTAACTCCAAAGTGTGATTTTGCATGATGGAATCTATTTCATTATTGATAGCTTCTTTCCAGAGATGAGCTTTTGGACTAGACAACACTTCTTGAATAGTTCTTGGTTTATTTTGTAACATATTAGAAAATCAGGACCAAAAGATTTAGCTATTTTTGTCCTTTTACTGCGTCTTGGTTCCTCTTCATCATCACTTTGAGGTAACCTTACAGTTTCATAAGTTCGTTTACTCGAACTTTCTTCTTTCTTTTCTTTATTCGGAAAGATATTCCCAAAGAATACATCATTCCTTGATTCAATGATCATACCTTCATTTATATCAGGAATAGCTGACTTGTGCACTAAAACGCGATATGCACTACTATTGTTAGCATATCCAATGAAAGCACAATCGATCATCTTCAGATCAATTCTAACTTATTTTGGCTTAGGTATTTCGACTTTAGCCAAACACCCCCACTCTTTGAGGTATTTATATGATGGTTTACGTCCCTTCTATAACTCATATGGAGTTTCATTTTTACCTTTGTATGGGATCTTATAAAGAATGTAGTTTGCAGAAAGTATGGCTTCCCCCCACAAGTTTTAGGGTAAGCCAGAACTTATTACATCGCATTCATTATCTCCTTAAGAGTACGTTTTTGCGTTCTGCAACTCCATTTGATTGAGGTGAGTAGGGAGCAGTCATTTGATGAATTATATCCGCTTCCGAGCAAAATTCTTCAAACGGAGCAACATACTCTCCGCCTCTATTACTTCGAATCATCTTAATTTTCAAATTAAGCTGATATTCAACTTCATTCTTATAAGTCTTAAATGCTACTAAAGTTTCATCTTTGCTTTTCAAAAGATATACATAGCAATTTCTTTTGCAATCGTCAATAAACGTTATGAAGTACTTTTTCCCACCTCGAGTTTGCACAAGTTTTAAATCACACACATCTGTATGAATTAACTCGAGTGGTTTCGTACTTCTCGTTACCGAATGAAACGGTGCTTTGGCCAATTTTGCTTCAACACAAATTTTGCAATTTGTCTTGTGAATCGGTTTTAAACGTAGATATTAATTCCGATTCACTAACCTTTTAATTGTGTTGAAGTTTACGTGTCCTAATCTATCATGCCATAAATTAGAACAGTTCAACAAGTAAAAAAGTAATAGTTTTATTCTTCGCCTCTTGCAAAAAAAAAAACAGACATTACATACATCTTAAAAAGCCCCTTGTCAAGGTAGCCCTTACAAAAAAACTGATCATTCTTGGTCATTACAAATTTGTCGGACTCAAGCACTAGTCTAAACCCAGCCTTACTAAGCAAAGGACCGGAAACCAAATTCTTGCAGATATCCGGGACATGCAGCACATCCACAAGCGTAAGCTCCTTTCCAGAAGTAATCTTGAGCACAACCTTCCCAAGCCCCAGGATGTTGGAAGTCGAAGATTTTTCCATGAAAAGCTTCTTTCCATTTATCGGAGTGTAGGAGGAGAACATCTCCTTGTTTGCATAAATGTGACGAGTAGCCCCGATATCTATCCACCACTCCCTTGGGTTATCCACCATATTGGCTTCAAACACAACGATGGTGAGATCGAGCTCCGACATGTCGATTGGAACCGACTTATCCTCCATCACATTGGCTTGTTGGTTGCCACTTTGATTGCCTTTTTTCGGGTGTCGGCAATCTTTGGCCATGTGGTTCGGTTTGCCATAGTTGTAGCAATTCCCTTTGAATTTCTTGGCCTTTCCCTTGTCTTTTTCGGAATGCTTGTGTTTCTTGCTAGTGCTCGATTCAGCAAGATTGGCCTTGGCCTCTGTTCTAGACTTACTGGATTTCACTTAGGATTTTTGGTTGTCTTTCTCAATCCAAAGCCGAACGATTAGATCCTCAAGCCCCATCTCTTTGTGCTTGTGCTTGGGACAATTCTTGAAATCCTTCCACAATGGCGGCAATTTTTTGATCATTGCAGCCACTTGAAAGGACTCATTCAGAATCATCCCTTCAGATACTAAGTCGTGAAGTATGATGTAAATTTCTTGGACTTGGCTAATCACCATCTTGGTGTCAACCATCTTGTACTCGAGAAATTTGCCGACAACAAATTTCTTTGTGCCAGCATCTTCCGTTTTGTACTTCTTCTCCAAAGAGTCCCACAACTCTTTGGATGTTTTGAACGAACTATAGATGTTTAGAGGGTGTCGTCTAGCCCGTTCAAAACATAGTTCTGACACAGAAAATCGCTATTATGCCAAGCATCCACAGCGATTCTCCATTGGTTGTCAGATTCTTCATCGCCAATGGTAGGGGGGTCCTCCTTCAGAAAACAACACAGACCCAAAGTCGTGAGGTAGAACAACATTTTCTGTTGCCATCGTTTGAAGTCAATGCCGAAGAACTTGGGTGGCTTTTCGCAGTAAGCAGGAGCAACAACCATCAGAGTGAACGAAACTAAAGCCATCGTCTTGAACAGAAATATAAAGTTTTCGTCTTGCGATTGTTGGGTAAAAATAGAAGGTTTACTGTTTCAGAAAATGGCTAAATGTTTGGATATATCTGGCTTAGTCGAGGCCTGTATTAGATACAGTCTCCGCAAGACGAAAATACCTTATATACAAAGTGCTTACAGTTCTGGCGCTCGTCCCTAAGAAACGACGACTTTTCTGTTTGAGTTTACATCATTTGCAAACTTGAAACTACAACGAACAACAAGAAGTGTATGAAACTTTCAAGCTTTGAACGGGAAGTAATGTCAATATGCTTTAATGCAATGACTGATTATTATGTTGATATCTTGTGTTTTTCGTATGTATTTTCATCTGCAGAGGGTTCTAATTTATAGGCATCAGGTGCCCCTATGGAAAGATCATGTCATTTGGCTTGAAAAGACATGTTTACAATAACAGTGCATATGTTCGATTTTGATCGACGCACAATCAGCGCACGCCCATGCTTGGATGCGAATGAAACAACAAAGTTTCGACTAGACGCACGACCCGACGCATGGGCCATGCGTGCGCCCGTTCCTGGTTGCGAACATTTTTCAGTTGGAAACTTAATTAATTAATTAATTTTAAAGGTTTTTGGTCTAAAGAGAATAAGGGCTTTGAAGCCCAAGTCCACGGCCCGCGACCCACGACCCGCCCGAGGTGGGCCAAGCCGAGCCGACCACTGCGCGCGCGCGTGTACTTTGGACTAAACCCACAAGCATGTAGATCCTCACCCTCTAAAAACTTGGGTGCCCTCATGGCCCAAACCCATGTTCAACTTGGGATTTATAGAGTGAGCAAACTTTGCCTCATTTTCCTATATGGGATGGAACATTTCTTCTTCTCCACATTTTTCATTTTCCATACCATTTTCTAGTTTTAAGTGACTCACTTATAGCATTAATTTCTCATTCACCCTAATTGATTTTGAGAAATTCCAAATGTTATTCTCATCTACTCTCTTAGTAGAATTTTTACAAATAATTTAATTCCATTTTTTACTAATGGAAACAATTTAAATATTTGGTCAAAATCGGGTCAACACCCATTTTACCAAACAAATTCCAACAATTTTTTTAATAAATCAAGAATATTTAGATAATTTTACTGATAACCCTAAAAAAATGCAGAAAAAAGGAAGAAAAAACCTTCATTTCCTTGGAACAAGAAAAGAGAAATGAGCACTCCACCTCCAAGGATATTGTTCCTAATGGTGAAATTGAACAAGAGGGCTTGATGGATCAAACTCATGAGATTTTTTGGAAGTATTTTCCTTATTGTCATTAGATGCCTATTGGATTATTAACCCTTAAATTTTCATTTCAAAATAACCAACTATTCTCAATTCTTGTGTTGTGCACTATAGAAAATATAATATCGATGAAACAATAGTAAAATAGAAGGGATGTGAGCTGATAAAGAATTGGTAATTTATTATAATTTTTCGTCCATGTACTTGTTTGGATCAAGGTGTATAACTTGGGGGCGCAACAAGCATTTTTCCCATATTTTAATAATGAATCTTATTATCTCGGCATTAATTTTACTACAAGTGTGACTTATAAGTATGAGTTTAATAGAGCTACCTTATTTTGCTTCTACCTGTTTTTCAAAACTCTTGGAGATGATTTAATGTTATTATTTTTCTTTTTTTTTTCCTATTTAAATTGTAATTATTAGCATACATTCTTTAACATTTTTTATGTGTATGTTTGGGATATGGAGTGTGGTAACATACATATATTTCGAAATATTAGTAATTATAATTATGCAACAATTTCAAAATATGAGGAATAGAAGAGAAATATTATGATGTATTAATTGCATTATGTTTTTTTTTATTTTTGAATATTAAGATGTAAATTAATTAATACATTTACTTAATCAAACTTGCTCGTTAGTTATAGTTTATTTTTATACTTGATGTATTATATTTTATTTTTATATTAATGTTTGTTGGGTCTGCCTACATGAAATTTCACGAGTCGTCACTGTATACTCACCTAACCAAGAATAACAACCCACTGAGTTTGATCTAATATTGTATGATCTATTATTTTTGTTTAGTTTAGATTTTTTTGCATCCCCTCTTTTCCTGTTTGAAAAGTGGGAGTTTATTTGAGTTTTTTGTGTTTGGCCTCATGATCTTGTATTTTGGTTTTTTTCGTATTGATTAATAAAAATATAATTTTCTTTTTGTGACAAAAAAGGGGTTAGTGTGTCGAGATTGTCCCAACACGGTGAAAAAGGAAAGTCTCTTGTAAGACCGTCTCACAGATCTAAATTCGTGAGAAGGAGCCTCACATGGTCCCCTCCCGTCTCTCTCTTGGTCCCCCTTCTTCTCTCTTTCCCCTCTCACCTACACATGTCTCATCCTCTCTATCTTCTTTCTCCTAGTCCCCCCTCCTCTTACTTCTCCTCCTCTTTCTCTCTCCTCTCACACATCCCACTCATATCATGGTCCTCTCTCTCTCTCTCTCTCTCTCTCTCTCTCTCTCTCTCCCCCTCAAGTCACTCATCTCTTCTTCACATGCAAAGTTTTACATACAAAAATATAATATTTTTTTATTTATAAATATAATACTTATAACTCTAAAAACGTATACGTATCAGCTAGTACAATTGATATTTTTTTAAATAAAAACTGATACTTTTTTTTGAAGTGATATTTGTTTTAATAAGAAATGATACTTTATAAATAAGAAATTATACTTTTTAATAAAAAATAATACTTTTTTAATAAGTGATATTTATTTTAATAAAAAGTGATACTTTCTTAATAAGAAATGATACATTTTTATAAAAAGTGATACATTTTTTAATAAGAAGTGATACTTTTTAATAAAAATGATACTTTTTATTTAAATAAACATAGATATTTATTTTAATAAGAAGTGATACTTTTTTCCATCAAAAGTGATACGTTGATTTAATAAAAAATATATTTTTTAATAAAATGATACATTTTTCTTATAAGAAGTGATACTTTTCATAAATAGTGATACTTTGTTTTAATAAAAAGTGAACTTTTTCCATAAAAAGTGATACTTTGTTTTAATAAAAAGTGATATTTTATTTTAAGAAAAGTTGATATTTTTCAAGTCTAATGTGACACTATGTCACCACCTAATATTACAAAACTATCATCACCCTAAAATATATGGAGGGGGATGAATGAAAAATGGGGGAATCAATGACGTTAGTTTCCCTCTCTTCTTTAAATTCTTTTGTTTCTCTTTCTATGGATTTAGGTTTTTTTATTGAAAAATGAAGAATAATTAATGGAGTGGAGTTGTGGAGTGGAATCCATCTTCTTAATTGTGCTGCAATTTTTATTATTCTCATTTCTCTCTTTGTATCAAGAAATTAAGACATAGAGAGAAGATCAGTTTTTTAAATAAGAGTTTTGTGGAATATCGGAACTGTTATCTCACCCATACAATACTGCCAGCTGGGTACTTGCCACCTTGACAAACCCGTGGATTTGATGTAGTTTCGTCTCACAGATTTAGATCCGTGAAACGGTTTCACACAAATTTTTGCCCAGTGAAAAATATATTTAAGACACGAACCATCATTGATACAACGATATCACTGGTGAAAAATGTCTACAAAAACAAATTATATTGGCTACAATCAAGAGTCATTTTTATTTCTTGGGAATAAAAATGGGTTTGGTAAGTGATTCTGGGAAATTATATTTATATTCCCTAAAACATCTCCACATTGAATTTTCATTTTCTCAAAACTCTTGTTTAAGTTGTATATATTTTTCAATCATTACTTGATTTTGAAAATATGTATTTATATGTTTCATTCGTTACAAAAATAAACAATATATGTTTATATCTTCCAATTATAAATAAAATTGACAACGTGCCAAGTTTTGTAAAGTGAGAATTCATTTATAAAGGACGGTAATTAAGAAAAACGTGCATCATTGATATTGTTGCTCACAAATGTATATTTTTAATTTTTTAGTTAATATATATTAATATCTGCATTATAATTATACATGCAATTATTGTCTTGTTTAATTGAAGAGACTATCATCAAGGTCAAGATCATGTAGTTACTATATATAAAAGCACGTTTTTCTTTTGTATTTCTTTAATTTCGGCAACTTATTAAATAATTTTTTACTTGTGCACTTGTCAGCCTAATACACCAATTTTAATAACATAATTGTAGGAAAATAAAATACTATCTGGCAAATTGAGATTATTCCGTTGCTATTTAAAATAATTCTGATGGCGTAGCTATCAAAAGAGTTTCTGCGGACGCATTACGGCATTATGGAAATCTAAATTTATAAAAATGTGTGCGCGTTGTCAGTGTTATATATGTTGACCGAGTAATGGATTAACGTTGAAATTGTCAATTTTTTTATAAAAAAAAAACCAACTTAAAAAAACTAATATTAATTGATTATCCGGTTTGAAAATTTTAATTGTTGTTGAATTTTTGACAAAAATTAGAACAGGTTTATCCGTAATTTCTCATTGACTTGAATCAATAACTTAAATTTATTTCAATCCTACTAATAAGACATGAATTACAATATCTTATTTCAGAAAAATGTAATAAAAATTAAGCTAACACTCAAAACATTTGTTTCTTTTTATATTTTTATTTTTGTAATGATCATTGACTCAATTTCTTATCTAACTATTTCTCTATGTTGAGGTATGTGACCCAAACTCTGTGATAAGGCCCAGTGATCAATAATAGGACCCAGCTCACTTGAGGGCATGTAGCCCATTCGATGTTAGCCCACTTTATGAGCTTACCGGATGCTACTTGGGTCGGATCAAGGGACCCATTTCTTATGTTCGCGGATCCTTTGAGCCAATCCTGTCCATCCATTCTCCAGGTTATATTTGAGCCCTTCATTGCTCTTATATATTGGATTATTCCAGAAACCCTTCTTCACTTCTGGATCTTCAATTCTCTCTCTAAACTAGGGTTTCTCTCTTTGAAGCTCAACTCTCTCTCTCTCTCTCTCTCTCTCTCTCTCTCTCTCTCTCTCTAAACTACTCTGTCTTTGTATTTTCTTGGGTGATACACGAGGTTTTGAGTGGTTTTGTGAGTGTTGTCTTCGTTCACGTTCTCAGTGTACGACTCAAGTATTTGTGGGAGATCTAGTCGGATCTGGGTTGTCAGTTTGAGTTCTTGGTGGGCTTTGGTGACAATTCTTTGGCTTAAGGTTCCTCAGGTGGATCTTGTGCCTCCGGTGTGATTTGGGATATTGCTTGGGGGAAATCAGCGCCCTGAGCCTCTTTATTCCAAATCTTGAGATTAGGGTTTATGCCCTAATTGGTGTTATTGTTTCTTTCAGTTTTACTATGATTTGTACTTTAGATTTTCATTCAGTTGTTTTGTACTTCTGTTTTTGAACTTAATTTATGTATTTGTCTCTATCTTTTGGCAGATAGATACCCAACAGTGGTATCAGAGCACCTATCTGCCGATTTGGTGGGTTGGTACTTTAGTTCGGTTCGTTGGTTGTCGGTGTTCTCACGGTGATTAGTTTTTCGGAGGATTTTTACCCACAACTTTGCTTTTGGTTGTGATACTTTCTTATCCCTAACTCTGTGTGTGTTGGTTATTGAATGTTTCTGTTCTTTCTTTACTTTCTTGGACTTGAAACCTTAATCATTCAAGCCTCTTGACCCTGCACCAAGAGTGTAGTGGAACCCTGAGGTGCAAGGGGAATCTTGGACAAGATTTCTTAGATTCTTTCATTGTTTTTGTTGTTGTTGTACTCTGAACTTGATATCTGCTTTGTGTTGATACTTCTGTGGCTCTATTTTGTGCTTCTGCTGTTCTATTGTGACTATCTTGAGTGTGTGCTATTGTTACTTGACTTCTCTGTGTCTTGTTTCAAAATGGCTGGATTTTCTGGATACCACATGGAACCTTTTAATGGAAAAACAGAATTTTCCATTTTCCAACAAAAGATGAAAGGTATTCTTATTCAACAAAAGTTTTCAAAGCTGTTGAAGGAAATTTTTCCAAAAGGATCTTGAGGAAATCAAACCGAACTTGATGAATATGCCTATTCATCTATTATCTTGAACTTATCTAATGTTGTCTTGAGGAAAGTTGGTAAACAATCCAGTGCTAAAGCTTTGTGGGATAAACTAAAGAAATTGTACATTGAAACATCTTTGCCTTCTAAGTTGTTTCTACTTGAAATTTTTTTAGATTTAAACTAGATTTGTCTAAGGACATGGATGAAAACCTGGATGTGTTTACCAAACCGATTCAAGACATTAAGCTTTTTGGTGAAAAAAACATAGATGATTATACCCTATTGTGCTTTTGAATGCTATACACGACTCTACTGGTGATGTGAAATCGCCATTAAGTAGCGGGGATAATATTACTCTTGATAATGTGATTAATGAGATTAAGAGTAAAGAGTGTCCTAATAAGAAAAATGGGAATCAAAACAATAACAATAACCAAACCAATGATCATGTGATCATGTTAACTTGGCTACTAGTAATGAGCATATGGGTGATGTCTTTATGGTATCTGATGTGTATGAATGTGTGAATTATGTGCCATCACAATCTCTCTGTGAATCTTAATGGCTATTGATTCAACATGCACTTTCCATATGTCTCCTTTCAGAAATTTGTTTTCTAATTACTCTGAAGTTAAACATGGTACTGTTTCTATGGCAAATGAGAAGAAATGCCAAGTATTTGGAATTGGTTATGTGTGTTTAAAATTTGATTATGGTAATGTGATCACTCTTAAAGATGTAAGGCATGTTCCTGATCTTAGCAACAATTTGATGTCATGTGATGTACTTGGATCTGATGGTTTAGAGGGTAGGTGGGGCAAGGGAGTCATGAAAATTTTAAAGGGCTCTCTTGTTGTTATAAAAGCAGAAAAAAGGAGGAACTTGTATGTTTGTTGTGCTGAATCTGTGTCTAATGTAAATGCTCCTGTGAATTATGTGAATTATGTTAAAGAGAATAAAACTGAACTCTGGCATAGAAGGTTAGGGTCACATAAGTTGTAAAGGACTTGAGATTTTACATAAAGATGGCTGTTTTGGAAATGATAAATTGTCATGTGTGCCATTTTGTGACTCTTGTGTGTTTGGTAAACAGCAAAAAGTCCAATTTCCCACCTCCTTCTACCCTAAACAGTCAACCTGTACTGATATTTTGGAATATTTACATGCTGATGTTTGGGGTCCTTCTAGTGTTCCCACACATGGTGGAAACAGATATTTTCTATCTGTGATTGATGATTTTTCCAGAAAAGTTTTTATTTTCCTTTTGAAAAACAAATCAAATGTTTTTGAAAAGTTTAAAACTTGGAAAACCTTGATAGAAAATCAAACTGGTAAAAAGGTGAAATACCTTAGAACAGACAATGGTTTAGAAAAAACTTGGATACTCTATGTGAAGAATCTGGTATTGTAAGGCACAAAAATGTGCCTTACACCCCTCAGCAGAATGGTGTGGCTGAGAGGATAAATAGGACTATTTTGGAAAGGGTAAGGAGTATGTTAAACTCCTCAGGCCTTTCGAAAGTTCGAGTGAGCGACTAATACAATTTTTACCTAATTAATAGATCACCATCTGTCCCTTTAAGGGGAAAATATCCTGTGTCTGTGTGGTCTGGCAAGCCAGTTGATTTTTCAAATCTCAAAATTTTTGGATGTTCAGCCTTTGCACACCAAGAGACTGACAAGCTTGAGCCCATATCATTAAAATGTGTTTTTTTAGGATACCCCGATGGGGTTAAAGGCATGATTATGGTCAGGAGTGAAAATGGCTTCAAAGTTCTAATTAGTAGGGATGTGGTTTTCAATGAAAATGAAATGCCTTGTTTACAAAATTCTCCTCCTCTACTTTTGAAAACCCCACCACTTCAAATGAGGTGGAGCAACATGATACTCCTATAAGTGTTTTTAGACTTGGTTAGTTAATTGCATAGTTGATTTTTTTTTTTCTCATTTGTTTGATAATTATTTAAATTGACTTCAAAGAAAGAGGGATCTGCAAATAATTCCAAAAAGCGAGAAGAGGATGAAATTTAATGATGTTCTTTCATTAGATAAATGGTTTTATCATGATTTTGATGATTATGTTCGATTTTGTTCAAATATGTTTTTAAACCAAAACTATGTCCCTAAATCTTTGTCTAAATACTTAGGTCAACTTAAAATGTTTTTACTATTTTTGGAGTATTTCTAGAAGTTTATTTTCAATAAAACATTGGACAACACATTTGTTTGAGCTCGATGGGAGGCCGCCTCTATAGGGCAACCGTGCACTGAGTTGAGTCGAGAAACAGAAAATGGGACGTAAGAAAAATAGGTCGGGCGACCGGTCGACCAAGTGGGAGACCGGTGCGGTCGGCCGATCGGCCGTGGCGACTATATACCGCAAGTTGGATTTTGTTTTGGACTTCTCTGTTTTCGTAAAATCGTCAAGGCAACGGTGGTGTGACTAAGGCGGCGGCGTCGCACCCTCCTTCGACCGTCCCCCTGTGTAAAAATTCGCGAGAATTCAATTTCAATCTTATCTCTGCTTGTGACCGGTCGAACCCCATATTTATCAAAGAAACTATCCGCTATTTGCGTTTTGGACAACTTTTCCCTATTTTGTGGGATTGATTTTCTTGACTATATTGATCATTTTAAATGGTTTCTTTTGCAGCAAATCACTCCCCAAGGAGGAGCCAATGTCTGGAAATGAAAGCCAAGTCCTCTCCTATAAATAGAGGCTTCATTCAAGCAACAAGATATAACACACAATATACAAGCAAAAGCAATTGAGCAAACACTTTCATATATCTTGTTGTATTAGCTTTCAAGCACTTTCACTTGCACTTATTTGAGGTCTAGGCTTTCAATTCTTGATTACACTTGTACTCATATTGTATCAATCATTATTGAGTTGTAATCTTGATTTTGGTCATCATTCAACACAAGACATCCTTGTGAGTATTCTTGTGGTAAGAATACACTTGGGTGATCTAGGTGATAGGTGTTTGAAGGTTGTGGTAATCTTCAAAGGTGTTGTAAGAGGGTTGTGGTAATCCTCAAGGTGGTGAAAGAGGGTTGTGGTAATCCTCAAGGTGTTGTATTAATTTTTGGTAAATTAATAAAATCTCTTTTTTTTTAAAATCCATCCAGGAGATCTTTGGGGTGGTAGAGGATTAGGCCTAGGTGGGTTGAACCTCTTTAAATCAACGAGTGTTGTTTATTTTCTGCATTTACATTCGGTTATCTACTCGTTGTTTCAAAAAGAGGGTGATTTGCGAAAAATCGGCATAATCTATTCACCCCCTCTAGATTATTGTAGCCACTTGGACTTACAAGTGGTATGAGCCAAACTCTTTGGCTAGCTCGTTCGAGTAAAGAGGAAAGATCCATGGCTACAAATGATGCTCATCCACCAGGCGCCTCCACCAACAAGCCACCACTATTCGACGCCAACAACTACGCATTTTGGAAAGACCGTATGGAGTGTTTCCTCAAGGGTGCGGGTTCAACATTTGGAATGTGGTCATTGAAGGAGTTGATCAACCAACAAAGAAATCGGAAGATGGCACTTTGGCTCCTAAACCTTTCAAGGAGTTTGATGAAAGCGACAAAAAGGCTATCTCTCTAAACGGTATGGCCTTAAATATTTTGCATTGTTCTCTTCGCCACCGAGTACAATCGCATAAGAGGCATAAGGTCGGCACATGAGGTTTGGGAAAAATTGGAGACAATCTATGAAGGGACTAAGAAAGTCAAGCAAGCAAGAAAGACCATGCTTGTTAAAGACTTGAAAACTTTAACATGTATGATGGAGAAAGCATCTCCAAGATGGTGGAAAGGCTTGACAATATTGTCAATCCTCTTGTGGCCTCGGCAAGGTCATCTCCGAAGAAGAAGACAAGGTGACCAAGGTATTGAATGCACTTCCGGGTCATGGTCAGAAAAAAGTAACGGCAATCACGGAGGCACAAAATCTTGAGACACTCAAGTTTGATGAACCTATTGGAAATCTACTCATCTATGAAGTCTATCTCAAGGAGAGGAAAAATTCCAAACCATCCACAAATCAATCGGGTATGCAAATTATTTCTAAAGGTCTTGCTTCTTCTTCTAATAATGCATACTATGATAATGATGATGATGAGGAGGAGACGGCCGCACTTGTTTAAAAAAATTTGCAAAATTTGTGAATAAAAATAAAGCAAGAAAACCAAGAGATAATGCTTGCTTTAAATGCGGAAAACCGGACACTTCATTGCCGATTGCGAAGCTCGATGAAGAAGAGCAAAAGAAAGGAAGCCTTTCACTAAAAGAAGGCTCTAAATGCGGAAGTCAAAACATGGGACGAACTACTCGAAACAACCGATGAGGAAGGAGAAACCGAACACGGTCTCATGGCTATAGACGATGAAAACAATGAGGTACACTCAAACTCTTCTACTTCCTCCATAGTTGATGACTTGCAATGTGATTTTGATGAATTGCAAATTGAGTTTCAAAATTTAATCGTTAAATACAAAAACTTGAAAAAGGAGCATAAGGAGATTAAAGTTGAAAAAGAAAAATTATTTACCTCTTATGAATCTCTAGACAAAGCTCATGCTCTTACTCTTACTAGAATTCATTCTCTTGAAACCGAAAAGGAATTACTCACAAAAGATATTGAATGTTTGAAAAATGATATGCATCGTTTCAACATAAGTACGGATAAAGTTACAAAAATTTTAGATGCACAAAGAGGTGAGCATTCCAAATCGGGACTTGGTTATAAGCCATTTCAAAGTGTTTTTAAGAAAAATAACCAAAGTCCGACTTTTGTACGTGCTAATAATTATAATACTCCTACTTATTTTTATTGTGGCAAAGTTGGACATTATGCTAATAATTGCAAATTGAGAAATAGCTCAAGACATGTTTGGAGACCCAAAGGTCTCAAGACTAACCCCCATGGACCCCAAAATTATAGGGTACCTAAAAGGAATTCTTTTGTAGGTAATAGGGGCTATAACCACAATGGAGGATTCAAAATGGCTCGTGGACAGCGGATGTTCACGCCATATGACCGGGAGGAGAGAACTTTTTACCAACATCAAACTCCAAGAAGAGGGTATGGTCATGTTCGGCAATGGCAAAGGAAAGATTCTTGGAAATGGAGAAATTGGTAACTCTTCTTTCTCTCTTAGTAATGTTCTATTAGTTGAAGGGCTTAAGTTTAATTTGATAAGTGTTAGCCAACTTTGTGATTCAATATATGATGTTTCCTTTAATAAAGAAAAATGCCTTATACTTAAAAATGGTGAAATTATTTGTGAGGCAAATAGAAAAGGCAATCTTTATAAAATTTGTACAAGTGATTTGGTTAGTCAAAATGTTTCTTGTTTAGTCGCCAATAATGATTTAACTAGTTTATGGCATAGGCGACTTGGCCATGTTGGATACAAGAATTTGAAAAATATTTACAAAAACCAACATGTGAAAGGACTACCCAAATTAAATTTTGAAAATCTTGGCTTATGTGACACTTGTCAAAAGAACAAATTAGTTAAAAGTAGTTTTAATCCCAAAAATGAAATTTCCACAACCAAACCTCTACAAATGCTTCACCTTGATTTATATGGGGACATTAGTACGGCTAGTCTAAGTGGAAAACATTACACTTTTGTTATAGTCGATGATTTCTCGAGATATACTTGGGCTCTTTTTCTTACCAATAAAAACGATGCCGTTAATGAGTTCGTTAAGTTGTGTAGACTTATTGAGAATGAAAAAAGATACTATCAAGTCTATCCGTAGCGATCGAGGTGGAGAATTTGACGGTGAATTTAGAGTATTTTGTGAAACCAAAGGATATGCTCATAATTTCTCGGCTCAAGGACACCTCAACAAAATGGAGTAGCCGAACGGAAAAATCGGACATTACAAGAAATGAGTCGGTCCATGCTCAATGGATTTTCACTTCAAAGTATTTTTGGGCGAAGCGTAAGTACCGCTTGCTATGTCATTAATCGTCGAGTTTATATTCGTCCTAAAATGAATAAAACTCCATATGAGCTTTGGAAAGGTAGAACTCCAAATATTAGTTATTTCAAGATATTTGGTTGTAAATGCTTTATTTTGAATACCAAGGATCAATTGGACAAACTTGATCCTAAGGCCGATGAAGGGATATTTATGGGATATTCAACAAAAAGCAAAGCATATCGGGTTTACAATAAGACTAGTGGAGTTGTTGAAGAATCCATCCATGTTAAATTCAATGAAGCTTGGGAGTTGAAAGAATTCCTAATGATGAAAGTGATGAGGAGGATATTATTGAACAAATTGTTAAAATTGATGATCAACCGTCTACATCAAATGATCAACCGTCCACTTCAAATGATCCTCAAGAAGATAGAGGTGATATCTCGGATCTTCCCGTTGCATTGAAATTTAAGGAGATCACCCAAAAGATCTTATTATTGGTGATCCCCTTGACAAAGTGATGACTCGGAGAAAATTTGCGAAAAAGCTCTTATTTCTCAAAAAGAGCCGAAAAATGCTAAAGAAGCTATTGAGGATGAGGATTGATTTCTAGAGATGCAAGGGGAGTTGAATCAATTTGAAAGAAATGATGTATGGGAATTGGTACCTTGTCCTCCTTCTCAAACCATTATTGGCACAAAATGGGTTTTCCGGAACAAACTTGATGATCAAGGCAACATTGTTGAAATAAGGCAAGGTTAGTAGCTCAAGGGTATTGTCAAGAAGAAGGTATTGACTATGATGAAACTTTTGCACCCGTAGCACGTTTAGAAGCTATTCGTATTTTGCTTGCCTATTCTTGCTTTAAAAATTTCAAACTTCACCAAATGGATGTTAAATCCGCCTTCTTAAATGGTATTATTCAAGAAAAAGTCTATGTAAAACAACCTCAAGGATTTGAAAATTTTTCTAGGCCTAATGATGTTTATAAACTTAAAAAGGCCTTGTATGGTTTAAAACAAGCACCCCGTGCATGGCATGATAGACTTAGTTCTTTTCTTCTACAAAATGGTTTTATAAGAGGTAAAGTTGATACAACTCTATTTGTTTTTGAAAAAGGGCAAGATTGTTTACTTGTGCAAATATATGTTGATGATATTATCTTTGGTGCTACTAATGATTCTTTGTGCAAGAAATTTTCTAAGTTAATGCAAGGAAAATTCGAGATGAGTATGATGGGGGAGCTTAACTTCTTTCTTGGACTTCAAATTAAGCAATGCCAAGAAGGTATTTATATTTCACAATCAAAGTATACAAAAGAACTTTTGAAAAAGTTCGGCATTGAAGAAGGAAGAACCGTCTCCACTCTATGGCAACAAATGTCAAAATTGACAAAGATGAGAAAGGCAAGTCCGTGGATGAATCAAAGTATCGAGGTATGATTGGTAGTTTACTTTATTTAACCGCTAGTGGATGAATCAAAGTATCGAGGTATGATTGTTAGTCCAAGTGGCTACGATAATCTAGAGGGGGTGAATAGATTATCTCGGTTTTCAGATTTTGCCCTCTTTTTCGAATAATCAAACAAAGACGAGAATGTAAATGCGGAAATAAAACAACACTCGTCGATTTAAAGAGGTTCAACCCACCTAGGGCCTAATCCTCTACCACCCCAGTATATCCGGGATGGATTTCAAAAGGAAAAAAAGATTTTATTAATTTACCAAAAATTAATACAACACCTTGAGGATTACCACAACCTCTCTTACACCACCTTGAGGATTACCACAATCCTCTTACAACACCTTTGAAGATTACCACAACCTTCAAACACCTATCACCTAGATCACCCAAGTGTATTCTTACCACAAGAATACTCACAAGGATGTCTTGTGTTGAATGATGACCAAAATCAAGATTACAACTCAATAATGATTGATACAATATGAGTACAAGTGTAATCAAGAATTGAAAGCCTAGACCTCAAATTTGTGCAAGTGAAAGTGCTAAGGCTAATACAACAAGATATATGAAAGTGTTTGCTTTGTTTGCTCTTTGCTTGTATGGAGTGTTGTATCTTGTTGTTTGAATAAAGCCTCTATTTATAGGAGAGGTCTTGGCTTTGATTTCAGACATTGGCTCCTCCTTGGGAGTGATTTTTCGCAAAAGAAACCATTTAAAATCATCAATAGAGTGTTAGAAATCAATCCCACAAAATAGGGAAAAGTCATTCGAAAATGCAACGGATAGTTTCTTCGATAAACAGGGGGTTCGGCCGGTCGCACAGAGATAAGATTGAAATTGAATTCTGCGAATTTTTACACGATGGGGGACCGGTCAAAGGGGGTTCGGACCGGTCGCACATGGTCTTGACCGGTTGGGGTTGATAGAAAATCAAACAGAAGTCGCATTTGAGAGGGCACTCCCAGTGTACGGTCGCCCGGTGGTCGACCGGTCGCCCTCACCGGTCGCCCACCTGGTCGACTGGTCGCCTCCCCATTTTCTCTTACGTCCCATTTTCTGTTTCAAAACTCAACTCAGTACGGGTTGCCCTATAGGGCGACCTGGTCGAACTGAAACAAAAATGTTGTCCAATTTTAAATCGAATATAAACTTCAAGAAATACTCAGAAAAATAGTAAAAACATTTTAGATCGATCGGAAGTGTTGGGACAACATTTAGGGACATTGTTTTGGTATAAAAACTCATTTGAACAAAATCATCAAAATCATGATAAAAACATTTATCTAACAAACTCCCCTTTTTGATGATTACAAACCAAAATAATTTTCAAGAGGACGATTTGAAAAACAAAATAATTTTCCGGTTTATGAGTAAACTATCCGTTTAAAAACATTTTACAAAAGCTCCCCTATCAACAAGCACATTAATAAGAAATATTGCATAAACTAGAAGCACAAGCTTATACAAAATAAACAACAACTCCATGAGCTTAGAAGCTCCCCCTGTCACAAATACTTATTATTCATGCAAACAAGTTCATAAAACAATCATTTGGTCGAGTTTTCTTCACAACTTATGGCCTTAATAAGCCATAGCTTATAGCTTCTATCATGAGCTTTTATTAGCTTCTTTGAGCTAACGAGCCAATTTCTGTTTCTCCCCTTTGGAATCATCAAAAAAATGTTAGGATGATAAAAACATCATAGAAGTATATCAAAGTCGCCAAAGAAATGGTTTATCAACCATTGAGCAATTTAGGCTTAAAAACCAAGGAAAATGGGAGAAATGTATCATGAAGAGTTCATACGCTCGTTTTATTTGCCAAAACATGATCTCAATGAGTATTGAAGACTTTTGGAAGCGAGAGAATCATGTAGAAGTTGAAATTTTCATTGTGACATTTCATCGAACACATTGTGGGCGTGAAAAATAAAAAGAGTTGTATATAGCCCTTGTAAATGATCCAAGCCAAAAATTGCATCACCAATTCACATCAAACATCATACAATACAACATAATAACTAAGCTCATCAAGATCATAGGCAAAAAATATCAAGAAATATACAAGAAAGCCATAAACTCAAGGGTTCACCCAATTGAGCAAAGTAAGGAAAATTCTTACCATTTGATCGGAAAAGATGAGCAATGATGATGATAAACATGCTATATAAGGTCCAAGATATGAATTGAATGCATGAAAATCAATTTTGAGTGAAAATTGTGTGCATTTGGCAAAGGGACGAAAAATGGCAAAAAGAAATGAAAATAACAAATGTCAAGACAGAAGCGAACTTAAACCAAAATTTGGCCTAAGCGGCCGGTCGTGGTTGAGGGCGACGGTCGGCGTTGAGGGCAACCGGTTGCCCTCAACCTCTTGACCCACTGTTTTGTCAAATTTTTCAAAATCCGAATTTTCAACCAAAAATCCGATTTTTCGCCCCTAAGTTTTAAAAACATGCAAAATGCAAACGTAGACCTCATTCAATATGCATTATGCCTAACCGAGCTCGTATTGACGCAAAAGTCTCGGAAGTTAGCGGTTTTGTAAAAATGTCCGCTAATTGATCTTGAGATGGCACAAACGATATCTCAATTTTTCGTTTTGAAACACAATCCCTTAGAAAATGATGTCGAATCTCAATATGTTTAGTACGGTTATGATGAACCGGGTTTTGAGCAATATTTATAGCGGATATATTATCACAAAAGATAGGAACATTTTCAAAAGAACATTTGTAATCCGCTAAGGTTTGTTTCATCCAAAGAAGTTGAGTACAACAAAAAGCGGCGGAAATATATTCGGCTTCGGCCGTTGAAAGTGAAACACAATTTTGTTTCTTTGAAAACCAAGAAACTAGGCAATCGCCTAAAAATTGACATGATCCGGAAGTACTTTTCCGATCATCAATATTTCCCGCATAGTCCGAATCACTATAACCTTTAAGAGAAAAATTTTCATTCTTTGGATAAAATAAACCATATTGAATAGTGCCTTTCAAATATCGAAAAATCCTTTAACGGCACTCATATGAGATTCTTTGGGATTGCTTTGAAAAAAAGCGCATAGGCATACGGCATGAAGAATGTCCGGTCTACTAGCGGTTAAATAAAGTAAACTACCAATCATACCTCGATACTTGGATTCATCAACCGACTTGCCTTTTTCATCTTTGTCAATTTTGACATTGGTTGCCATAGGAGTCGAGACGGTTCTTCCTTCTTCAATGCCGAACTTTTTCAAAAGTTCCTTTGTATATTTTGATTGTGAAATATAGATACCTTCTTGGCATTGCTTGATTTGAAGTCCAAGAAAGAAATTAAGCTCTCCCATCATGCTCATTTCAAATTCACCTTGCATTAACTTAGAAAATTTCTTGCACAAAGATTCATTAGTAGCACCAAAGATAATATCATCAACATAAATTTGCACAAGTAAACAATCTTGCCCTTTTTCAAAAACAAAGAGAGTAGTATCAACTTTACCTCTTGTAAAACCATTTTGCAAAAGAAAAGAGCTAAGTCTATCATACCATGCACGAGGTGCTTGTTTCAAACCATACAAGGCCTTTTTAAGTTTAAAAACATCATTAGGCCTAGAAAAATTTTCAAACCCCGGAGGTTGTTTTACATAGACTTCTTCTTGAATAAAACCATTTAAGAAAGCGGATTTAACATCCATTTGGTAAAGCTTGAAATTTTTAAAACAAGAATAGGCAAGTAAAATGCGAATAGCTTCTAAACGTCTACGGGTGCAAATGTTTCATCATAGTCAATACCTTCTTCTTGACAATACCCTTGAGCTACTAACCTTGCCTTATTACGAACAATGTTGCCTTGATCATCAAGTTTGTTAGGAATACCCATTTTGTACCAATAATTGTTTGAGATGGAGGACAAGGTACTAATTCCCATACATCATTTCTTTCAAATTGATTCAACTCCTCTTGCATTTCTAAAAACCAATCTTCATCCTCAATAGCTTCCTTAGCATTTTTAGGCTCTTTTTGAGATATAAGAGCTTTCTCGGCAAAATTTCTTGAGTCATTACTTTATAAAGGGGATCACCAATAATAAGATCTTTTGGGTGATCTCCTTAAATTTCAATGCTACGGGAAGATTCAAGTATCACCCCTATCTTCTTGAGGAACATATGAACTTGAAGGTTGATCATTTGAAATAGAAGGTTTATCATTATGAGCATCACTTTGAACAATAGGTTCAACAATATCCTCTTCATCACTATCGTCATTGGGTATTCTTTCAACACCGAGGCTTCATTAAATTTGACATGAATAGATTCTTCAACAACCATGCTAGTCTTATTGTAAACCCGATATGCTTTGCTCTTGGTTGAATACCCCATAAATATTCCTTCATCGGCCTTAGGATCAAGTTTGTCCAATTGATCCTTAGTATTCAAAAGAAAGCACTTACATCCAAATATTTTGAAATAACTAATATTTGGAGTTCTTCCTTTCCAAAGCTCATATGGAGTTTTATTCATGTTAGGACGAATATAAACTCGATTAATGACATAGCAAGCGGTACTTACGCGGCCGGCCCAAAAATATTTTGGAAGTGAAAATTCATTTAGCATGGACCGACTCATTTCTTGAAGTGTCCGATTTTTCCTTTCGGCTACACCATTTTGTTGAGGTGTCCTTGGAGCCGAAAAATTGTGTGTATATCCCTTGGTTTCACAAAAGACTCTAAACTCACCGTCAAATTCTCCGCCTCGATCACTTGAATAGTTTTAATAGTATCTTCCTTTTCATTCTCAATGCGTCTACACAACTTAACAAACTCATTAACGGCATCGCTTTTATTTGCAAGAAAAAGAGCCCAAGTGTATCTAGAAAAATCATCAACAATTACAAAAATGTAATGTTTTCCACTTAGACTAGCCGTACCAATATCCCCATACAAATCTAGGTGAAGAAGTTGTAGAGGCTTGGTTGTGGAAATTTCATTTTGGGCTTAAAACTACTCTTAACTAATTTGTTCTTTTGACAAGTGTCACATAAGCCAAGATTTTCAAAATTCAATTTGGGTAGTCCTTTTACATGTTGGTTTTTGTAAATATTTTTCAAACTTTTATATCCAACATGTCCAAGTCGCTATGCCATAAACTCGTTAAATCATTGTTGGCGACAAGACAAGAGACATTTTGACTAACCAAATCACTAGTAGAAATTTTGTAAAGATTGCCTTTTCTATTTGCTTCACAAATAATTTCATCATTTTTACGAATAAGGCATTTTTCTTTATTGAAAACAACATTATAATTTGAATCACAAAGTTGGCTAACACTTATCAAATTAAATTTAAGCCCTTCTACTAAAAGAACATTATTAAGAGAGAAAGAAGAGTTACCAATTTCTCCATTTCCAAGAATTCTTCCTTTGCCATTGTCGAACATGACCATACCCTCTTCTTGGAACTTGATGTTGGAAAAAAGTTCTCTCTTTCGGTCATATGGCGTGAACATCCGCTGTCCACGAGCCATTTCGAATCCTCCATGGTTGTTGTAGCGCCTATTACCTACAAACGAACCATTTTTAGGTACCCTATAGTTTTGGGGTCCATGGGGTTAGCCTTGAGACCTTTGGGTCTCCAAACAAAGCTAAAATTGTTCTTCAATTTACAATTGCTAACATAGTGACCAACTTTACCACAATAAAAGCAAATAATATTATGGGCACTTTTAGCACGTACAAAATTAGGACCTTGGTCATTTTTCTTAAAGACTTTTGAAATGGTTTATAACCAAGTCCTTGTTTTGAATGCTCACCTCTTTGTGCATCTAAAATTTTAGTAACCTTATCCGTGCTTAAATTAAAATGATGCACATCCTTTTTCAAATTATCAATATCATTAGTGAGCATTTGTTTCTCGGTTTCAAGAGTTTGAATTTGAGTAAGGGTAATAGCATGAACATGATCAAGAGTCTCATAAGATGTAAATAATTTATCCTTTTCTATTTTAAGCTCTTTATGCTCCTTCTTTAAACTCTTGTATTTAACAATCAATTTTTGAAATTCATTTTGCAACTCATCAAAATCACATTGCAATTCATCAACTAAGGAGGAGGTAGAGGAGTTAGAGCGTACCTCATTATTTTCATCGTCTATAGCCATAAGACCATGTTCGGTTTCACCTTCCTCGTCGGATGTCTCGAGTAGCTCATCCCAAGTTTTGACATCCGCATTTAGAGCCTTTCTTTTTGGAAAAGGCTTCTTTTTCTTTTGTTCCTCCTCATTGAGTTTTGGGCAATCGGCTATGAAGTGCCCGGGTTTTCCGCACTTAAAAAAGCATTATCTCTTGGTTTTCTTGCTTTATTTTTATTCACAAATTTTGCAAATTTTCAAACAAGTGCGGCCGTTTCCTCATCATCATCATCATTATCATAGTATGCATTATTAGAAGAGGAAGCAAGACCTTTAGGAATATTTTGCATACCCGATTGATTGATGGTTGGTTTGGTATTTTTCCTCTCCTTGAGATAGACTTCATAGATGAGGAGGTTCCCGATGAGCTCGTCAAACTTGAGTGTCTCAAGATTTTGTGCTTCCGTGATTGCCGTCACCTTTTTCGGACCATGAGTAGGAAGAGCATTCAATACCTTAGTCACTTTGTCTTCTTGGAGATGACTTTACCGAGGGCCACAAGAGGATTGACAATGTTATCAAGCCTTTCCACCATCTTGGAGATGCTTTCACCATCATACATGTTAAAGTTTTCAAAGTCTTTAACAAGCATGGTCTTTCTAGCTTGCTTGACCTTCTTTGTCCCTTCATATATAGTCTCCAATTTTTCCCAAACCTCATGTGCCGACCTTATGCCTCGTATGCGATTGTACTCGGTGGCGGTAAGTGAGCAATGCAAAATATTTAAGGCCTTACCGTTTAGAGAGAAAACCTTCTTATCATTTTCATCGAACTCCTTGAAAGGTTTAGGAGCCGAGGTGCCATCCTCCAATTTTTCGTTGGTTGATCAAATCCTTCAATAACCACATTCCATATGTCAAACCCGCACCCTTGTAGAAAGCACTCCATACGGTCTTTCCAAAATGCGTAGTTGTTGGCGTCGAACAATGGTGGCTTGTTGGTGGAGGCGCGGTGGTGAGATAAGCGTCATTCGTAGCCATGGATCTTTCCTCTTTACTCGGAGCGAGCTAGCAAAGAGTTTGGCTTTGATACCACTTGTTAGTCAAGTGGCTACGATAATCTAGAGGGGGGGTGAATAGATTATCTCGGTTTTTCAGATTTTGCCCTCTTTTTCGAATAATCAAACAAAGACGAGAATGTAAATGCGGAAATAAAACAACACTCGTCGATATAAAGAGGTTCAACCCACCTAGGGCCTAATCCTCTACCACCCCAGTATATCCGGGATGGATTTCAAAAGGAAAAAAAGATTTTATTAATTTACCAAAAATTAATACAACACCTTGAGGATTACCACAACCCTCTTACACCACCTTGAGGATTACCACAATCCTCTTACAACACCTTTGAAGATTACCACAACCTTCAAACACCACCAAGTGTATTCTTACCACAAGAATACTCACAAGGATGTCTTGTGTTGAATGATGACCAAAATCAAGATTACAACTCAATAATGATTGATACAATATGAGTACAAGTGTAATCAAGAATTGAAAGCCTAGACCTCAAATTTGTGCAAGTGAAAGTGCTAAGGCTAATACAACAAGATATATGAAAGTGTTTGCTTTGTTTGCTCTTTGCTTGTATGGAGTGTTGTATCTTGTTGTTTGAATGAAGCCTCTATTTATAGGAGAGGTCTTGGCTTTGATTTCAGGACATTGGCTCCTCCTCGGGGAGTGATTTGCTGCAAAAGAAACCATTTAAAATCATCAATAGAGCTGTTAGAAATCAATCCCACAAAATAGGGAAAAGTTGTCTGAAAATGCAACGGATAGTTTGGTGATAAACAGGGGGTTCGACCGGTCGCACAGAGATAAGATTGAAATTGAATTCTGCGAATTTTTGCACGGGGGGACCGGTCAAAGGGGGTTCGGCCGGTCGCACATGGTCTTGACGGTTGGGGTTGATAGAAAATCAAAACAGAGAATCCGCATTTGAGAGGGCACTCCCAGTGCACCTGGCCGCCCGGTGGTCGGCCGGTCGCCCTCACCGTCGCCCACCTGGTCGATCGTCCCCCCCATTTTCTCTTACGTCCCATTTGTTTCAAAACTCAACTCGTCAGTGCGGGTTGCCCTATAGGGCGGCGTAGGTCGAACTGAAACAAAAATGTTGTCCAATTTTAAATCGAATATAAACTTCAAGAAATACTCAGAAAAATAGTAAAAACATTTTAGATCGATCGGAAGTGTTGGGACAACATTTAGGGACATTGTTTTGGTATAAAAACTCATTTGAACAAAATCATCAAAATCATGATAAAAACATTTATCTAAGGTTTACTTTATTTAACCGCTAGTAGAATAGGACATTCTTCATGCCGTATGCCTATGTGCTCGTTTTCAAAGCAATCCCAAAGAATCTCACATGAGTGCCGTTAAAAGGATTTTTCAATATTTGAAAGGCACCATTCAATATGGTTTGTTCTATCCAAAGAATGAAAATTTTTCTCTTAAAGGTTATAGTGATTCGGACTCTGCGGGAAATATTGATGATCGGAAAAGTACTTTAGGATCATGTCAATTTTAAGCGATTACTAGTTTCTTAGTTTTCAAAGAAGCAAAACTGTGTTTCTCTTTCAACCAATGTAGAAGCCGAATATATTTCCGCCGCATTTTGTTGTACTCAACTTCTTTGGATGAAACAAACCTTAGCGGATTACAAATGCTCTTTTGAAAATGTACCTATCTTTTGTGATAATATATCCGCTATAAATATTGCTCAAAACCCGGTTCATCATAACCGTACTAAACATATTGAGATTCGACATCATTTTCTAAGGTTGTGTTTCAAAACGTAAAATTGAGATATCCTTTGTACCATCTCAAGATCAATTAGCGGATATTTTTACAAAACCGCTATCTTGAGACTTTTTCATCAATACGAGCTCGGTTAGGCATAATGCATATTGAATGAAGCTTACGTTTGCATTTTGCACGTTTTTAAAACTTAGGGGCGAAAAATCGGATTTTTGGTTGAAAATTCGGATTTTGGAAAAACTGTCAAAACAGTGAAATTTGAAGGAGTTGAGGGCAACCGGTCGCCCTCAACCTCGACCGGTCGCCCTCAGCCTCGGCCGTCGCCTAAGCTATATTTTGGCTTTTAAACGTTACATGTCTTCAAAGCATTCTTTATTTTAACAAATTTTTGGCCATTTTTTCGTCCCCTTTGCCAAATTCACTCAAATTTCATTCAAAAATGGTTTTCATGCATATTTTACACAACATGGACATTATATAGCATGATCATCATCATTATGGCTCACTCTTTCCGATCAAATGGTAAGAATTTCGCTTCTTTTACTCAATTGGGTGGAACCCTTGAGTTTTTCGAGTTTCTTGAAAATTTTTGATGTAATTTTCGTATGATCATGATGAGCTTGGTTGTTGTGTTATTATGTATGATGATTGACTTGAATTGATGTTGAAAATTTTTGGCTTGAACCATTTACAAAGGTTATATTCAACCTCTTTTATTTTTAACGCACCAAGGTGTTCGATGATATGTCGCAATGAAAATTTCAACTTATACATGATTCTCTTGCTTTCAAAAGTTTTCTATACTTATTGAGATCATGTTTTGACAAACAAAACAAGCGTATGAACTCTTCATATTACATTTATCCCATTTTCCTTGGATTATTATGCTTTCATTGCTCAACGGTTAATAAACCGTCCCTTTGGCGCACTTTGATATTATTGTATGGTGTTTTCACCATTCTAACGTTCTTTTTTATGATTCCAAAGGGGAGAAACAGGATATTAGCTCGTTAGCTCAAGAAAAGCTAATAAAAGCTCGCAATAAGTATTGTGGACTCTAATACCTAGTCCATGGCTTGATTTTTGGACTCGGATGAAATTGTTTATAAGCTTTGTGACGGAGGGGAGCTCCTTAGCGCATGATGCACTCTATATATACTTGTTATAGCTTGTGCTTCTTACTTATAATAATCGTTTGTTGATATGCTCATAAATAGGGGAGCTTTGTATGAAATACTTCTAACGGATAGTTTACTCGTAAACCGAAAATTTTATTTGGTTTTTAAAATCATCCTCAAGAAAATTGTTTTGGTTTGTAATCATCAAAAAGGGGAGTTTGTTAGATAAATGTTTTTATCATGATTTTGATGATTATGTTCGATTTTGTTCAAATATGTTTTTAAACCAAAACTATGTCCCTAAATGTTGTCTAAATACTTTAGGTCAACTTAAAATATTTTTATTATTTTTTGGAGTATTTCTAGAAGTTTATTTTCAATAAAACATTGGACAACACATTTGTTTCAACTCGACCAGGTCGCCCTATAGGGCAACCCGTACTGAGTTGAGTCGAGAAACAGAAAATGGGGACGTAAGAAAAAAGTCAGTCGGCGACCGGTCGACCAAGTGGGCGATCGGTGCGGTCGGCCGTGGCGACTGTACTGCGCAAGTTGGATTTTTGTTTGAGACTTCTCTGTTTCGTAAAATCGTCAAGGGCAACCAGTCACATGACTAAGGGCGACGTCGCACCCCCTTCGACCGGTCCCCCTATGTAAAAAGTCGCAGAATTCAATTTCAATCTTATCTCTGCTTGTGACGGTCGAACCCCATGTTTATCAAACAAACTATCCATTCGTTTTGGATAACTTTTCCTATTTTGTGGGATTGATTTCTAACAGACTATATTGATCATTTTAAATGGTTTCTTTTGCAAAGCAAATCACTCTCCCAAGGAGGAGCCAATGTCTGGAAATGAAAGCCAAGTCCTCTCCTATAAATAGAGGCTTCATTCAAGCAACAAGATATAACACACAATATACAAGCAAAGAGCAATTGAGCAAACACTTTCATATATCTTGTTGTATTAGCTAAGCACTTTCACTTGCACTTATTTGAGGTCTAGGCTTTCAATTCTTGATTACACTTGTACTCATATTGTATCAATCATTATTGAGTTGTAATCTTGATTTTGGTCATCATTCAACACAAGACATCCTTGTGAGTATTCTTGTGGTAAGAATACACTTGGGTGATCTAGGTGATAGGTGTTTGAAGGTTGTGGTAATCTTCAAAGGTGTTGTAAGAGGGTTGTGGTAATCCTCAAGGTGGTGAAAGAGGGTTGTGGTAATCCTCAAGGTGTTGTATTAATTTTTGATAAATTAATAAAATCTCTTTTTCTTTTAAAATCCATCCCGGAGATCTTGGGGTGGTAGAGGATTAGGCCCTAGGTGGGTTGAACCTCTTTAAATCAACGAGTGTTGTTTATTTTCCGCATTTACATTCTGGTTATCTACTCGTTGTTTCAAAAAGAGGGTGATTTACGAAAAATCGGCATAATCTATTCACCCCCCTCTAGATTATTGTAGCCACTTGGACTTACGATTGCAACATCAAGTGAAGACCTTGTACAGAACATATGTGTTATATTTAATTGTACTCATCATCCAAGTGTTGAAGGAATGATTTAATTGTGTATTTGTGTGTTGATATATGTGGCCAAGAATATCTTGTTGCCACCTATATTGAGTGAAGAGCCAAAAGACAATACAACTGAGATTGGTGATATATTAAATCAGTGTACTATACCCTTCTCAAAAAAAAAAATCAGTGTACTATACAATATGTCATTCCCCAGTACAAATAATATCTCCACTTTTTTAAGGCGAACATAAAAGTTGTCAATTCAAGATCATTGAGTGTGATAATTTGCTTCATAAGGTTTGAGTTTTCTAGAAGCATAGGCAACAAATTTGTCGTTTTGCATTAATACAACGCCAAGTTCTTCTTTTGACGCGTCGTTGTACACCACAAAGTTATTTAATCCTTCAGGAAGGACTAATATTGGTGCAGTAGTAAGTCTTTTCTTTAACTCCTAAAAACTTAATTCACACTTATCATTCAACACAAATTTTGCATGTTTTTTTTTTTTTTTTTTTGAGGGGAATTTTGCATGTTTTCTATTTTCCCTTTTTATTAAAATATTTTAGAAGAATAGTTGCCCGCTTCGATTAGAAGCATTTGTCGAGATAGCATATCTCCAAGGTGGCTTCACGGTTATCCCTACAAAGAGGCCCCATATTCTTTTAGGCATTTTAATTAAAGTTCAAAATAACAACCAAATTTCGAATCAGGTTTTCTTAAATTTTTGGACTTGGAATGCAGAGATCTTATTAAATTTAAGAATCTCCATTTTAAATCTAAATCTCTAATTTTCGGACTTCACCAAAAGAACCCTAAAAAATCCGTTTGCTTAGTGCACGAATATTAATATTGAATATATAAATAAAATAAAATAAAGAAACAGGAAGGTACAAAACCATGTAAACTTCATCGACCACAAGTAGGGATGGCAATGAGGTGGGTCAAAACCCGGCCAGATTAAACCCGCCCCATTCGGGCGGGTTTAAACCCGATCAAATTGGACTGGGGGGCGGGTCATGGACCCGGCCAAAAAAAAATCCACCGGGTTCGGGCGGTACTTGGTCTTATGGACCCGCCCGTATATGGTTAAGTTAGTCAAATTTTAATTTATATTTTTTAGTCGAGTCTTTAATATTGAGTCATACTGAGAAAATAATGAGAGTCACTTAGTCTGCGATTGGATGTGAGCGAAAATCCATTTTCGTTCATTTGGAGAATGTTTTTGACTAAACATACGATTGTTTATGAAAATTTTCAGAAAATATACTATTCTCTCACTTTCACTTTTCCTCACTTTTTCTTTCACCAATCACATCTACACATTTTTTCACCAAAAATAATCATTATTACACATTATCCCCACAAATTTCACTATTCATTTACTCACACATTTATAACTACCAATCACATCCAATCATTATTTTACTATTTTCACATCAAATCAATTTTCATCATTACTTTTTCATCCTACATCCAATCACACTCTCAAAATTCATATTTTTTTCTCCCAAAATTTTTTCCACTACTATTCTCTAGCAAAATGAAAATTTTCAAAATGAAAGTATATCCAATCGCACCCTTAATTTTTTCCTCGCAGCAGTGGATTATAAACTTTCGACTCTATGCAATTAGGGTTCTAATTTTTGTGAAAGGAATTAATTATAAAATTGAGAAACTACTTGATTAGTCACTTAATTTTCTTCGCAATGATGGATTAGCCACCATTTCCTAAATGACCTTGAGAATATTGAGAAATTAATTATAAAATTTTATTTTAGAAATTACAACTAAGAGTAGTCCAGAAAAATAGAATGAATTAAAAGCACAGGAGGAATGCTCAGCGCAACTTAAAAACTGGCAGCATACTTATTTCAATGCGGGTCTGGAGGGTTTAACTCGCCGGTCGCAGGGCGGGACGGGTCCCAAATTTGGCCAAACCCGTCCCAAACCCGCCCATTGTCATCCCTAGCCATAAGGGTCACGACCGTGATGTACCACGACTATGACAATTCAGCCAATTTTTTCCTCATCATTTTCATTTGTTTTCTTATTGACTTCCATGGAGCAAACAACAACAAAAGAGGTGGGAAGAAAGATAGGTAGATCTTGAATATATAATAATACTCAAGGGTTTTTTTTTCCTGGAACGATATAATTTTATAACAATCTCAAAAACAAGTACACATCCGGGGGTCAAAAGACCCACAATCCTTTTGGATACAAAGAAATTCATCCAAATAAGATTAGGGGAGGACCAAATCACAGATTAGGCCTAGAAAACAGGATTAACAAGTGGTATATAATTCCACATCCTGAAGAAAGAAACAAGAAACAGCAAAAAATTGACAGAAAAAAGAGATGATGCAATTGGCTATAGGAGATCAAGAGTTGCCAACACTATGACTAATAGCCTCAAACATCAACCAAAAAAGCAAAGAACCAGGTTGTCCAAATTACTCCACCGAGAAGATGAAAGTAGTCTAGAGCATCAACGATAACCCGATCAAGGAGAAGAGAGGCAGACTTGGTGGCATTGATGAGAAGAGAGCATCCTACCAAAAACAAGTCCAAAGATAGAGAGAAGATCACATGCGGGAAGGGGATGAGAGGGCTGTTTACCTCCAAAAATTCCGACCCGTCTTGAAGCTCGGCAGGCCAAACGGTGTTATATTCTGGCATTCTAGTTTGTTGAAAGATGCAAAGGTTGCGGGTTTTCCAGAGCCACCACAAAATATAGCAAGAAAGTTGAGCACGCTTTTCAGCCACCTGGTTATTCTGGATCGAGCAGATACACGACCACCATGTACCAAAGTTGGTCTATTCCGCATGAAGACCGTCCCATTGAACGGGAGAGAGTTTCCAAATTAATTCAGCACGGGGGCAGTAAAAGAAAATATGTTCCATAGTTTCGAAGTCATCTCCACAAAATTTGCAAATAGGGTCGAGGGGTACACCTTTTTTCAACAAATTATCAGCGGTGGGAAGAATCCGATGGAGACACCGCCAAATAAAGACTTTGATTTTACCTTTAACTTTAAAATTCCAGGATTTTTTCCAAGTCGCTTGCCAATTAAGAGAGAGGTTGCTGCTTTCTGCTTGACGGAATTTGCTGATGTTATCTTGGAGGCGAACTTCATAAGCCGATTTAACAGAGAAAGGGCCCTTTTTGTTGAAATGCCAAACCAGAAGATCATTAGAGGGGGGGAAGGGAGAGGAATGTTGAGAATCCAATCGACTTCCTGGGGATTAAAAAGTTGATAAAGAATCTCTTCATTCCAAGAAGCACCATCAGAATTGATCAAGTCAGAAACCCAAAGAGGACCAGATCCATTAATGGGAGGTGACAATGGTTTGAAGGAGGGGGCCTGAGGTATCCAAGGATGATTCCAGATATGAAGTTATTGTCCATTGCCGACTTTGTATCTGATGCCCTTCTTAAAGACCGCCCTAGATCCCATCCAACTACGCCAAAGCCAAGACGCACTTTGAGAAACTTCAACTTCCAAAAAATTGCCGAGAGGGAAGTATCGATTTTTCAGCACTTTGCTAACGAGGAGGTTTGGGTGCGAGAGGATCCTCCATAATTGTTTACAAATGAGTGCATCATTAAATAAACCAAGATCATGGAAGTTAAGACCACCGAACTCCTTAGGAAGAGATAATTTGTCCCAAGCTCTCCAATGAATGCCTTTATGATCACCATCTTGAGAACCCCACCAAAATTTTGCAGTTAGCATATTAAGATCTTTGCAGATGCCCTTGGGAAGCCTAAAACACGACATCACATACACCGGTAAAGAATCCAAAACTGCTCGGATGGGGATTTCTTTACCAGCAGCTGATAAGAAGTTGTTTTCCACTTTGTATTCGAGCTCTAGCCACATCCACAACATAAGCGAAAGTCTCTCGTTTGGATTTGCCAATAGCCATTGGGAGGCCGAGATATTTGCTTGAATGATGTTTTTGGATGCCACCAAAATCTTGACAAATATTATCCTGGATATCTGAGGGCGTATTCTTGCTGAAGAATATTGAGGATTTGGACCAGTTGACAAGCTGGCCAGATAAATTTTTGTATTTATTCAGGATGTCCAAAAGGATAGATACTGCAGCAAGTTAGCTTCACAAAAGACAAGCGAATCGTCGGCAAACAAAAGGTGCGTAATAAGAGGGCCTTTTTGCAAATTTTCAAACAGAAAAATCTCTTAAGTTATTCTTTGTTTTAATAAGGCGAAAAAACTTCGAAAGGATAATAAAAAGATAGGGAGATAGAGGATCTCCTTGTCTTAAGCCTCTTGAAGGAATTATGTATCTTGAGGGATCCATTGATATTAAAAGTGAAGGAGAATTTGAAGAAATGCAAGCAAAAATCCAAGTCAAAAAAATTTAGAAAATCCCATTTTAACCATGATGACCTTAATCCCTTCCATTCAACCCTATCGAATGCTTTTGCCATGTCGAGCTTTATGGACATAAAATTTTTTCCCCGATGATCTGCCTATTAAGGAAATGAATGACCGTGAGCGACAATGACATTGTCGAGGATTTGTCCGTCGACACAAATGCGGATTGGTTTCGCAAACACAATGATGAATGCAAAATTTTAGGCAATTATCAAAAAATTTTGAGATGATTTTATAAATGACCGAGCATAGGCTAGTAGAGGCGATAATGAAGCATTGAGGTTGGATTTTTACATTTGGGGATGAGTGATGATTGTATGATTAATGCTAGTAAGCAATTTACAGATCGAAAAAAATCTTTAATGGCGAAGAAGCGGGTTCAATAAAATCCTAACAATCTTTGGAAGAAAAAGGAGAGAAACCATCAATACCAGGAGATTTGTGGGGTTCATGTCGAAAAAGAGCATTTAATTTCAAGGCCTCAACGGTTTAATAGACTCTTTGTTCATTTCTGAGAGATGGAGTGGGGATGTCGGTCGGAAGGCTGCGAGTCCCCAATCGAGCCCTCCGATGTGAACAACTTCCTATAAAATTGATCCATGATAACTTTGATGCTTTCAGGAGAGTCACTAATAGAATTGTCATCATTCACGAGCCTCACAATGTTGTTTCTATTTCTTCTCTGAACCGTAGACGCGTGGAAAAATTTAGTGTTACTGTCACTGGATTTAAGCCACTGAAGTCTTGATTTCAGTTTCCAAAAATTTTCCTCTTGATTGTAAAGAGAATCAAGTTGCCCTTTAAGGAGATTCCAAGAATCCCAACATCTGTTACCACCCTGACTCTTAAGACAATCCAACCGGTCTTTCACCACACGGATTTTTAAAGCAGGATTAGCCTGCCCCTTTTTATTCCATTTCAAAATTTCAATTCTGCAATTTTTTATTTTGGAATGGATTTGAAACATCAATGTTCCCCTCATAGTCTCATCCCAAGCTCCCTTGACAATATCTTTAAAATCACTTTTTTTCGAGTCCACCCAAAGCATCAAAACGAATCTTCTTTTGGGAGGTGGTTAGAAGGAGAGGAGTTGAGAATAAGCAGGCAGTGATCTGAAGATGTCATAGTGTTGTGAAAAACTTTAGCCTTAGGGAAAGAAAGTTGCCAAAGAGAAGAACCAAAAAATCGATCGAGCTTTTCTTCGACAAAATCATCCCCTTTCCTATTATTGGCCCAAGTAAACACCCCACTGACAAAAGGGAGATCGACCATCTGCATCTCGGCGATAATACTATTGAAATTGACAAAACTGGATTCGGTTCTAGTATTACCACCTTTTTTTCCTCGTGACCTCTAATGTCATTAAAGTCCCCACCCATAATCCATTTGTTGCCCCATTTGTGTCTGGCACTCAAGAGAAAATCCATTCTTTTTTCCGACTTGGTCATTTTGATTTGGCGTACACAAAAATTGCCCAAACATTACCATTATCATTAGGAGAGAAGAATTCAAATTCAATGCAAAAGGGGGTTGAGAGGATTTGGCAAGCGATCAATGTATCCTTCCAAAGCAAAGTAACATACCACCACTAAGGCCACAAGGGTCCACACAAAACCGATTATTACCAACCTTAAGATTCTTGCACACCGTTCTAACAAAAGCTATTTTTTTTTTGTTTCACATATAAATAGTATATCCGGTAGATGGAATCGCCAAGCTTCTTGAGTGGGAAAAGCAGAGAGGGTCCTCCCAAACCTCTACAATTCCACACACATGTCCTCATATTTGGTTTGGGAGCCAATTGAGGTTGGCTTCATCCACCTTTAGAGTAACATCGTAATTTTGTTTAGATTTTTGCCTGGTTTTGTTGGTTTTCTTTTTGATCGTCTGCTCCGGCTCATTGACTAGAAGAAATCCTCTTTTCGCCAACAATAGGTTGGTACGCCATTTCCATGTCTTGCTTTTGCCCCGGAGGGTAGTGTTAGGAGTGGGTTGCTTATATTTTCCTTCTTTTCGAACAAATTTTCTTGCCTGAATCTTGGGGACGGTTTTCTTGGCTATTGGTAATATCATTGAAGGAGACAATGGGTGATTTCGTTAGCGAGAGGTGAAAGCAGAGGGCTCTGTTCGATCGGAAATTTTAGGCCATTTGCATTTTGGGTTTTGGGGGATTTTGTGATAAGAAAGAAAAATTATAAAATAAACAAAACAAACCCGCGGTGGTCGCAAAGTGGTGGCGGTGTCACTTGGCGGATTTGGTATTTTCCTCAACCTTAAGAAATTTAAAACTCTATGGTTTTATTGTGTTTTACACCCAAGCCATAACAACGAACACAAAAGTACGAAGAAAAATAGAACAAACCAAATAAAAGAAACAAAAAGTCACCGCAGTGGTGGTTTTTCGGTGAGATGGAGGTGGTGGTGTCGGTGTGTATGAGATAAGAGTAGTAAACAAAAAAATATCACATCAACTATCATTATTATACAATTATATCCCAAATACAATATTTATTTTCTCTTATTTTTCAAATCACCAATCACATCTAATCACTTTTATACTAAAAAAACTATCACATCAACTATCATCATCACATTTTCATCTTATATCCAACCACACTCTAAAAATTCATTATCATTTTTTAAAATAAAATTTCCACACTATTCTCTCTAAAAGTAAAAATGAACGAAACGAAACGTCAAACAATCACTCCCTTCACCTTTAAGTATGTGTATATGTGTGATAAGAGCTACCCAAATGAATAGGTTAGCTTATGAGTGTTATTTAAATGGTCTTCAAATGGGCGGGGCCGATTCGGGTGATCCAGCGGGTTGTGGGCTAGTCATGGGTTGGTCTAATTTTATTAGTTGCTAAAATAGGATGGACTAGAGTGTTGTCTTCAACTAATAACCTTGGATAAAATAGATTATTACTCAAATGGGCCAACAAATTATCATATGTTAATACTAATACTAATAAATGTGTGGCTTAGTAATTTACTAAAATTAAACATTTACGCAACCTGGTAGTAAGAGTCCAATTAAATAATATTAAGTCCAAGCTTATACTCTTATTAACCATTAAATTCCTCTCATCTAACAATTAAATCATTCTCATATCTTAAATAATGCTACAACTAATTTCTAAGAAAATAACTTCTAAAATTCTTATTTAAATCTAAACAAACTCAAATATAAAAGTTAGATAAACTCTCTAATAAAAGCAGTTTTCTAAAATCTTAAAATAATTCAATTACTTTCTTATTGTAAAATATTCCTATAAACCCAGTTATTTCAATAATCCCAAATAAATTAGTCTTATTTAGACATAAATGGACCCAATCATGATTCAATTCAAATAATCTTGCATACTCACAAATACTCAAAATCTGCCAATGCACAAAAAACGCTAACAGAAATCAATTTATCACTCAGTAATTATTAATGCACTAATACTAATATAAAACAAATAAAAGTATCGACATAAAAAATATAGAGAGTTACATAATAAGCCAATACATTAAGAAACCATCCAAGTGTAGAGTTTCACATACTCCCCTCATTTCTTTTGAAAAAGTTCCGGATAATTTGATCTCATCTCTTATTCTAATTCCCATGTCTTCAGGCCTATTGTATCGTTGCCATATTACTTTTACCAACAAAATTCTGTTCTTATGCATTTTTTCGATTTGTTGATCAATAATCTGAAGCGGTCATTCGACATATGACAAATTCTCTCGGATTTCAGGTAATTCCTCTGTAATTACATGCCCCGGGTCAGGACTCGGGATGATACTTTTTGACTCGAAAAACGTGAAATACATTATGCATTCCTGCTAGTGCGCTTGGGAGTTCCAGACAATACGTCAGTTTTCCAATTCTTTCCAAGATCTGATAAGGACCCACATATCGTAGATTTAGGTTTCCGCCTTTCTTGGCTCCAATTAGTCTCTTTTGTGGAGAAAGTCATAAAAACACTTCATGACCGACTTCAAATTCCAGATCTTTTCTACGACTGTCTGCGTAACTTTCATGGCGACTTTGAGCAGTTCGTATTCTCTCCTCAATGAGTTGTATTGCTTCTTGCACTAGGTCTATCTTTGTAATTGTTGACGGCGAATCTCGTTTTTGGTTTGGAGTCCATTTATCTTTGATTTCCCAATGTAATAGAGATTTACACTTCCTCCCGTATAAAGCCTCATATGGTGTCGTGCCTATAGTAGCTTGATACCTATTATTGTAGGCGAACTTCACAACGGAAGATGTACGTTCGATTGCACGAAAAATCCAATGCACATGTCCTTAACATATCTTCAAGAGTTTGAATTATTTTCTCGATTGTCCATCTATTTGAGGGTTTGTTGTCGTCTTTGAATTTTTGTTCACAATCCCTCATGAAGGCTCTTGAAAAATGAGAGACAAATATTGGGTATCTCTTTGAGACAATATATGTTCGGATTCCATGTAGTCCAACAATTTCCTTTATGTAAACTTGGGCTAATTTCTACACACTATCTATTTTTCGGACAGGTAAGGAATGAGCGATTTTGTCAATCGATATACAATTACCCAAATAGTATCTTTTCCCAGGTCCTAGGTAAAGTCATTATAAAGAGGTTCAACCCACCTAGGGCCTAATCATCTACCACCCCAAAGTATCTCCAGGGATGGATTTCAAAAAGAAAAAGATTTTATTAATTACCAAAAATTAATACAACAACACCTTACAACATCACCTTGAAGAGCACCACACTCTTCTTCAACACCACTTAGGAGATTACCACAATCTCCCTTGAATATTACCACAATCTTCCTTCAACGGCACCTTGTGAAGATCACCACAATCTTCCGACTTGAAGAATACCAAATTCTTCAACACCTCAAAGAGCACCACACTCTTCAATAAGAAGATTACCACAATCTTCTTGCACCTAACACCTAGATCACCCAAGTGTGTTCTTACCACAAGAACACTCACAAGGATATCTTGTGTTGAATGATAACCCAAATTCAAGATTACAACTCGATAATGATAATATAATATTGAGTGCAAGTATAATCAAGAAATAAAGTCTAGACTTTAAGATGTGAAAGTGATAAGCCAGGCAAATTACAACAAGAATATGAACAATGAAGAACAAATATGTTTGTTTGAATGTGTCTTGTTGTGTTGTAGTATTCTCTCTTATTGTGTTGCTTCAAATCTTCCTCTATTTATAGGAGATGATTGATCATGAGATAGGCTCCTCTTGGGAACCGATTTCTACAAAAAAATTGCAATTAAAATCGGGATTATAGTCATTAGAAATCAATCCCACAAATTAAGGAAAAGTTGTCTGTTACCTGACAACGGTTAGAATTTTGTTGTCAAACCATAGGGCGACCAGTCGCCTGAGAAATAGACATTTGAAAATAAGAACATATCTTTACAGGCGATGGTTGTGGGAAGTCCGTCGGTCGACTGTGCCCCCGGCCCGTCCTTTAATTGATGTTGCAATACTGAAAGGTTCAAATAAAATTAATTCTTCCCATTAATCGGTCGATACTCTGTCGACCGGTCGGACGGACGGTCGACCCCCTGGTCGAACGGTCGACCATATTGGTTGACACGGTTGACACCCTCAGATGTTCTCCGTTTTCAAGTTTAAAACGCGTTCAGTGTACGGGTTGCCCTCAGGGCAATCGGTTGACCTCAAACAGAGGAGTTGTCCATTTTTTGTCGAAAATGAACTTTAAGAAATACTCTGAAAAAATAGTATAAATATTTTAGACCGATCGGGAGTATTTGGACAATATTTAAAAATATTATTTTTGGTGTAAAAACACATTAACAAAAAATCATTATAAGTGTTGTCAATTTTGTCGAAAATAAACTCGAAGAAATACTCAGGAAAATTAGTAAAAACATTTAAAACCATTTAGGAATATTTGGACAACATTTAAAAACATTGTTTTGGTATAAAAACAAAATCATCAAAATCATGATAAAACCATTTATCAAACAATCTCCCCTTTTTGATGATTACATTAACGAGGTCGATTTTGAAAACAAAACAATTTTACCTACAGGTTAAAAAGAACTATCCGTTGTGAGCGACAACATTCCACGAACATAATCATAAGGATGAGAGTATAGATTTTCAAAAACATTTTTGCCAAAGCTCCCCTATCAAGATGCACAACAAGAGTAATATAGAAGAATCAACCGAAAGCTAAAAGCTCAGCTTGTACAACTTGAGCTTAAGTATCAAGAGCTTACAAGATCCCCTGTCAACAAAACATCGTTAGACATGTATATGAGTCTCGTAATTCATCAAATGAACTAAGTATGATCCACAACTTATGGCTTTAAGGAGCCATAGCTTATAGCTCTTTATGCGAGCTTTTATTAGCTTTTTGAGCTAACGAGCCAATTTCATGTTTTTCCCCATTTGAAATCATCAAAAGAATGTTAGCACGATAAGAACATCATATATTCATATCAACGGCGCAACTAAACCGATTTATCGAGCTATTTGAACATTGAAGCTTATAAACCAAATAGGAGGGAAAAGTCGATCATATACTTGTAGAAGCTTATGAAAACTCATTTGATTTGCAAAATATGATCTCTATAAATATATAAGACATTTGAAAACGAGAGAATCATTTATGTGATGAATTTTTTCATTGAAACATTTTATCGAACACTTGGCGGGCTTCAAAAATAGAAGAAGATATATATAGCCCTTGTAAATATAATCAAGCCAAGTTTTTCATCACTAAAAGTAATTTTACAAATATCATTCATCAACAGTCATCATTCACAACACAATTATGCAAGAATTCCAACAAAAATCAATACATAAGCATTTTCTCAATGGTTCCACCCAATTGAGATAAGGAGTAGAATTCTTACCATTTAATCGGTGAGGATGAGTAACAATGATGATAAATGAGCAATATAATCCCCAAAATATGTAATTTATGCAACAAAACTCATTTGAAGTGAATTGTGTGTGAAATTTGCAAAGGGACGAAAATAGAGTTGAAAGGGCCAAAATGGCTAAGTATAAGAACAAAACCATTTTTAACCAAAATCTAGCGGTGGGCGTAGATCGGCGGTGTGGGCGGCCGAGGTGATGTCCGGCAGTTGGCCTCACCTCAGTCGGCACCGGTTCATTATTTTGAAAAATAAGTTTGAACTAAAAGTCCGATTTTTCGCCCCTAAGTTTTAAAAATGTGCAAAATGCAAACGTAGACCTCATTCAATATACATTATGTCATAATCAAGCTCGAAATGAGGTAAAAGACTCGGCGGTAAATGAACAATTGTCCGCGAGATATCTTTGAGACGGAATTAAACACATCTCAAATTTTTGTTTAAGAAACGCAATCCCTTAAAAAATGTAGAATCTCAATATGTATAGTTCGATTATGACGAACCATATTTTGAGAAATTTTAATCATCAGACTTGTTATCCCGAAAAATATGAACGTTTTAAAACTTTGGATAAACAAGCTATAAGAAGAAGTGCCTTTCAAATATTTGAAAATTCCTTTTAACGACACTTTAATGAGATTCGTTGGGATAGTTTTGAAGTCAAGCATATAGACATAAGGCATAGAAAATGTCGAGTCTAAAGGAGTAATAAACATAGATAAACATACCTCGAATTTGATTGTCAATCAATATGCCTTCCTCAACCTTTGTCAATCTTTACATTGGTAGCCATAGAGGTTGAAATGGTTCTTCCTTCTTCGATTGCCTAACTTCTTCAAAGGTTCTATTGTATACTTTGATTGTGAAATATAATCACCTTTCTTGGCATTGATTAACTTGAAGTCAAAGAAGAAATTGAGCTCCCCCCCATCATGATCATCTTAAATTCACCTTGAATCAACTTATAAAATATCTTGCACAAAGATTCATTAGTAGCACAAAAAATGATATCGATAATATAAATTTGCACAAGTAAGCATTCTTGCCCTTTTCAAAAACAAAGAGAGTAGTATCAACTTTACCTCTTGTGAAACCATTTTGCAAAAGAAAATCGATAAGTCTATCATACCATACATGGGGCTTGTTTTAAATCATACAAGGCCTTTTATAAAAATTATTTGGCCTAGAGAAATTTTCAAACCGGGTTATTTTACAGACTATTTGAATAAAACCATTTAGAAAGGTGGATTTAACATCCATTCGGTAAAGTTTGAAATTTTCTTAAAACAAGAATAGGCAAGTAAAATGCGAATTGCTTCTAAATGTGCTATGGGAGCAAATGTATCATCAAAATCAATACCTTATTCACGACAATACGTTTGAGCTACTAACCTTGCCTTGGTCATTAAGCTTGTTCCACAATAACAAAAAAATTCTCGCAAAATCTTAACAAGATATTTTGCACAAGAGCATAGTAATATCGAATGATAGAAACACTATAATAAGCAACACATACTATGCTTAAAAACAAATCATCGAGAGTTTCATAAAACATGTAAGTTCAATTAAGCTTATAGAAAGCTATATAAGGTCTCTTTTGAAATATGAAAACCCGAGAGCATATAGTTGAGACCTCATTTAAGAGAAGTATTTGAACAAGATTTTTGACAAGAATGAATATGTGCAATCAAATGCATAATCTAAGAAGAGGATAAAAATCAAATGTTTTATCAAAAAATATAATCATTTACAAGTCTCCGATAAAACAAGCTTTATCGAATAGTGTCTTTCAACAATCGGAAAATCCTCTAAATGGTACTTGTATGAAATACTTTGAAAAATCTTGAAAAACCACATAGGCATATGGCAAAAATATATCGAGTCTATGAGATGAATAACAATGGTGTACCTCGATAGTTTATGTCTCTCTTGTCACATTATGACATAAATAGCCATTGGTGAAGATATATATATCCTACACATTTCTTAAACAAGACTAGCACAATACAATATGATACAAGTGTAGGCTAAAAGCAATAAGATATATCACACGTATGCTTATGCCATAAAAATCCATAGGAGGTAATAAAACATTTTAGCCTTAGTAAAACATCATGCAAGGTCTCCTTTTCAAAAGATTTTAAAAACACAAATATGTAGAAGACCTCTTTTAAATTTATTTTGAAAAATCATTTAAGGCACAAATAAAAACATGCATAATAAAAATGCATATTTAAATAGGAGATACGGTTTACCAATTCGCCATTTCCATGGGTTATGTATTTCCCAGTTGTTGATGATATCTTCCTTTGAAAATCATCTTGTTGATGATAACTTCTCCAATGATTGTGTCCTTCCTTTTTTGATAATATTTCCTTCTTGGAAATCCATTGTGGTGATGTCTTCTCCTTTGATCAAATGAGATGGTCATTTGATGTCTTCTAGGTGGTATGAATTTTCCTTTATTATTATTTTTCCGGGTACCTAATATGACATTGATTTGTGGTACCTCAAATGTTTTGGGTCCTTTGGGATTAGCTTTGAGGCTTTTAGGTCTCCAACAATAATTAGAGTTATTTCTAGCCCGACAAGTATTTACCGTGTGACCCTTTTTACTACAATAGAAGCATGTAATAATTCTAGAAGTGTAATGACCATCATGCTTAGAAACTTGACTATTTTTCATATGATTAACAACATTTGGCTTATGATCAAGTCCTTGTTTCCAATTATCACAATTATGAATATCAATAATCTTGGTCATTTTATCGGTACTCAAGTTGGATTTTGATAAATCCTTTTTCATGCAATTAATATCCTCAACAAGAGTACTATTTTCTTTTTCAAGGTTTTAACCTTGTCAAGTGTGGTGGTGTGAGCACATGATAGTGATTCATAGGAAATGAATAAACTATCCTTATCATTTTTTCAAAACATTGAATTCTTTTTTTTCAAATTTTTGTATTTAACAAGCAAGCTTTGGAATTCATTTTGAAGCTCATCAAAATTATTTTGCAAATCACTATAATCATTATGTAATTCATTATCGTAGGAAGTAGAGGGTTTAGAACTTACCTCATTTTCTTCGAAGCCCATAAGACAACGTTCGTTTTCATCGTCGTCGGAAGTTGTAGGAAGCTCATCCCATGTTGTTGGGTTTGAAGTTGTACCCATTTGAGAAGTAGATGCTTTTGTGTGACTCCTTTCATTTGCATATACTTCTTCTATTTTTCCATACTTCATGTGCCGATTTAATTACTACAATATGATCATATTCCAAAATGGTAAGTGAACAATAAATAATATTAAGAGCTTTACCATTTAAGGAGATGATTTTCATCTCTTCATTATTGAGCTCCTTGAGGACTTTGGAGGTTTGAGGTGTGTCTTTCATCGGAATGGATTCTCCATTAATGACCGTGTTGCAAATATAGAACCCGCAACTTTGTAAATAGCATTCCATTCTTTCTTTCCAAAATGTATAATTTTTGGAATCAAATAAGTGGCTTGTTGGTGGGGCGCCCGTATGGTAGACTTCATTCGTAGCCGATGATCGTTCCTCTTTACTCGCGATGTGGAACGAGTTTGCCAAAGAGTTTGGCTCGATAACACTTGTAAGTCCAAGAAACTACGATAATCTAGAAGGGGTGAATAGATTATCTCCATTTTTCGATTTAGCCCTTTTTTGAATTAAACAAGCCAATACAATAGTAAAGGTGCGGGAAGTAAATAACACGCATCGATTTAAAGAGGTTCAACCCACCTAGGGCCTAATCCTACCACCCCAAAGATTCCTCAGGGATGGATTTCAAAAAGAAAAAAAAGATTTTATTAATTACCAAAATTAATACAACACCACCTTACAACATCACCTTGAAGAGCACCACACTCTTCTTCAACACCACTTTGGAGATTACCACAATCTCCCTTGAAGATTACCACAATCTTCCTTCAACGGCACCTTGTGAAGATCACACCGATCTTAGGCGACGAAGAATACCAAATTCTTCAACACCTCAAAGAGCACCACACTCTTCAATAAGAAGATTACCACAATCTTCTTGCACCTAACACCTAGATCACCCAAGTGTGTTCTTACCACAAGAACACTCACAAGGATATCTTGTGTTGAATGATAACCCAAATTCAAGATTACAACTCGATAATGATAATACAATATTGAGTGCAAGTGTAAAAGAAATAAAGCCTAGACACTCAAGATGTGAAAGTGCTAACCTGGGGAAATTACAACAAGAATATGAACAATGAAGAACAAATATGTTTGCTTGAATGTATCTTGTTGTGTTGTAGTATTCTCTCTTATTGTGTTGCTTCAAATCTTCCTCTATTTATAGGAGATGATTGATCATGAGATAGGCTCTCTTGGGCTGATTTCTACAAAAAAATTGCAATTAAAATCAAGATTATAGGCATTAGAAATCAATCCCACAAATTAAGGAAAAGTTGTTCTGTTGACAACGGTTAGAATTTTTTGTCAAACCATAGGGTGACCGTCGCCTGAGAATAGACATTTGAAAATAAGAACATATCTTTACACAGGCGACCGATCGATGGGGGTCCAGGCCAGGTCGGCCTATGCCCCATGTCCGATGATGATTGATTTTGCAATCTGAAAGGTTGCGAAATTAATTCTTCCCATTAATCGGGTCGACGCCCGTCGATGATCGACGGCACCGTCGACCCCTGGTCGTCGGTTGACCATACTGGGTTGACACAGGTTGACACCCTCAAAGATGTTTCTGTTTTCAAGTTTAAAATGCGTTGGTGCGGGTTGCCCTCTAGTAGCAAGGTTGACCTCAAAATAAGAGGAGTTGTCCAATTTTGTCGAAAATGAACTTCAAGAAATACTTGAAAAAATAGTAAAAATATTTTAAACCGATCGGAGTATTTGGAAAACATTTAGAAATATTGTTTTTGGTGTAAAACCAAATTAGCAAAAAAATCATTAAAAGTGTTGTCAATTTTGTCGAAAATAAACTCGAAGAAATACTCGGAAAATTAGTAAAAACATTTAAAACCATTTAGGAGTATTTGGACAACATTTAAAAATATTGTTTTGGTATAAAAACAAAATCATCAAAATCATGATAAAACCATTTATCAAATTGATCATCACGAAGGTCTCTAATGTTCGGCTTTTACTCGCTAATATGTTAAACACTTGCTACTTGTTCAACCACTTGATTTTTCATATTCACCCACCAGAAGTGTTTCTTTAAATCTTTATACATATTGTTACCACCATGGTAATAGTATACTTCGAGAGATGTGCTTCGATTAGAATTCTATTCCTCAAGCTCTCATCATTGGGTATACACACTCTGTTCTTGAACCTCATAATTCAATCTTTCATTAGACTCCCAAAAAAAACAACCAAATACGTACCAATATTTAAATTCAATACAAATTTTTGAGTAATAAACCTTTATTTTAATATCAATTTATTAATTTTATTCTTCTTGGCTCAACATATACCAGCTTGCAGATTAAAGGAAGCATTCAAAATTTCAAGGTGTTGTTTCAATCTTTAATTTACAGCACAGACCATTCACCACAAACCCATAAAAACCTTAACTAATTTCACAGATTTACACGTTATATAAAATCACAAAACTCAATTTGAATGCCTTTTATTTATTTATCTCTGCAATCCAAGTCCAAAAATTTAAGAAAACCTGATTCAAAATTCTACCTTTGGTTGTTATTTTGAACTTTAATTAAAATGCCTAAAAGAGTCTTAGGCCTCTTTGTAGGGATAACCGAGAAGCCACCTTGTAGATTTGCTATCTTGGAAAATGCTTATAATCGAAGTTGGTAACTATTCTTCTAAAATATTTCAATAAAAAGTAAAAATAAAAAACAGGCAAAATTTGTGTGGAAATGACAAATGTGAATTGAGTTTTCAAGAGTTAAAGAAAAGACTTACAACTGCATCAGTATTAGTCCTTCTTGAAGGATTAAATGGTATACAGCGACGCGTCGAAAGGCGAAATTGGCATTGTACTAATGTAAAACGGCAAGGTTATTGCCTATACTTTTAGACAATTCAAACCTTATGAAGCAAAATATTCCACTCATGATCTCAAATTGGCAGCTGTTGTGTTCGCCTTTAAGAATGGATACATTATTTGTACTGGGGCATGACAATAATGGTGTCAGAGCTTGGGTGTGAAATGGATTACACCTAAGCCAATCCAGGATAAGATCTTCCACCTATTGATTTTGGTAACCCGACTAGACCCCTAGATTGAAGAATTATATTAGGATTTTATATCTTGAAGATTTCTAATAGACTTTATTCAATAAGATAAGTGATGATTCTTACCTTGTGGTTTGATGTTAGTTGTGTACCTCTTTGCTACCTTATCTTCATGGACTCATAAGTAGATATGTTGAACGGGCCGTGGGCCGTTGGCCCGGACCGTTTAAACCAGGAAAAAGAGGGTTGGGTGGAATTATTTTGGCTCGTTTTAAATCCGGGCCTTTTTGGCCTGAACCGTTTAAGCAAGTAATTATAAACTATGCATGACTTTTTTTATAATGAATAGATTAACTTTAAATGTTAAACTTAAATGTTATATATGCTCAAGTTTAAAATTTTAGATTTAAATATTTAATTTTAAAAATTTTAACTTATATAGTCATATGAGTAATTGCAGAAAAAGTGTTAATTTTGGGTAGCTTTAGTTATTATTATTTTGTTTTCAAAATTTAGATCATAAAGTATTTAATTTTATAAGTTTGTTAATGTAATGTAATTAGAAACTTTGTATGAATTTTTTATTTATGTGAATAGTTTAACTTAAATGTTATATATATTCGAGTTTAAAATTTTAAATTTAAATATATAATTTTTAATTTTTGACTCGGAGCACGATAGTGACTCATTTTAAGAAGCCCATTAGAGTTAGGGTTGGGTTCAATATTGCCAACTCGTTTAACACCGCCCCATTTGGCGAAGATCGTTTGGCAAGAATCCCGCTAGTATGGCCTATAGACTAGGCCACCAGTTTAACATATCTACCCATAAAGGTTGTTAATTGTGTAGGTATAGATTTTGAGGGTGGCTCAATGGTCATATACGATGTATTGAACATATTAGCTATCTCGAGACCTAGACTCCAGTATTATACAAAGAAAAGTGAGGGTAATTTGGAGTTGTTCCCCGGGGAACAATAACGTACAACTCAACTCGAAAAATTGTGCAAGATAGGAAAACCTCATTGTGGATTTAGAAACTCAATGGCACCGCTTTCATGGACGACATACAAAAAGAACTAGACACGACATTATTCAAGTTGGCAATGTGGATGGATCGTGAGGTAAATTAGGAATTATCAAAGGTCGTATGCTAAATTTATGAGGCGAGCAATTGATCTATTTGAAGTTATTCCAAAGGGACTCATAGATGCTTACACAAATCCACCCATACCATTAGATGATGAAACTTTGGAGGAGCCAGTTTAAATCTAGTGGTCGTGGATAGGGATGTCAATTTTAACATGACATGTGGGTATTCGCCATGCCCTTTGCATGACCAGCGCAAAGCGTGATGGGTGCAGGTATCACTTTCACCATGAACCCCATGTGCCTATACTTTTAATATATTTCCAAATATATTATAATATAATTTTATCTTTTACTATATATCTAACATTTATAAGTTGAAAATAACAACTTTTGTAAAGAAAAATTTATGAATATATTAAAATAAACATTTTTTTCTTTTTATTTCTTTTTGATTTAATTTGGGGCGGGATGGGTCGTCCGACTGTCTGTCCATCCCGCCATTCAGGATGGGGTGGGTATGATAACCGGATACTCCGGCCCACCCCATTGTCATCCCTAGACGTGGAAGACTTCTTTACAAGACCTGGAAGTGGATGAGAATGGTATAATCACAATAGAACCATAGATCATGGTAGATCTAGAAATGTGTATATTTTAAATCTTTGATGTGTGTATGTAAATAGATAATGTGGATAGGTAGACTTCGGCCTATATAGGCGACACTTTTCTTTGTAGTGTTGTCCTTTTTGGCTAACCACTTGTGGTAGTATGTGTGTACAGCGGCAAAGTATAACACCAACCATGGGAATAACACATTTTTGCTCGACAGTGTTGTTTTGATTTGTGCTTTGGGAATGTAAATACCTCACATGTCTTTGAGGCGTGTATTATAAATAAAATGATGTGATGCTTTATTTATTTATTAACATTGTTTCTTTCTTTATTGTAACTAATTAAATAATTTAAGGTTTATTTTCTCATTTTATGCAATGGCGTTGTATATGCTAGTATAAATGGCCGAAAAGAAGGTAGAAGACCTCCCGAATCAGTCAGGCGTATCATTCCTGGCGAGGATGGCTTCCCTTGATTATAAGGTTCCAACAGCCCTTCCCCTGCTGTGGTGGCT